>BJEL01000060.1:0-524393 GCA_019972355.1 Drosophila kohkoa
AAAATTTTATAATGAAATGAGAGAAGTGAAAATTAAGATTAAAATAATAATTTCCCATTCAACATCTCGCTCTAGAATCTAGATCAGATTGTCAAGTTTAGAATCACTAAACTTGAATTTGTATAATTTAACTGATTCTGGATCTATAGGTAAGGCAATGTTACATAATTGTTATTTAAGATAATATATGTTATATTTTGAAGGTGAGCTTTTGTTTGAATTTTTATGTTTCACTCTTGTCATGAAAAAAAATAATAATTTCGTGTTGTAGTTAACAAATTAATTGTGCATCATAAATTTGTTTTAAATAGCTTGTTGTTTTCAAAGGAAAGTATTTATTGCCAAAAAGCAATTTTTTTTTTTACAAATTTATAGTCATATGTACATTTGTTTTAACTGTGCTATTTAATGACTAGGATAAATGTGAAAGTTCATTTGAAAACTATAAAACAAGGTAAAAGTCGATTGAGATGCTATTTAACCATTTACCAAAAACTCAATTATTGCAACCTATTTGAAAAATTTGTTCATGTTAATGGCCAACTTTTTATTCAGGTATTTTATATACAAATTTGCTGCACATTGAGTTTTGCATTGCTTACGCTAAAGGATTTTATCTACTTAAGAGAAATCAAACAAGAGTCAAAATTTAACTTTAGAGCGCATGCTTAAATTGCTCAAAGAGCCAATGTCAAAGAGAGAAAGTTAAGGGAAATTTCAGTGTCCGAGAGAGAGAGCTCACGATGTGGAGCCTTTAATTGTGTATTCACTTTGTAACTAACTCTGACACTTAAGTTGAAAACAATTTTATATTGAAGTGCAAACACTTATGTACATAAATAATATTAATGTTTTTGTAATTACTCACCCTCACTACTCAAGCATTCCATTTTTAACGCATTTACTAAAGATGCTGTTATTAGGTAGCATGCTTATCCCTTCACACTTATAATCACCAAAAATAAATTTAAATACACATACTATGTATGTATGTATATACACATATTTCTAAGACAGGCTCTTATAATCACTAATATTTTCATGTGTTCACACTTATAATCACCGAAAAAAAAAAAAACACACACACACACACAACTATTTTACAAGACTGATTCTTACATGCACATACATACATACATACATTCATATGCAATTCACTGCCTTGCAAACATTTGAGACAATTAGAATGCGCGACACCACTTACTAACACTAACACAATTATGAACTTGAAGCGGTAGTCGAGTGTGAGAACGAGACGAAAAGAGACGCTACGTTACTGTTTGCACTTTCACAGAGAAAAAACAAAATAAAACAACAAAAACGCACTTGAGCATTAACAAAAGAGTAATTGAATACTAAAACGACAAACAGGTAACACAATACACACCACGTAACAACACAAATGCAACAATTCGCGGTTTATAAATTGTATTAATTACAGGACAATTCAGAGCGATGATTTTTCGGCCACGCTGTATGCAATACTAAGCCTCAACAATTGCCCCATGCTGGGACATTTTTGTGTCCAGATTGCTAATTGAAAAGGATTTTTGCTCTCACGATCAAATCAACCGTTATGGGGGCGACACACAGAACGAATGCTGCCTATACATGTGTGTTGACTGTGCGTGCAAATGAGAAAGGAATTGAAATGTGCTTAAATTAGCTTATATGCATCTCACTAATACCAACACATTTCTGAAAGGCAATTTTCGGTTTGTATGCAAATTTACTATTTTGGCCACAGTACAAATGCTGCAAATGTCCCTTAACAAAGAGACTAAGCGCAAGCTTTAAGTTAACCCTCTAATGCCACTTTCCACAAAAACGCAATGTAAATGTGTGCCTCAAGGCACTCTTGGGGCTTTGAGGGTTAAATTGCCATCTTAAGTTTGAGTGGAAGTGGAAGCGAGTGAGTGCTTGTCGATTGACGAAGCAGACTTTTACTGATCTCTATCTCACTCACACACATACTCTAATATGACACTAGTAGATGTGCTGTGGACAGTATTGTTGTTTTATTTAAGACTTTTATTTCGTATAACCAAACTTAATCAATATAAAGTAATAATTATAATTATAGTAATAATAGAATATAATTTCTGTAATATTATATTTAATATTTATTTACCAGTAAAATTTATTGCCCGTTTTTTTATCTGCTTTCGAAATTCGACATTTTAGATCGTAGGGTGCGATCCAAAATGTGTTCTTTGAACTAAAATGAAGTGAATTCTTAAGTGAACTTTTATTGACTCGATTTTAGATTGCCATAATTCTCACTGTGTACGTATTTCGCTCTGGATACAGCTACAGCTGCCTTTTGTGGCTAATGAGAAAATTTTGAAAGATTTTAAAGGGCCTGGCCGAAAATTACCAGGAATTCTTCACATTACCGTATGGATCTGTGCAGAATGACAGCACAGGGGCCAAGAAAGGAACCGAAGTGGACTAAAATGGCTAAAACAAGGCAGACGCGAAAAGACAACAAAAATGGCGACAGAATTCGTGATACAATCACGTCTAGACTGTTATGAGTTGCACCTACTACCAAAACAAAATCAAAAAAAAAAAAAAAAAAGAATTAAGAGAAAAAAAAAGTTGCGCTCGATTGAGATTGACTTGAAGATACTCTATAAAAAAATCTTTACGATAAATGAGCAGCAATATTGTATAAAGTAAATAAATAATTTAAACTTAAATATAAAAAAGTAATAAATCAATCACTTAAACTAAAAAAAATAATAAATTTATAAAACAATATAAAAAATATATATTTTTTAGTCATTTTTTAAGTATTTAAGTAATTAAGTATATTTTTTATTTATTAGAAAACTTTCGCATAGAATTCATGAATTATGTATGTGGTTACTTATGAGAAATTTCCAGATAATTAATTTAATACATTTTGAATAACATTATTGATATGTCCGATAAAAAAGATCAAAAAATATATTGTAAATTCGAGATTATCACAATAATTAGACAAATGACTTATCTATTACTTTAAATGACAGAATAAGTAAGTTTTTATTAATTTTGATGAATTCATTAAGTGTTATTGAAATAAGTCGATTCGGATATATTTGCTCAATTTGATTATACCCTTTTGCAGACATTTAAAATGCTGTTGCTGTAGTCTGGCAGCGCGGTCAAACAGCAACGTTAAAATTGCGACGACAGCAAAAGCAAAAGCAAAAGCCAAAACCAAAGCCAAAGATATAGCCATGGACTTGACTTGGATTTGGGAAGTTGCAAAGTTGCCTTCAGCCGGCAGCTGAAGACGCCAAAAGGCAGAAGGCAACAAGGCAGAAGGCACAAGATAGAAGGCACAGACTCGAATGCGGGCTGGGACCCAGACCAAAAAACTCAAAGCCAGACAAGTTGCCAATGACAGCAACTTCTGTGGCTAATTACAGGACTGCTAGTAACAGCAACAGCAACAGCAACAGAAGCATCAACATCAACATCAACATCAACATCAAGAACAGCAACAGCAACTGAGATGATACATTAAAGTCGTTGTCGCTGCGCTTTTAATTTGCAGAGCCCCAAAAAAGGTTTTATGCATTTGTATGAAATATGTACATATGTATGTGTTATAGAACAAAACAAATATGATGAGCAAAACATATATTTTTATAACTATTCTACTAAAATAAAACTGAGTTTAATTTCTAACTATGTTGTTAAGTTTTACTATCAACTATGTTTAAATAAACACTTAGTATACTTTTTTATTAGAGACTTAGATTATGCACCCAATAAATTAGATAAAGATAAAGCATTGTAGATTAATATTAATAGAATAACAATAATGAAAACGATTAATTAAAATCAGTTAAAGGATTTGAGAGATATTTAAGGGAATAATTGATATGCAGGTCATTAAATTGAAATTCTTTTTTTTTTTGCGCACATTTTATTGTGGCTTAATGGTTTTTTTTGGTGTTGGTTGCTGATCCGAACTGATTTTCAAGTTCAACGTGCGATCAAACAAGGTCAATCTTTACCCTATGGAACCTGTGAAGACCGACAGGTCCCACACACACAACAGAAATCAAAAAAAAAAAAGAAGGCTCATCCCGAGACAAGGTCGGGTAGGTGGCACCTCACTAATGCCGACACGCACACATTCACCTACATTCACCTACACTCTCTCTCACACACACACAGACAGTTATTTCGTTACAGTATCGAGAGTGTTACCGCAATCCTCCATGGCCTGATTTTCTTTTACTTTGTAGTTTGCCGCATTTTTGATTGGGTTTTTTTGAATGCTCAAATAGTTGTATTTCTTTATTCTTTTGCTTCTTGCTGCACCTCTTTGTTTCTTCTTCTTTTTATTTTTTTTTTTTGGCTTGGTTTGCTTTGAAGAGTGCTGCTCTCTACGCTCGACTTGGGCTTCGACACTTTAACGGCCCATTCGGCTCTTTGTTTGGTTAATTATAGGCCAGCCTAGTGGCGCCAGGTCTGAATGATCTCCGGTTGGGTTTTTGACGGCTCTCAAATCTGGTAGTTTGCTTACAAATTTGTTTATGTTCCATCGCTGGCTGATCGATTTTCATTTAAGACGCCACCAGCGACACCACAGAAAAATCAATTATGATTATTGACTGCTTAAAAGGTTATTATAACATAACTTGGTGCCAACTGAATAACACGCAGTGAGAAGACTTTATATGATAAGGTGAAATTGCAACAGCTTAGTTTCTTGTATTATTATTATTATTATTTTTATACCCGCTACCCAGAGGGTAGAAGGGTATTATAACTTTGTGCCGGCAGGAAATGTATGTAACAGGTAGAAGGAGGCATCTCCGACCCTATAAAGTATATATATTCTTGATCAGCGTCAACAGCCGAGACGATTTAGCCATGTCCGTCTGTCCGTCTGTGTGTCTGTCCGTCTGTCCGTCTGTCCGTCTGTCCGTATGAACACCTAGATCTCAGAGACTATAAGAGATAGAGCTATAATTTTTTTTCGACAGCATTTGTTATGTTTGCACGCAGATCAAGTTTGTTTCAAATTTTTGCCACGCCCACTCCCGCCCCAGCAAATCAAAAAAATCGAATAACAAGCCTAATTTTAAAGCTAGAGTTGGTATATACAATAACTACTATAGGAGTTATAATTCCTGAAAATTTGGTTACGTTAAGATAAAAATTGTGGAAGTTATTAAAGAAATACTTTTGTATGGGCAAAAACGCCTACTTACTAGGGCTCTGAGTTACTTTGTCCGACAATCTGGTACATTGCGCCGTCTATGGTATATTTTGAATGGTGTACTATATCGATATACCAAATATACAATTTGGTATATTTTTAGTATTTTTGCAGTATATTTGGTATATTTTGAAAATGATACCGCAATATTTTGCCTTTATTAAAAATGGGTAGCGGGTATCTCACAGTCGAGCACACTCGACTGTAGCTTTGTTACTTGTTATTATTATATTATTATTTTTATTTTTATTATTATTATTATTACTTCCATGAGATGTAATTTTCAAATTGTGAACTAGTCTAGTATGGTCTTCTTTCTTGAATCTTTTACTACATATTGAATTTTATCGAGCATTGACATTTCCAATACCAAAGCCAGCAAAGGGCTTCTTTAGTCTGAGTCTGTCATATTCGTTTATTAATATAAATGGACTGGTTAAATTTATGCTTAATACGCGAGATACACAAACTGAATTCCCACGTTTAAGCGATAGCTCGCAAGACCTTACACACATTTTGAATTAAGAGGATTAATATTCTGAGAATTTCTCAGCGCGTATTCATTAAATTACGTATACAAGTTAGAAACGTGCTTTAATTAATTTGCGCTACAAATTCGAGTAAACTAAAAGTGTTTTTTTTTTTTAATAAAGATTGTCTTCACATAATATGTTTAATCTCGCAATTAGATAATTGAGAATATGGAATTATGATGCCAAATATTTTATATATTATTGTTGTATTTTTTATTTTTTTTTTAGGTTTCTGCATTTGCAGAATGCAAGCAATTTGGCTGTGGCGAATGTAAGAATGCATTTGCCGTGGGCTTTAAGTTTTTAGGGTTTCTAAAATTTCCAGGAATATTTTCATTTTGTTTTCCTTAGAAGTTTTAGCAATCCGCAAGACACAGAGCCCCAGAGCTCATCAGACGTTGGGTCAAAGACGTATAATTATGGGTTAGCGGACAGTTCAAGAAACGGAAGAGAGTGAATGTGGAATGAAACAAACAGACAGCAAAAAAAACGAACAAAAAAAAAACTAAAATAAAATTATTTATATGAGAGATGGGCACAGTGAGAGAGAGAGGCTGTTGTTTGGGTTTTTTTCATTTCATTTCATTTTTTTTTGTTGGTTGGTAGATGTGAAAGAGGAGTTGAAGCCTTTTTTATTTGAAATGGTAATGTTACTAGGGGTCAGACGTTGTGCAAATGATGAATGATTTGTAGACAGTTGTTGGACTAACGGGCTGAGAAGAGAACGAGAACGAGAGCGAGAGAACTCAACCGCATGACAACCGCACACAGGTGCCAACGAGGATGCTCAATGCATCCTTGTATCCTTGTATCCTTGTGCATCTGCCATGAACAACAACAACAACAACACATAAACGTGTGTTTGACTGGATCTAGGTCTAGGTTGAGGTACATATGTAGTATAGATGCTGCATTTATTAGATTTAAATTCGAAAATTTCTGGGCGTCATCCTAATTGGAGCAACAAAGGCATCCATGCAAGCCGACTTTAATTAATTTCATTACAAAATTGTTTCTTGTTGCCTCTAAATTACAGGCAGAGTCTCACAATTTATCATAGAAACTAATAGCACAGGTTGCTCTTCTTTTTTTCGTTTTCATTTTCCATTTTAGTTTCTACCCCTCTTCTGTCCTGTCCCCGTCCTGTCCTTGGCCCTGTTGTGGTCCTGTCCTAGCCTAATTAAACAAGCCGGCAGAAGTATCAGAAGCAACCAGTTCAATGATAAATGATCAGGCCAGGCGAGCTCATACTATGAATAAACGATTTCTTCTTTCTTTCGTTTCTTGCTCTGGAAGCTGCAATTTTGTTTAATGTTTTGCACTTGCATGTAATTAGGTCAATTGCTGAAATAACTTTTGCCCATGCACTTCTACGAATTTCAACCTAAAAATTAACTAATGAGTTTCGTTTGCTCCCTTTGATGATGGCCCGCCACTTGTGAATGCACCCATGAATGCACTCATGAATGCACCTACAGTGCACCTACTGTTTCTAACTGTCCTACTTAGATAAATGACAGCAAGTAGCTGCCTCCTTGCTGGGCAGATGTTCCGAATAGTTTTGCAATTGCCATCAATGAATATGGCAAGTGTTTTTCGTACTTGCTACACGGAGAGAAAAAACCTCCTTAAATGGAGAATAATATCTTTAAAACTTTACGAAATTGGAATCCATAGAGAAAATACATATGGAATAATAACTTCAAACTTTGACGAAATTGAATCCTTAGAGAAAATGTCTCCTTATATGGTCGATAATATCTTTAAACCTATATAAAATTGAAATTATAGACTTAATGTAGAGAATAGTATCCTCAAACCTTTATCTTTACGAAATTGAATCCATAGAGAAAATACGTATGTAATACTAACTTCAAACTTTGACGAAATGGAATCTTTAGATAAAATACATATGGAATAATAACTTTAAACTTTGGCGAAAGGTTTCCTTATATGGGAATAATATCTTTAAACCTATATAAAATTGAAATTTTAGAGAAAAGATCTTCAAACCTTTATAATAATAAATAATATCTTTATATCTTTACGAAATTGAATCCATACAAAAAAGGTCTTCTTATATGGAGAATAATATGTTCAAACTTTTATAAAATTGAATCCACAAAGAAGAGATTTCCTTATAATGGGAATAATATCATTAAGCCTTTACGAAATTGAATCCATAGAGAAAAGACCTCTTCATATAGAGAATAGTATGTTCAAACTCTTTCAAAATTAAATCATTTTAAAATTAAGAATATATTTTCGAATATTTTTACTCGTTATCCATAAGAAATGCATTTCAGAGGCAAAACAAGTCATTTCCGACCCCATAAAGAATATATATTTACGATCAGCGTCAACATCAGACACGATCTCGCCATGTCAGTCTTTCCGTCTTTCCGTCTGTCCGTCCGTCTGAACATCTTGACCTCAGAGACTATAAGAGATATACATATGATACATATGGTATATATTTTAAAAGTAGTAGCATATATATAAAAATAATATCTCTTGGTATATTTTATAGTATTTTTTGGAGTATATTAATTTGATATACTTTCGTAATAATACAGCTTTGTTTTCCTTTTATTCAAAATGAGTAGCGGGTATCTCACAGTTGAATACACTCGAGTGTAGCTTCCTTAATTCTTTTTTTATCTTACTTATCTTAAGAGAAATTAACATTACTACAAAATGAAATCCAGCGCATAATTTTAGATTTCCAATTTCTGATAAAAGATAAATTTTAAATAATATATTGCTTAAAAGCATCTATATATACAGTGGCGTGCAAGTGTGAGTACATGTTTGCAACTACTGACTTTGGGGTCGCATAAAAAAGTTATTAGTAAAGTAAATGAGTCCAAATTTTTTGTGTTTATTCTTTGAATATTTATTAACAAAATCTTATACAAAATATACCACAAAAATCTAATTGGTTTATTTACGAAATAAAAAACAAAAAAAACTCGCATGTACTCAGTTATGCTCATTTTGAACACTTTTCAACAAACGTTTTTTTTTTAATACTTGGTCCAAAGATCGATTTGGGAATTGTGATATTTATTCATTCTGGTATATTTTCTACCAAATTTGGTATTATTTATTTTAGAATAGCTCTCCATTCTTGCTGGACTCGGCGCTACATCTCGCGCTAGCTTGCTGGTACTGATTCGTAGAGTCCCAATCGGTTTTTCATTATCGACCAAAAATTTTCGATCGGATTGAGATCAGGACTCTGTGCTGGCCACTCCTTTAACTTAAAATGTTGATTTGCGATCCATTCCTTGAAGATTTTGGACGTGTGTTTTGGATCTCCATCTTGTTGAAATGTGATGTCTCTCTCCTTATATGCACATTTGTCAACAAATTCGCAAATATGGGTTTGCAAAATATCTAGAAAGTCTTCCTTTTGCATAGTATCATCTATTTTCATAATTGGTTCAACGCTCCACCAAGTGGAACAGCTCCAGGCCATGATATTTCCACCTCAGTGTTTCGCAGTTCCTTGTACGTGGCCTATCTGCAACGACTCTTCTGGCTTCTTCAAACAATATTGTTTACAATCCAACTGGAATCGATTGAATTTCGTTTCATAAGACCATATAACTATTTTCCAGTCGTCCAATTCCCAAGTTTTATGGAAGAAGCCAGAAGAGTCGTTGCAGATAGGCCACGTACAAGGAACTGCGAAACACTGAGGTGGAAATATCATGGCCTGGAGCTGTTCCACTTGGTGGAGCGTTGAACCAATTATGAAAATAGATGATACTATGCAAAAGGAAGACTTTCTAGATATTTTGCAAACCCATATTTGCGAATTTGTTGACAAATGTGCATATAAGGAGAGAGACATCACATTTCAACAAGATGGAGATCCAAAACACACGTCCAAAATCTTCAAGGAATGGATCGCAAATCAACATTTTAAGTTAAAGGAGTGGCCAGCACAGAGTCCTGATCTCAATCCGATCGAAAATTTTTGGTCGATAATGAAAAACCGATTGGGACTCTACGAATCAGTACCAGCAAGCTAGCGCGAGATGTAGCGCCGAGTCCAGCAAGAATGGAGAGCTATTCTAAAATAAATAATACCAAATTTGGTAGAAAATATACCAGAATGAATAAATATCACAATTCCCAAATCGATCTTTGGACCAAGTATTAAAAAAAAAACGTTTGTTGAAAAGTGTTCAAAATGAGCATAACTGAGTACATGCGAGTTTTTTTTGTTTTTTATTTCGTAAATAAACCAATTAGATTTTTGTGGTATATTTTGTATAAGATTTTGTTAATAAATATTCAAAGAATAAACACAAAAAATTTGGACTCATTTACTTTACTAATAACTTTTTTATGCGACCCCAAAGTCAGTAGTTGCAAACATGTACTCACACTTGCACGCCACTGTATATCTTTTTATTTAAAGAATTATTAATATTGACAATTTATTTTATATTTATCTTACTTACTAAACAGAGAGAAATAAATTGGAATAATTTATAGAATCATTGTCAACTTTAGAATATATTAAAAAATTGATTTTAGTTTTTTATTATTTCGAATTCAAAGCTTACAAGGAATTTAAAAGTAAATTTGTGTCAATCTAGCAAAAATGAGATTGTAATTTTATTTCGAGAAACTTATGGTAAATAATTTTTCTTATGTTTTTTTGAAAGTCAATTTTCTCCTTGTGTAATAACTCAAATTTATAGTGAAAAATCCAATTGATTTAGTGTAT
The DNA here is from genome assembly GCA_019972355.1 of Drosophila kohkoa. NCBI lineage: Eukaryota > Metazoa > Arthropoda > Insecta > Diptera > Drosophilidae > Drosophila > Drosophila kohkoa. Next base: position 10,505 of record BJEL01000060.1, read on the forward strand.
AAAACATTTTCCATATGTTTTAAAGAGATTAAAGTTTTTTATGTGGTTGATTAGTGTGGATAAATTTCTCGGTTTTCATGCAAGTTTTAATAAAGTTGTAATTGAATTTTTGTTGTGTGTTTTTTGTGTGCACGCAATTGACACGAGTACAAAGGAAAGGCAATAAAAAAAGAAAACAAGAGAAAATACGAATACAAATAAAAATAAAAAGAAACAAACAAGTAAATAAAAAATCAAATAAACCGTAGACAATGTTGATGACAATGAGAAAATATAAAGCGCTACAAAGCGATATATATTGTATATATATATACATGTATAGGGGGAGGAAGGGATATGCTTGAATTGGGTTTGGGCTGGACTCGACTATTTTTGTTTTTGACTTTACTTGGGTTGGGTTTGAGTTGAGTTGAGGTTTGGGTTTGGGTTTGAGTTCTGCATTTGCGTTTGCGTTTGGGTTTGCGTTTGGGTTGGCTTCAAGTTTGCTCAGGGAATAGCGCTGCAATTTGCTCCCCAATGAAATTAACGTAAAAAAGGCGTGGCCATTGCCGTTGACAACAACAAGGCAGCGAAAGCAACATTACAACAACAACAACAGTAACAACAACAACAATAACAGAGAGTACTAAGTGAGAGCGCACGCATTAAAATGGAGCACAGTACAAGTGAAACAAGTATTGGGCTGATATTCTCACTGTGTTTGTGTGTGTGTGTGTGTGTGTGTGTTGGAGGGTAACACAACCGCCGACGAGCAATAAACAAACAGATGAGGCCAACAACAAACAACAAACAGCAACAACAACAATAGAAAGCTGAGGGCTGAGCTGAATTGAAGGTAGTGCTGAGGAGGCTGAGGCTGAACTGCTCCCAGGATGAGTGAGTGGGGGGTGAATTGGCTGAACTGCTTTGAATTTTGCTGTGTTGCTTAGGGGCTGCTGCAAGTGCGGGTGGCATTCTACACACACACATACACACACACACACATACTATACAATCGACTACACACACTCTGCTGCCACTCAATTTATTTTTATTGCGCTGTCAGTGGAACTGAGAGAGACCTGCCCATTGAAATGCTGAAGATCTCTGATGCCAACCCCTTTTGGCAGCTCATAAAAATGCCACAGCAGCTAATTAAAAAGAGCAACTACCATGAGATGACGACGACAATGCCATCCCATGATGATGACTTGTTGTGACATGCGGACATTCGGGGGAAGACTCTTTGACAAGTTCACAACATCAGAGCTGTAAAATCAATGCACGTGTCAATTTCGCAGCTAACACAAATGACCCAGAATATCATATTGTGTGTAGTCTACGAAAATAAACTTCAGACTAGCTTGTTATGCTTACGATTGATATCTCTCTATCCTGCTAATGAATTCCATTTGAAATTTAATCACAGTTGATGGCAATTAAAGTATTACTTATTTGATATATTCAGTAGTTAATTTATTACCATCCTCTGCACTAAGAATCTTCCAAAAATTAGTATACAATATTTCGAAATAATTCTAATGAATCTCTGTTTGTTTAGTTGTATATATATATAGTTGAAGAAAGAATGCAAGTTTAGTTTCGTTATCTGATTTATTTTGTTCAATAAGATGAAATAAAATATAAGTCTATTTCTAATTCCATTTCTTTGATTAAAAAAGTATTTCAAAAATTCCAATATTACAGAAATAAGAATTTTTTTTTAAAAAACAAAGTGGTTTCAATCTGCAGAATATCACTTGATTCAATTATTGGATTGCAACTATAATTTTAAATAAGTTCTTATTGAAGAATATTGCAAAAAACTTCAATTAATCTACGCTTTCTTTTACTCGCAATCATTTCATTGAAGCGAAAAAGTAAAATATATTCTACAAAATAAATAAGTGTAAGACAATTCTCATATTTGGTGCGGTAAATTTTATATTGATATCTATGAGAGAAGTACAGATTTCTTTATAAAGTACTAACGTTTTTTTTGTATCCAAAAATTTAACAGTCATTTTAAATTATATTGTTAACATCCGTGCAGTGAGTTTAATACTAAACTTAATTCATAATTAAATTAGTTTATTACATATTTAATAAGATTCTAGTCTAGAGTCTAGTTTATATATTAAAAGTTTATGCTGAAGTGGTTTTTGAGAGGAAATTAGTTGAAAATGTTTATAAAGTATTGTATCACAAAAGTTAACACTCAATTTCAGTTACATTGTTAATTTAATTCCGGCAATTTTAATCAATTGATGATTATAAATAAACATTCGTCGAATAAAGTGAATTCTATTTTAAGAATACATATGTTAGGTGCATACAAAAATTAATTGTGATGAACATTTCTAAACTCTTTTTAGTGAAGTTCTTAAGAGAAATTTAGTGGAAACTGTTCGATGTTAATTACAAGATTATTTAGTGATCTATCAGAGTCTTTAAATTGATTCTGAACGAGTTTAAAATCATGTCTTTTAATTCAAAATTAAATAGAATATTCAAAATATATGTATACAGCAGTTAATTTCATTTACAATTTTTTGATCTTTCTAGTTTCTGAGAGTAAAGTTGTTGAAAGTAAGTAAGCACTAAGGATCGCTGTGTGAGTTTCTGTTATATCTCAATAGTTAACATTAATTTTCAATTATAATGCTTACATAATTCTAGCGAATTTAATCGTTTAATGATTGTAAATAAAGATTAGGTATTTTATTAGCGAAACTTTGGCAATGCTTTTGCTTTTGTTGTTGTTGTTGTTGTTGTTGTGTGGTATGCAACATACTCTTCAGGTAATGTAAACATTTAACACTTTCGCAACGCTCTCGAAATCTCAAAGTTGTTGCTGTGGATGCTGTTGGTGGATCGCTTGTCTGCATTATCAATGTACTTGCAACCAAGACGACGTCGACGGTCGCGGCATGACGTGGCGTGGCGTGGCGTGGCGTTTGATGGTGCCACACGGTCGCTATGCCACTTGCCACAATCTCTTGTGGAGTGGAGCTTTGCAGCTTTGCAGCTTGAACATGGCGACTTTGACTCGTTGACTCGCGAGTTCTGCGCAAGTCTTCTGGCCCAAGGGCTGACTACATGCTCGTATATGCCACATAGCGATGTTGCAGCTTTCTTGCCACATACTACGACGTGTCTCGACGCGTTGAAGATTTCTGCTCCAACCCACTTTTTTCGTTTCGTTTTTTTCTTCGCTCTTTTTTTTTTTGTCTTTTTGTTGTTTTTGGTCATATGCCGCAGACAAAAGATTTGTATGTCAAAATAAAAGACGGGCGAGACTGGATAATACAGACACACATGGGGCCAGGCCAAAAGCCACTTCATGCTATGCCAGCCAGATCGGACAGATCGGCCAGATCGGACAGACTAACAGACTAACAGGCAGAAAGTTTGCTGCAATATATGAGAGTACGTAGGCTCCTCGAAAAAAGTATGCAGATCAAATTTGTTTTCAATTTCAAATGCCTCGCCCACTTCACACACACACACACACACACACACTAATCGAGGAAAACATATTTAAGGAAAATTCATAGAAATTCACATTTGACATTATGCCTCATTATATTGGCATAGCTCAAAAATTTTATTTTCAACTAACCACAAATAAGTAGAAAATACTGTCAGCAGGTGGATACAAAAATTGTCATGAATTGCCATTACTTATGCCTAGTTTAGTTTATTCCCTATTCATCAAACAATTATTACATTTTTTTATTAAGAAATATATATATAATATAATATTGGCTATATATTTAGAAATGTATGAAAATACTTGTAAATAATGATAAAAGTGTATTCACTTTAATATTTGGCGTATTTTGCACTCTGTGGTATATTTGTAGTACTATATCGATATACCAAAAAAAGAGCATTTGGTATATTTTCGTATTTTTTCTATATTTTAATTTGACATATTTAACGAATAATGTTGCCTCGATATACCAAATAGAACATTCGGTATATTTGTGTATACTTTCGGTCACTTTTGGTATATTTTAAGCATAATACCGCATGAGGTATATTTGTAATACTACACATATATACCAAATAGAGCCAACAACAGTATTTTTGATAACTGAAAATCCGAGACTTGTCTGACAAGATGGTATATTTTGAACTCTTTGGTATATCAGTATTCGCATATTTTCGTGTTTTCGGTATATTAATTATATATTATATTTTTAGAATATGGTTTTATTGAAAATAGGTGACGGGTATCTTCTTACTTCTTTTTTGATAATTAAGTAAATTCAGTCTTAAAATTCTTATGCACAAAATTAAGTGAGTGGACAAATTGAATATTAAAATATCACAGCTCTAGTCATAATGTCTTTTAAAAACAAAATAATGTTTAAAATGCGAATTGTGAATATCAGAAGTTTTTATGAATTCCAACTAACTTAGATATTCCATCGCTTTCTATTAAGATAGTACGATTCTTATGGTGAGTCTATTTAAATCTTAATGACATTTAAATAGATCGCTGTAGAAGTGAGGCTACTTTAGAGTTTAAAAAAAGGGGTTTTATAAAGAGTGATAGAATTTATAGTAAGTTTAGTATAGTAATTAGAGTACTAGAAATATAAAAAAAAATTATATTATTATATTTTATTTTCTTAATTGCAGTAGAAGTAATAAAGTACCACAACAACAACATTTTATGGAAATCTCTTTAAGACTAAACCTCATACACATATCATAAGGACGTATTTGTTATATATTATTTGTTGATATAATTAAAACTTTGCACCCTAAAATTTAGTAATTTAATTTTTGCATATCTCATAAGTATGCTTCAAAATAAACTTGTCCGTCAACTTTCTCACTTCACTTGTCAAAATTTCAGCTTTTCGACTTGTTTCTCATATAAAAAGCACTTAATAATTGTTTAACATTACACATTATTTTAATTAAAACATATCACACATACTCGTTTTTGTATGTATTTGTCACCCAAGACAGGCTTTCGATGTTCTCGTTTGAGTGTTATTTAATTTGTTCGCATAAGTTAGCATTACATTTTTCATATTTTTCACATTTTTCACATCTTGTGTTGTTATTTTTTTCATTTTTTGTGGTTTGCGACTGCCTGATTGTATGACAAGATAATGCCTAAGATATATGCGCCTTGTCAGACAACAAAAGCAAATTGCAAAACAACACAAAAAAGCAAAAAAAAAAGGGGTACAAAACTCAATGCAAAGAAAAAGTACAAGAAACGCAAAAGAAAAGAAAGACAAAATTCAAGTATGAATAAACATAAGTTGGGAGTGTGCATGACTATAGTATACCCGGTAAGCGGTATATTAAAACTGGCTTATAAACATATATATCAATTTTATACAATTTAATCGGACATAAAAGAAAATTGAAATTAGTTTTTCAACAAGTTTGAATTTATAAAGTTTTTATTAATGATTATTATAATAGTTTTATTTTAATCTTGTTGTTTGAATATTGTAACTATATCCATATATATTCATATTAAATCTGGGTCTAAAATTCGTAGTTTAAAGCAACAGAGTTCATGCAATGATGTTATACTATAAATAAAGATTTCTTTTCGGAGGTTATATCTGATTAAATCGTTTAACCTCAGATCTATCTGAGTCTAGAAATAGCATGATGATGTTGTACTAAAAATAAAGTTTTCTTTTTGCAGCTTATTCGAATGGACAGCAACAAGGACATGTCCATATAGAATCGGCTGTGTGTGTTGAGTATATATTTTAAGGTTTTTTGAGAATGAAAATCCCACCTCTTCGCATACTATCCATTGTCACTAAGTTATGGCTCTCTGTACCGAGAATATCGGGAAGTCAGAGCACTGTGTGTGGAGACTGATCGACTACTGGATACCCTGGCCACAGCCTCAGGACTGACAAATAGAAAAACAAGTGAAATTAATTGACTCACATCTGGATATGAATAGAGAAAACATTATTCAGACACATCAATTCTTTATATATGGATAATCAACGTTGGATGGAAATTCTTTAGGCTTTTTTTCATACGTCTGTAGAATGGCAATAATACCCTTTATTGCTCATTTTTAATGGACACAGGGTATAATTATTTCAGCATTAAAATTGTGGCTGCAAACAGGGGTAAGCTAAAAAAAAAAAAAAAGAGTCTGAAGAAGAAAAAGAAAAAATTATGCCGCTGGAAGGAAGAGTTAGCTGGAGTTTCTGTGCGCTGGACAAGTTGGTAACGGCGGCCAAACAAAATAAAATTTATTAATACACAATAATAAATTTTTTGTGTCTTTCGTTTTCGATTTGTATCGAATGTTAATTACAGGTTGTGCGGTAAGAAGAAAAATGTTTCGCTCGCCGTTCCCAATCCACCATTCGAGATCGAGCTTCAGCTTCAGCTTCGAGTTGCGACTTCGACTTCGACTTCGTCTTGGACTTCAGCTTGGACTTCAGCTTGGAACACCAGCTCAACTGGGCCTCTATTCCGTGGATGACTTTGCCGACTTGACTTGACGTTGTTGACTATAGTAATTAATTGTGTGGACCATCCAATGCGAAACACTCGAATGTAAGTAAGATAGCGAACACACTTACCACTCTCCTCTCTCTCTCTCTCTTCCTCTCTCTCTCTCTCTATCTCTCTCCTTGTCGATCAGCGAAGATGCGTATAAGCGTTTAATTAAAATTCCATATTGTCAAATTGGCCAAATTTGTTTCTCACTAGAAGAACATCTGAGTCATCTGATTGCTTGCATTTATTTTCTTATAAGCAAAGCACTTAATTTTGGAAAAAAATCAATTCTATTAATTATTAATGTTAGTAACCAATGATTACAACTACATATAATTTCAATCAGTTGTGGGTCAGTATCAGTATTGTAGATTCAACATATAAGAAATATGGCTATCGGGTGAAATGGTAAATACTAAATCACAAATTTGAAATACTGAAAATCAAATTTGAAAATGAAAATTAACGAATTTTTTATTCCATTTTTTGATTTTGATTTAAAAACAATTAGAGCTTGATTTTAGTATGATTTTTCTGGTTTAAGATAATGAAAGACTTCGTACGCAAACCAAAATAATCGAGTTTCTATATTTTAGCATAAAACAGAAAAGGCTTCTAAGATCCATCTAGCTTTAGTATAGTTATATTCCCGAGCTATATAAATATACGAAATATGAGTTTAAACAAAAATTCATATTATCTCAAGGCTATTGAGGAAGAATACGTTTAAATACGTTTTAAGGGATCGAAGATGTGTCATTAAAAGTATTTAAATGAAAGAGTGATCAGCTTAACTGAATATAAGTTTTTTAAAAATAAAATACAACAAAGTAAATCCATTATTTTGTAATATAATATATGCATAAAATGCGTAGTAAAATTAACTACAAGAAATAAGGCGTTTAATATCTGAATTTTGTAAGAGTTTATCTTCTTTTTTGCGAAAGAAACGATGATAATGGACATATGTATGTGAGTACAAATTATGTACATAGATCTGTGTTCTATGCAGTGCTTGAAAAATACAATTATACAATAATCGTTGCCGTGTGTTTAATTCCGTAATTCTTTTTTCACTCTGAAGTTAGGAATAATATGTTAAATATTCAGAATTCAGTTGGATTCATTTCAGAACCATTTTTGGATATATCTATTGAACGAAGTATGGACTTATTAATTTTTATTATTATTAATTACTATTAATTATTAAACTCTACTGATTGAAATCACTCTGAAAGATCGTTGAAGCTGATTAACGAGCGGGAGAATGTTTCTTAAAGAACTAGAAATCATGTAAATCAGGCAATGCTATAAAATTTCTTTTTCTTTTCAGCATATCCCATATTGTAATGACATAAATACTATATAAGTGTCAGTTCATCAGCGTGGCAAAGCAAAAATCTTGAAATGTGAGGAACGTTCTCACTTGTTAAGAATAAATATTATGTAAGAGGAGTTAAATTGAATCTTATTCGCTAATAGAGCTTTTAAAATTTTGATGGATCAACCGCAAGTTACGAGTATATCGTACGTATATAATGCTATACATAAATCCCAGGTTAAGGCTGGCTTTACTATATAATGACTACCTACCTTGATTACACACTCGCGCTGCAACTTGGGTATCTGTGGTTACCTTTAGCTTTAGCTGTCTTTGCTCGCTATCTCTCTCTCTGTCTCTGTCTCTTTCACTCTGTTTTGGGGCCAAGTTGAGGGTGTTACTCGATGTGGCTGCTGCTGCTGTTGCTGTTGCTGTCGCTACGGCTGTTGTCGTGGTCCACAACCTGTGTTTAAACTGAAAAGGGTGCCAACGTGCAGTGGTCTGCAATACACGAGTACTCCACACACACATACACACTCGCACACACACACACTAGCACACTCACACACTCGTTTGTAGTCATCACTCCTCAATCTTTTTAGAGGGCTTCGTCGCTGCTGTGCGTGCTGCCTGCCGCCTTTACGGCTTCATTGCACTTAATTATTGTTATTTATTATTTTTAAATAGTTTTGATGAGATGTTGAGCAACATGTTGACGAAATGTCGAATTTGCAAATTGTTGTTCCACAAAACAACTGTGTGTGAATATAACCACCGTTTCAACTTGAAGCTGAAGCTGAAGCTCAAGTTGAAGTTAAGGTTGAGGCAGACAGACAGACAGACAGACAGACGGACAGACAGACAGACAGACGGACAGACAACAAGGATACACACAGCAAAAATTGTTGCAGACTGTGAACACTGAGAGTGTTTTTGAGCTCTCGCCTCTCTGTGTATTATAATTGATCGATTGCAGCCCGAGGAGCTTAATAAAATGATCATAATTAGACTAAATGGTCAACAAGCCGGCCAGCTAATGGCTCCTCACATCAACTTTATACCCATTCTTGCTTTCTATCAGACGTTTATCGTCACTCTTTAACGTACGCTTCGCTTTCTCTCTCACTCACTCACTCCCTCCCTCTCTTGCTCTTTTGTTCGCCCTGTGCTGCCCTGTGTCATTATCCGACTCTCTCACACCTGGTTAGCACAACGTCGAATATCTCGACGTGTGGTGGCCTAAACGATCAGAACATTTTCATTGATGGCGCCATCGATTTGTTGGCTTCTGGTTTTTAGCCCAGTTTCATCAATGCAACCGTCCCTTTTTTGCATTCGTTTGGCATTCAATTTTAATTGCCTAACAGCTCATAATTAACGCTGGCCCATTGACAATTGTCAATGATGGCAATTGAGCGTAGTAAATGCAAATTGGCAGCTTCAGTATTTTATATGTATATGAAATATCCAAAAGACAGCACCAGTTGACAATTCATTAATGTGCTAATGAAAACAAGTTTGTATTACAATAATTCACAAAATGAATCTATTATTGATCACATTTATTTCCTACTCATTTTAAAACATTCAGAGTGTGCTTAACTGTGAGATACCCGCTAACAATTTTTAATTCAAGAAAATATGCCAATAATATCATAAATGAATATACCAAAAAATATTGAAATATACCAAAGACTACGTTTGGTATATCGATATATTATTGTATTTTTAATAAAAGCGAAACCATGTCGATAATATAATAATTTATTATACCAAAAATACTAAAATATACCAAAGGCTATAAAATATACCATATATGGTATTATATTTTTAATAAATGCTTAACCATGTCAATAATATAATAAATGATTATACCAAAAATACTAAAATATACCAAAGGCTATAAAATATACCATATAGGCTATTTTATTTTGCATAAAATCAAAACCATGCCAATAATATAATAAATGATTATACAAAAAATACTAACACACTAAAAATTAAATTTTAGTATATACTATTATTTTCATAATATACAAAATATACCAGATTATTAACCAAAGCTACCGTATTACCCATAAGAATAATAATGCGCCTAACCTAAGTCATAAGCCTAAAGGGAATACAAAGCAATAAATTAAAAATCAAATCCAAATCATTTCCAACTTATTGAGAATGAAGAATTTTTTGGTATATCTGATTTTGTATACGAATAAATAAATACGAAATACCAAATGTGAAGAATCAAACAATCTTTCTGAAAGTACTCGAACCAAAAAGAAAGGAATATAAAGTCACAACCCTAATGTGTCAACGTCTGTCATCGTGATGAAAACAGTGAAAGCCAAAAGTATTTGTATGCGAAAAGGATCCGCGTCTTTTGTTGATACTTCAATTTGAATTGGTTTATAATTGAAATTGAAATGTTGATTGATTCCCATTTGCGATCGATCAATTTCAGCGAAATTTGAGGTTGTTTGGCTTTGACATTCAACTGCTACTGTGTGTCAGGACAGCAGGCAGCTTCAGTTTCAGCTTCAGTTTCGGCTTCAGTTTCAGCTTCAGTTTCAGTTTCGGCTTCAGTTTCAGCTTCAGCGCCAGTCTGTGAGCTTGCAGCTCTCTTAGCTCCCAACTCGAAGCTCCTAGCGTGATTTTTCCTGTCGCTGGCGGGCATTGAGGGGTTGCCCAGCTTAGCTTTAACTTCAATTTCAACTTCAACTTCAACTAGCCCTCGCCTTGGACGTGGACGTGGACGTGGAACAATAGACGGTTTGCTTAGTGTCTGCTGCTGCTGCTGCTGCTGCGGCAACTGCGACTGCGACTGCGGCTGTTGTTGTTGTCTTTGTTGTAACGGCGTAATTTTCGAACGTCGCTTGGACGTCTACGACCCACTTCAAAGTGATTTACGATTTTGCGACACGCCTTCGCCTAGCAATTTAGAGAATGAATCCCCCTTCGGAAAAAAAACAACAAGAGACTCTCACACACACACACACACACATACATATATAGATGTATTCGAATATGTATTATATATACATATATCCACACTTATCTCCACACACATGCACTTAGCACAGACAGCTATATTGCGACTGCGGTTGGTTAGTTGCTTTAGGCTGCTTTGGCCGCTTTGGCTGCTGCCCTTATTGTTTTTATTCCACGCAATACTACTTGAACTTTTACCTCTGGCTTGGCTCCCCAACTTTATTATTCGTCTATTCGCATTCATGGGCTATTTTTAGCTTACAGCACCCATCTCCCATGCACCCCAAATGCTGGCACCAAGACCCACATTGATGTCTCCCTTTTTCTATTGAATATTATATTATATTTTGTGCGTATTCCCATAAAATTACCTCAAAGTGAGACAGATCGTTGATCCTAGAAACAGAATTAACTGCACACATTTCTGTGAGCGGATAAACAATTTGTAAATCAGACAAATGAAATCAATTTCAATTTCCTTCTTTAGATAATTTAAACATTTCATTAGAATAATATGGAAATTACTAAGAAACTTCATTAAAAAGAAAAGAATCAAAAGGTTAAAAGTATTTTAAAGTCTTACACCACTTACAATATAATATACGATCTTTAGAGGAAATCCATTTTATATGTATGCACATTTTGTCATAATCCCAATAACTGAAATCGACAATAATTTATCTAATTAAAACTAATTACAATTTGAGTCGCTCTAATTTAGTTTAAGGTATAAACTCTTATTCAAATATTTAACATTACACTTTTTTATGAATGAATGAATATTTGAAATGAAAAGTATAATATAATATACAAGTATTAATTAAACAGTACAAATAGGGTCAATCATCATATGCTTAAAGATGTCTTGTTTAAGTATTTATATACCATTCTCGAAAAGTGACTTACAAGTATCTTTTATTAGGTTATAGAGCCCTGATTAACTAAACAATTCGTCAGTTGAACATTTACATTTCATACTCTGAAAGTTCATTTAGTGCTGTTAATAGTAAAATATATTAGATATTTAAAAATTCAAATATTATTAGATATTACACATAATAATAACGATTATTGCTAAAATTAATTTGTACCTCTAGTCTCAATATTTTATCTTTCAACTTCCTTTCAGCTCCGCTTAAAATTATAGATTAACCTCTATATTAAATTCAACAGCAGGTGTTAAAAATAAACTATTTTATGTTGTATGTTTAAGAGAGTATCCTAAAATCAATTGAATAGAATTAATGAAACTGAATGAATTCATTTGATGCTCATCTGTACAATCTTTAATATGAAGTTTCATTATCTAATAAGAAAACTTATTGAAACATGGTGAATCAATGAAAAATATTTATAAAAAATGTACTTTTTACATCGTTAGATTAATCAATTAATTTTCCAAATTTTGACAACATTTTATAATTCTAAATAAAAATATATGTTAGTGCTTAGATTTGTGAATGAATGATCACATCAATCAATGAGTAGTTAAAGTCATTGTCAATTAAGATGTACAACGAATGAATGTGAACAATGAACACGATAATTATTTAGTTCTTAATAGAACGCTTAAGTAGTAAGCAAACAACTAAAACTAGTTGAGAGTATCGAATTAAATAAATCATTATACAGTATGAGTTACCCTATCATCACCTGACTACAGCGAATGAAATCTGATCCATCGCATAACTTAATCGTAATTTAGAGGTGGCAACTGAGACAATTAAATTGCAAGAAAGTGCTATAAAATAAATGCAATTAAAAATTAATTTGTAATTTGTAATAAAAGCCGTGGTAAATTGTTCAATTTTGGGTGGTTTTTGTTTTTGTTGGGTGCTTCAGGTGTGTTTGTCTTTCGATTGGGGAACTTGGGGAAGCTTGTCGTGCAAAAGCTGTTGAGAAATCGCAAATGGTTTAATTAAGTACAAATGGCTGACAATAAAAGTGTCATTATAATTGTTGCCGGCTCCAATGACGAAAAGTGCAAATCATTGCCGCAAAGATTCCGTCCGCTTCGCTCCGCTCCGCCCTGCCATAATCACCTTACTCCCTTCCCCTTTCCCTTACACACTTGCCAGGGTTACGCCCCACAGTCAACTTGAAGCTGAATTTGAAGCAGCAGCAGCAGCAGAATCAGAAGCAGAAGCTGAGGCTGAACTCAGATGACACAAAACGTCGCACAATCCACTTTCCGTTATGTTGTGCGTGCATTGAATAATTGAATTTGTAAATGAAGTCATATCCGACCTCCCCCTTCTACTTCGACCTCCTGGCAGCGGGGAATCAAATTGAACAAAAGGCCAACGTTTAACTGCGCTAATCAATATTATGTGACAAATTGTACAACACGTGTAAATAACTCACATAATTACGAGTCTATATTTGAACTCAACTCGGTAGCCAGAGTTTAAGGGGTAAAGCTTACAAATCTGATAACTTCTATATTGGAGACTTCATATTATATTCATTTATTGTAAACTTATTTATCTAGTATTGTTTTTAAATTTATTTTTGGGACACTTTATTTGAAGAACAAAAATAATTTACAAGCCGAACAAAAACAGTTTACGTCAATTCGATTTTATTTATTTAAAAATTATGAAATTTTCGAAAAATAAACAATATAAACAAAAATATAGTAAATGATATTTCTGGAAGACAAAGTTAATAAAAACAAACCTCTGAAAAGTAATACCTTAAAATTATAGAATTAAGTTATAAACTTATAATTGTAAATTATTAATAATTTAGTTATATTTCTTTTTAGGACACATTATATAAAATAAATATGATTTTCAAGGAAAAAAAAAAACACAGTTTCGGTCAAGTTGATTATGTTTATTTACAAATCATCAAATTAGAGAAAAACGACATAAGGAAACTAATAAACTGAAAAGTAATCTCTTAAGTTAAAGACTTATAATTGTAAATTATAAATACGCTTTGAAAAAATTCTTTCTTCTGCCCACTTTCTTATAGAATAACATTATAATTTGTCACTTATATTAATCAATTTATAAACCGTAAAACAACAATTACAACCAAATTCTAAATATATTGTAGAAGAAAACATCTCACTTTTTGTGTGTTTATTTTTCTATCAGTAACTCGTTAATGAATTGTTCAATGCTTACAATGTAAACTTGACATTAAAGTGTGAAGTGTGCTCAGGGACTCGAAATAAATTAAATGTGATCTATTTATTGGTTATTTATTAAATGAATTTATCACTGGATTTAATTTACTAACATAAGTTTGGAATGCGGACGGATTAAATTTCATATATTAAAGAGTATATTAAAGCGTCAGTCCTTGTTTATTAAGAATATTATCGAATATGCTTTATGAAACTAATTTAGAAATATGTATATTAATTCAAGTGTTTTTCTAACAAATTAGAATAAATTAAAACAAAATTCCGCTATTCGAAATATACGATAATTCAAAATTGTTCTTATTATGATTTTATTGAAATAACGAATACAATTCCTTAGAGAAAATGTTTCGGAAATCTCTTTCCCGTTTTGAATATGTGATCTACATAAAATGAATTGCTTTTGCTACGAAACTATACTATAAAAAAGAAACACTTGTGTAGCGATAATATTTCAAGTCTTTTGTAAGATAAGCGATTAATAGATCGGCATTCAAGTCAAGTACTCAAGCTGGTTTCTCTCTGTCATATTTCAGTTGTAATTTTGCATACCAACGTGTTGTCTTCTTTGTGTCTTTTGTGTGACAGCGACTCCCCTCAGCCCCTCAGCTGGCAGTTGAACTTGAGGCATGACGTATACGACGAGTGTGCTGAATGCGAAATGTCTTCTTAGTCGCCAGATACTACAGACATTAACGTGGGATTAGAGAAGTTTATTCATGCGAAAACTGTAGCGCACTTGAGTCGGAATCGTGTTGCTGTGGTTGGCTGATGTGTGGCTTGGCATTTTGCATTTTGTATTTTTGTTTTTTTTTTTTGTTGGTGGGTTTGGAGCAACTGAAAAAGGTAACCACTTAAAGTAACCACCAGCCAACCGGTGACAGTTTTTTTTTTTTTGGGCTCCTCTCCTCGTCTCTATTGACGAGGCGGCAGTGTGAATGAGACAGCAATTGCCATAGAGTGTAGAAGAGAGCGCACACACGATGTGTTGCTGTTGACTCCCTCGCCCCCACATCAGACTGTGACGCACACTCACACACTCACACACACACACACGCAATGAGTGTGTCGCATGTCACTGAAAGAACACACTTACATAAGCAAGGCGCTACAATCAGTCAATTGGGCATGAATGGGGCGGCGAATCCACAAAAGCGGCGCTGCCATCGCATCTGTCATCTCAACTATTCGTCTCGCCGACAAAACTGATGATGAATACCAACCACAACCACAGCAGATCACAGCACATCCCTGGGACGATGTGGCCAAGTGGCCGGATGTTGCTGGCCTCGTTTGGCTGCTCACCTTCTTCACGCAAATGTTTTACGGATTTTCCTGCAACACTTCGAGCCTAATCACAGACAGTTGAGACAACTCCTATTCAAATCTGCTCGACAGCTGCTGAACTTTCTTTTGATTGGCAACAATCTATTTGAAATGTGATTTTAATTTGACAATTCGATTTATGCTTCATGAACTTCTTTTATTTATAAATATTATCTAAATGAAGCTAAGACATCCAGGTAACTTTTACTTCTAAACTTTGCACAACAAGATACTGATAATGATCGATTCCAATACTTTAAGACTCTCAATACTTATATATCTCAGTTATGAATTTCAGAAAATTGTAATTTGTAAGCTGCTAATGCATTTATATATCCATATATGTATAGCAAAGAACTATAAAATAACTTCACAGCTTACTAAAGGGTTTTCCTATTCATTTTAAAGAGTTGCTGAAAACTTCTGGTTTTGGAATTTTGAATAATCTCTTTTTATTGCACGATAAAATTGTGAATTCAGTGTTGTGTTAACATTTTATTACTGTTTGGAACGTCATAACTTTATTAATAGGTGAAGAAAAATCATTATCATTATTATTTTATTGAAATATAATTCCTTATTGCAATGAGCTGAGCCAGAGCGACAAAGGCCTTTAGATGTTATGTGTAACACATTTTAAATAGATAAGTAGATAAAGCCAATAAGCATAATTCATTAATCAAGCAACAATTTCCTACTCAAAGTAAAATAATGTAAAGGTATGAAATGAATGGATGAATACATTTCTTAGCCTAATGATTATCAACCCCTTGTTCAGCAAATATAGTCAATGGCAATTTGATTCAATATGCATTGCATAACAAGTTGATATCAAGTAAATGGGTGAAATATGGTGTCTGTTCAATTTACAATGAACTTAACAATTTGCTCTAATAAGAAATGCAATATTTCGTGCCCCATTCCCATAATAAATGTATTTGTACAACACACAACACATAATCCGCTTCCTATGCACATTCAAATGCAGGAAAACAAGCCAAAAAATTCCATGAATAAATGGTTGTCATACCAACTCTTTTACTATGTGCATCGATTAAAATCAACTTGACTTGAAAAAACAAAAACAAAAAAAAATTGTATGTTTGTTGGTATGTGAATAAAACAATTTGTCATTCGGGGCTTGGTTATTTTTGTTGTTGTGTATTTTGTTTTTTTGTAATCAATAATTCCATTAAACCAATCGCAACAGTTTTTCAATTGAAATTCATTTGGCATGTGAAAGGAAACCAAAAGGAAACCAGCAACAACAACAAGAACAGCAACAGCAACGAAAAAAAAAGTGTTACAACTGCGCAACGTTTTGGCGTTTGCACGCGAAGGGATCATACTAAAGACAATTTCCAACTGACAATGCCGAATATACGACGTTGCCTTCTCTCTGCTACTGCTGTTGTTGTTGTTGTTGTTATTGTTGCACAGCTGCTGATAGAGACAACAATAGCTTGGCTGGCAGCCTAGTAGCGGGAGAGAAGAAACGCGCTAGCACGCTAACGCGCGTGCCAAACGTATAGCCATCTCGCTCTCACAGCGGCCATCGCTCTAATTATAGGTTACGGCACACAGAGCATATTGCCGTATGCTGATTGGTCGATACAGTCGCGTCGGCGCGCAGCATGCACACAACGGGGCGTCGCCAAAGCGAAACTCGTTTTGAGCGCGTGCTCGCTTGCATTTAAGAATGAAATTAAATGAAACGAACGAAGCGACGCGACGCGACGCCACGACGACGACGTCGTCGGCTGGGCAGCGTGGCGCGGCAGCGGTGGCGGCAGCGGTGGCGTATGCTAGGCTGGCTGGCTAGATAATACATCATCGTCAGGCTCTCGGGCTTGTTCTCGGTTTCGGTTTCGTGTTGGTGTTAGTGTTCGTGGCCGAGGCCGAGGCCCGAGCGCAGCCAACGATGATGATCATCGCGTACTCACACACACATGCATATTTGGTGGTTGCTTGTTTTGTTGCTGTCCCGTTTGCACGCCCAACAAGCACACAAAAATACCAATGTTACGAATAACTGCGTCATGATGAATGGGAATGGCTGCTGCTGTCGCTGCTTCGATGAGAGACAGAGAGAGAGAGAGAGAGCGAGTCAAGCGCCAGCTTGCTTTTGTGTGTGTGTGTGTTGGGTCGCTGCTTCGTTTAGCTGTTGGTGTTGGTGTTGCTGTTGCGCTCTCTCAGTTTAGCAGCGTGCATAGCTGAAGCGAAACACACACAAAAATACACAATATTGCAAATCGCGGTCTCTCTCACAAAAGTGGCGCGCCGGCTAACTTGTTTTGACGCGCCCTCTGCCTGAAACAACGACGACGACGACACCACCAATGCTTGACGTTAACGCCGCAGTCACCGCCAACGACAAAACGAGAACGGGGCCCAAGCTTTTTGTTTGCGCTGGCATCGCGTGAAACAGTTGCAAGCCTTTGAACGATCAGCGACGACGCCGAAAACTTTTGCGCGGATACATTTTGTTTGTTTGTGCAGCAGCAGGCAGCAGGCAGCAGCAAACCAAGCAGCAGGCAGCAGGCAGCAGCTAAGCAGCAATAGCAGCAATAGCAGCAGCAACAACAGCAGCCGCAGCAGCAGGCGCCTCCTTGTCGCCAACGTCGTCGCCGCCGCCGTCAACAACGACAACAACAGCAACGGCAACAGCAATAGCAAACGGCAACAGCACACAGCAACAATAACAATAAACATCTATCAGATCGAGCCAAGATATATAGCATACAGTTTGCAAGTGCGTCCGGTTTTTGTTGGTTTTATATTCATTTCGCTTCAGTTACCGAGTCTAGTGCATTTTTTCGCTTGTGTTCCCTTTTTGTCCGTTGCCAACAAACATTGTGCAACCTCCAATCACACCGAGTCGAGTCGAGCAAACAAAACGCAGCAGGCAACGCACCTGCCGTTGCATCCTCACACACAAACATCTAACAGTTTTCTCAAAGATCCCAGTGCAAATCCTCAGTGTGTCAGTGACAGTGACAATTGCAACAGCAACAATAGCAACAGCAACAAAAATTTGCTGCACAACACTTTCATTTGGTAAAACATTTGAAACGAGTTTAATCACAAAACAAAAAGCAATCTAAACAACAACAGCAACATCAACTACAAAAAGCAAATGAATATTGCTAACAAATAGTTAAATAAAACAACACAACAAATACAATACACATTTTGACTGTGAAAAGTGCATTAAGAAAACAAATAAAAAAACAAAAAAAAAACGGCAATTTCAATAATTTTTGTTGCATATTTTTTATTGTTTGCGACGCGCGTGTTTTGGTTTTGTGTTCTACTATAATTGTGATTTTTCCGTAGCATCAACAGTGACAGCAGCCAGTGACTGGCCAAACAACAACAACAACAACGACAACAAATAAAAATAAAAGAGAAAAATAAATAAATAAAAACGCATCTAACTTAAACAAGTCAAATTCTAGAATTTTTTTTTTTTTGGTTTTGCGTAAGTGAAAATCAAATTTCAATCATTGTACGCCTTAAAACAACAACATCGACGATACCAAAAGCGACGGCAACATCAGCAACTGCAACTGCAACTGCAACAGCAGCAGCGGCTGTGGCAGCAACAGCAGCAGCAGCAGCAGCGGCAGCATCTAAAATGCTAACGGACATGACCCCGACGGCTGGCCAATTGTATGGCTCACAGATTCCGGCCATGGCTGGCATGAATATCACAAATATAGCATCACATCTGCAGAAACCGCAAGTAAATCCGGTAAGTGGCGGAACCAATTCCATATTTCTCAGATCCTACAAACACAGATAGTGAAAGATACACAAAAAAATACTACACAAAGTCAAGTTTGCTTGTTCTCTCATTTAGAAACAAATTTTTAGGAAATAAATTCAACACAATTGATATAATACTTGATCAATAGATAGATTTTACATTTGGCATTTCTCAAAGTGAACTTGTGGAAATGAATTCCCAAGTTTTCCAATATAATACTTTATCAATAGATAAATCGCTGTTGACATTTCGGTTGTTTAGCCAAAATTTGAGTGTGATTTTGGTTGAATAACTTGGCTAATTAGATCCAATTACTTATTGAGGTAATTCCAATTTTTTATTTTTGATACAACACAAACATTTCAAATTCCATTTTAATTATTTCAAAAATTGTAAATCCAATACGAATTTCACAGAGCTCAAATGTGAAGTTGCAAATTTCTATTTTGAAAAAAGTTGAATTTAGTGATGGCTGCTTAAAGTTTTCGCTCGAAATATGTGAAATTAATCAAACATCCATTGATTTGTAATACTGAAAACTTCTTACAAAGTAAAGAGTTTTATTGAGAAGGAAATTCAATATAACTAAAATATCATAAATTTCTACTAATTCTACCGTTTTTTAAAAATGTCGTACTCTACAATAATTTAATTCGAATAATTTTATAACTGACGATTGTTCGGAAGTTTTTCAAGTTAATCTTCTTTAAATAACATTTGTACATATTATGTTAACGAAATATTCTTGTCTCTGTGAATTTTTGAGTTTAAATTTCAATTCATAGTGAAAAAAGTTGCCCAAAAATAAAGTTTAATTATTTTAACCGACGTAAATTTGGTGGAAAATGTTAGATAACTATTTTTCAAATAAGTTTTCATTGTGGTTAGTTAAACAGTTGTTACATAAATGAAAATATCTCAAATTCGTAGTAGGGCATCAAATGAAATAAAAAGAAAACTAAAAAGATCAGCTTACTTGCTGAAGAGGCGCTGCAACTAATCGTCGTCAGAGCTAAAGACGCACAAAGTGCGGAAAATTTGATAATACACGTTGTAATTATGCGCCAGGTACAAAAGAATTGGCAAGAGATTTGCTCGTGTTTGTTTGTGGCTTATGAGGAAAACTCGGCCATGGCCAGAATGAGGAAATTTGCGCTTAGACTTAAGACAATGAGAGGAAAGAAAGGAATTACAAATGCCCAGTGATGATGTTCGCAAAAGTGCCAACAAGTATTTTTACTGATGACCCAGTTGTAATCCTCGTTTTGCAGTTTTTGCAAATCCTGGAGTCATTGCTGATGGATTTTCGAGGCTCTTTTGTTGTTGTTCACGATGACGATGACGATGATGATGATGATGGGTGAATGGAAAGTATTTCGGGATCAGTTGGAATGAATGTCACAGGCTGCATCAACCTAAATCAATTAGATGCGGCTTGTTCAACGCTACACGAATTCTTCACGCTTCTTCGACTTAACAGATACAACGAATACAGGCCACAAAAAAAAACAAGGATACAAGGATACTAGGATACAAATACAGAGAGAGTGAGATAGATGGCGAAAAGTAGAGAAGCCGCTTATCCTTTTTCGTATCTCAAATCAATTATTCGAGCTCAATTCAAACACTTGAGGTGTGAACGCAACGATTGAATGATTTTTGATTTTTTGATTTTGTTGATTTCTGATTTGTGTTTTGCTTTTGTGCCTTTTGTGATCTAATATTGATGCATGTATTGTGTTACAAGATAGCAAAGAGCAAAGTGAGAAGATTGCGCCATTAACTTCTATTTTTGTGTGTGATCTGATATGCAAAAAAAAAAAAAACAAAATGAAAAAAGAAAGAAACCCGAAACGGAAGTAGGCATTAGACTTTAATGATGAACTGGATAACTGTGACTGTGCGCTGATCTCTAAAACACTAAAACACTCTCTTACCATAACTGGCAGCATTTAATGATTTTTGCACTCAGGTCATCAATTTGAAGCGCCTTTGATGTGCACCGCTTTCGACCTCAATCACTAAACTAAGGTAATTCCATAGTAGTCGTAATACCAAAAAATTAATTGTTTGCCGCTCCGAAATACTTAATGACATTAGAGACAGAATCGCAGCTCTACTCGTATGCATAATGATATATTTACAACATTCGAGTGTTGCTCTATAATATGTATTTTCAAGCCATTTTAACTAGCTGCCAAATGATGAAAACTCTGTAGTTAAGATATTAGAATTGAAATGAATTCGATTTTAGTTTCGATGCCATTTAAACTATTAGAAAATAAATGTGATGAAAACTCTGCAGTTAAGATATTAGAATTGAAATGAATTCCTATTTAGTTTATATACTAACTTCTATATTCGACTGCATTGCTGATTTTCCAGATTTAATCTAGCTAGTGACAATTTATTTCTACTACTTGAGTTGCTTTATGCTTCCACCATCGATTATGATATTGTATTCAATTTACTCGAAGAATAATTTGTATTAATAAATGAATTTATAGGAATTTCCATTTGGTATAAAATAAATGCGCTTGTTCATTATTATAATACTTTTTCTTGTATGGATATGACGAATACAATTCCTTTTGAGATGAGCCCCAGTAACTAAGGCCTTCAAGTTTGTTAAATTTAAAATTTGCATAACATTTTCCTTAACAACAGTTTTTGAATGAAATGAAGCACATAAATGTTGTTCTATTATTTTGATATCATTTTTTTTCCGACGCAACTGAAAATAAATACTTGTCAGGAGAAGAGCAGAAGATAAATTTAATTTCTGTTTGATCTCTATGAAAAATTTATGTTAGCCAGCTTTATATATAGCATATATTCATTCGACGCTTTGTGCCAACTAAATGAAAAATAAATTCAATTCGGATTTTCCGTAGCTATGTTTAAATTTGAAGTACATATTTAGAAATGAATTCCTTATTTCTTAACTGTTCAAATTGGCTAACAATATTTCTCTACTATTATTTATTATTTTATTGTAATAACGAATGAAATTCTTTATTGCAATAAGATGAGCCTGAGTGACTTAGGCCTTCAAGCTACATACAATAGATAGATACATTTTTGACCAGTTTGATTATTGTGAGCATTTTCGTCACTCTGTTTTTTATAAAACTGTAAAATTGTGAAATTCACATATTCTTATTTCTGGTTTGAAATTAATTCACTCTTTGACTATTTTCAAACAACGCAATGAATAAACTTATTCAAATTACTTTGCGAGATTATTTCAAGAGCTTATTAATAATAAATTGTAACATTGATTATCTATATTGATGCGTCGATCTTAAATTATAGAACAGTTATCAATTGGCTTCAAGTCTTTTGCTGCCTTTCTGCTAATGTTCAACCAAATTGATGAGGTTTTCATGTTGCATGGCAAAGCAAATTAAATGACACTTTTAATAGAGTTACAAATGCCAATAAGGCAGTCAAGTATAGAGACTATACTATGCTATGATATGCTATGATATAATACTATATATGCCTGCTAGCTCATAGGCAATCCATGGATTGCTAAGACCGCAAGTTGGAAGGTAAAATGCAGACGCCACGCAACTGCATAAAGTCATACAAAAAGGAAAGAGAGTAAAGATTGACTAAAAGATACCTTATCTTATTGCATTCTAAATATAACTATAGTTATGTGAATAAAAAGTTAAGGCTTGATATGTCATGTTATTAGATTCAGTAGATCGATATTCCATGAGAAATATAGCACCATTTAAATGCATTCGAAAGTATGAGAAATATAAATTATATTATTATGTTCAATAGGAGTGATATATGGTATTCAATGATATCTTAATTCTAAAGTGATTGGAATTGGATTCTAAATATTTATTTCTATCGAAGCCTTAGGCTAGAAATATTGTATTATTGTATTATATTAGCCCATGAAAATATGCGTCATTTTAAATAAAATATATTTTATTTTTATTGAGATAACTTCGCTGCTAGTCATTTAAATGTACTTCAAAATTTAATGGAAGTTATTTTATTCGAAGATTGCAAATATTATATTATTACAAAATATTCTATACTAAATAAAATCTTAATTCAAAACGTTCAAGTGCATTCAAAATATTTATTTAAATCAAGAGTTTTGCATAAAAATATTATATTTTTACATTCTATAAAAGCGACTCATTTAAATGCATTTAAAATATAACATAAATGATTTCTATTCAAGGTTTCTATTACTATATTCAATGAGGAACTTTAATGTTAATAGAATTTATGTTTATGAAAGTTTTAGGTTGAACACATGTTTAATAAATATTTCCTACAAATGTTGTACTTTCTATAATATAGTTTAGTGCTAGACAATCTTATGCATAAATGTATTGTTGTTAATATTATTTTTATCGAAGGTTGAGAAATATTCTATTATTATATTGAATGAGAAACTTTAAAGAATGAATTTATATGAAAGTTGTGGGTTGGAAATATTATACTCACATGTTCAATAAACATTTGTTTCGAGACAATCTTAAATTAAAATGGAGGTTGGAAATAATATATTCAGTTCACATATCAATTTATTCAATTTGCTTCAAATGTTGTACTTTCTATGGTATAGTTTAGTGTGAGACAAACCATAAATTATGCATAAAAGTATTATTATTATGTCTATCAAATGTTTAGAAATATTCTACATAATAATAATAATTTAAGGAGAAACTTTAAAGTATGTAAATACAATTTATTTATATGAAAGTTGTTGGTTGAAAATATTATATTACCAAGTTCTTATATTGAATAAATATTTGCTTCAAATGTTGTACTTTCTATGGTATAGTTTAGTGTAAGACAATCTTAAATAATGCATTAATGTATTATTGTTGAAAACACTCCTCTTTTGGCCACTTGCATTGGGTATTAAAACCGCAAAACGAAATGCCCTCAGTGCGAGGTCAGAACTGAAGTTGAAGTCGCAGTTAGAGTCCGAACAGGTCGCTATCGCTGTTGTTGTTGTTGTTGTTGTTGCTGGACTATCGAGTATCGAGTTGAGCATGGTATGCATATACATATAGTAGTAGTAGTAGTAGTAGTAGTAGATGGAGCTGTGGCATGCAGGCGTTTATTAAAATGAATACCACATCAATCAATCATTTTACAAACGTGTTGTCGGCCAAGTTCAAAGCCGCAAAGCCAAAGCCAAAGTGTGTAGAGAGACTAGTTCAGCTTTTGGCTAGCTGGACTGGACCACTCTAATCTTAGGGTCTGTTTAAGAAAGTTACACATGGGCATTGGTTTCAATTAATAGCGTTTAAAGACGCGACACGAGATACAACAACGACAACAACAACAAAAACCCCACCAACACCAAAACCAAAAAAAAAAGACTTCAAAACCAAACTTAAAAACCAAAAAATGATTAATTACCAAAGCCAAACTGAAATTATCATTTATGCCCACAAAAAAAAGACAGAAAAAACATGTGTTGCAGACCGAACAGTAAAACAGCTAAAGAGTCGAAAAGCGAGAAAGAAAGACAGAAAGAAAAAACTTTTTAGAGAAATATCGTATTGAAATGTATGTTTTTGTTGGCTGTTAAATTATTGAAAATCATGCAACGTTGTTGCCCCGTCGAACGTTTTATTCCCCCGCACATTCATATATACATATAGTGTGTATATATCTCTCTATACTCTCCTGGATTTGCTTGACTTGCTGCTCGCTGCTTGCTGCTCTTCTATCTTTGGCCTCGGCCTGGGGCTTGGGCCTCGTTTGCTCACCGCCGCTGTCTGTCGGCATAATCAGCATAACAAAAGAAATTAAGCAATAATATATTAATGAAAATACAAATACTCAGTGAGCGGCTTCTCGGTCTCGGTCTCTCGAAGCCAGCTGTGGCCAAAATCTGCCGCGTCATTGACTAATTTGTTGTGTTCTCAACTTGGTTAGGCGCCAGGGCGTCGCTATACGGTATAGAGAGCCATCGGTAGCCCTGACTTTAGTTTAGTTGAGAGCTGAGAGAATTGCTGACGTCCCGCGGTTTTCTTCATAGATTCCGTCTGTCGATCTCATGGCGAGAAACGATCGCAACACATTTTCAACAAATATTGGAAGCTCACGTTTTGAAGCTATTTCAATTTGATGCAAAACGTTTTACAATTAAATAGCGATTTATTGATTACTTTTCGTAAAGTATTTTACACTTGTCCTGCAAGTTTCCTCTTCTCTTCTGCCTCTTCACTCTTCCTTGACATTTTTATTTTATATATGTATGTTTGTATGTATATGAGTTGGCTTAATGAATGCACCAACGCCAATGTCTGTGTGGATTTTCACCTTTTGCCGACGCAATTAACATGAATTATTTGGGAAAATTAGTTGGCATGATGCTGCGGAAAATACTCTCGGAGACTCTGAGTTAAATGCCACCACAGAGAGGTCACGTACCAGACCTCAACGAGAGAGAGAGAGAGAGAGAGAGAGACGCATACTTTTTGTACTAAGTGTAAGTAGAGCAGAGGCAAATAATGTGGAAGTGAGCATTAAAACGTCGCCTGCGCTTCACAAGTGCCGCCTTTACTTTATTTTTTATTTTCCTTTTGTTTTTTTTTTTTTTGCTGTTCTCATTCAATTCGAATTTTTCTTTTTTCAATAAACGCATGTGAAAATGTGTGAATCAAACTTGCATATAATTATAGTCGCTATTATAATAGATAAGAGGAGCGAGAGATCTATTCACATAAGTGTAGATATATATTGCTTAAGTCAATCTGTCTGTCTCTTTGAATTCTTTAGAGGTGCGAATACTAATTTTGGGAACATTTGTGCTTTGTACTGTAAAACGATAAAGTTCAATCGAAATTTCAGTTCTTAAAGAACTCTTCTTTGTACTTTAGATAAAGTTCAATCGGAATTTCAGTTCTGAAATAACCCTTCTTTGTACTTCAAATCAAGTTTATTCGGAATTTCAGTTCCTAAAAAATTCCGTAATGAACTAAAAGCGTATTCAAGAAGTTGTTGAAGAACAGTTATTAGGCAAGAGGGAAGAGATCTGTTCATATAAGTGTATAAACATATAAGTATGTATATCTATCTGTCTGGTTGAATTCCTTAGTACGCATACTAAATTTGAGAACTTTTCTTATTTGTACTTATACTGATCAAGCTCAATCGTAGTTTCAATTTCAAAAGAATTCTTCTTTATACTGTAGATCAAGTTCAATCAGAATCAGTTTCTTAACAATTTCTTTATAAAATAAAAGCTTATTCAAGAAGTTCCTCAATCACAATTATTAGGAAAGAGAGAAGTGATCTTCACATATAATAATATATATAATATATATAATTTGAATACCTATATATTAATAAAAACAGTTTAAATATTAAGATTATTGTCTTAAGGCTAGGAATTTTGGTTTAAAAAGTGCGTGAAGAACATAAAAATCCTAATGTTAGAAAACACATTTTGATTTCAAGAACATTTGATAAGAAAAAATCGTTGATTTATATATTTATATATATATTATATTTATTTTTCATACTAATGTTCTTAGTTATACAAATTTGTTCTTCTTATTTTAAGAACTCAATTTTTAAGACGAATGTTCTTGGCTTTAAAAACTGGTCTTTTTTTTTTTTTAGTATAGAACATCTTCTTTTTATCTTATATGCAGATCAAGTTTATTTTAGTTTCAAATCGTTTGTAATTTCAATTCAGCATCGTTTCTGATTTATTCACAAAAACATTAAACTTATTCAAGAACTTTCAAAACATTTTAATAATTTTTAAAATTCATTGTATGAGAACAAGTTAAATTGAAACTGATTAGATTACCGATCGCATCTTAAGCTCTAAAACGACTTTCATTAACTTCAGAACAACAACAAAACAATTGCAAATACGAATACAAGTGACAACAACAATTGCATATGAAAGTGGAAGGGGCTGTGTTTCAGTGTTTCTAATTAGCAAATGTGTTGACGTCGCGATAACGTACTTTATACTTTGAGCACACAGTTAATGTTAATGGGCCAGGAGTCAAGTTCCAGGCATATCAAAATAATACAACGCTAACGCGCACAATTTGCCATCACATCACCATATTGTTGAGCTCTCTCTCTGTCTCTTTCTGTCTGTCTGTCCGTCTGTCCGTCCGTCTGTCTATTATTTAACACTTACACTTACAACCGTGCACTGCACCTTACTTTGACGTTACAATGTAACTTAACAGTTGACAACCGCTGACAACACAACGCAACAACAACAACAACAGCGAATGCGGGCCACGCCCTCAACGCCCGCGAGCTATTTAGTACATACTCGGAGTAAAACACTCATTATGATATCATCAACAACGGCACTTGGTAAACTATTTATTATGCCTGCTATGCGTATGAGAAGAATATCAAATTTTCATTTCATAATTTATTAATATTATTTATGCATTTTAAAACACTTTAATTGATATTAATATATGAATATATCACAAGTGGAAGTGAATTTATAATACAACAAAAAGAGTGTACAGAGCTTAAGTTGTTTCTTCTTTATAATGATAAAACAGAGAACAGACCCATTCTATTTGTTCTATCGTAATAATGATATTAAAGAAAGAAATAGTAAAAAAAAAAACAAGTACAGACTGATTTAATTTCATTGCAAAATTAAGAAAAAAAAATCTAACAGATTTATAGCGCATAAAATTATTTACAAAGTAAACTTCCCACTTTATTATATATTGCTCTCGAGTGTGTACGAATATTTAATAACATCATTTTTAATGTTAATAACAAAAGTAATATTCATTTTATACATATTTATTCGAATTGAATGTCAGCAAATAATTGTATATGGGAAATACTTGGGTTAAAGGAGAAGTATTCAAAGTTCTTTTCATAACTCATTTATAATTCATATTGTTGTTTTTTAACTTTTGCTCTGTTAAATGTTGAGAATTAGAAGTAATAATATAATGTATAATCAATTGAATATATTTTCAATATATTGATATTATTTCTTTCTGTATCAAATGCTTAAATTTGGAAAATAAAAAAATTAACTTTTTTGTTATGTGTAACCAATTGAATATATTTTCCTTACAAATTCTTGTTTAGTAAAATTCCTTTAAATTTTTTTGGATTTTCAGAAATTAAAGTTAAATTAGTTAATAATCAAATGGTAATTTATTCAAATATTTAATTTGGTTGTCAGTCATATCTTTTTGAACAACAGTTTTTTATTACCATATGAACAAAAGTTCAAAGAAATTGACAGATAAAACAATTTTTGGACTATAATTTTCGACTATAAATAAATAAAAAGAATATATATTTGTTTTACGAAAATGTCTAATTTAATAACTGGCTAATTAGAGAAATATTGCTGATAGAAATATATGTGTTTAGTTTGTTGTGTCAAGAATACTTTTTCCTAGAGATTACATAAGTGTTCGTAACAATGAAAAGGTCAGAAATGAAACCTATGGACTTGTTAAGCATTTTGTTGACGCAAAGTTAAAACGTTTTGCCAGCGTTGATGTTGATTTGAATGCAACTTCATGAGTTAATCAATTTTAATGCTTGGCAACAGCAATAACCACAACTGTGAGTATAATAACAACTTGTTGTTAGCCTGGCTCGCAAAGTCGCAAACTCGCAACGATCGAAGTTCGAGTCCCTTTAGAGCTTATTCATTCACTCACTCACTCACTCATTCACTCACTCAGTCGATTCATTGGCAATCAATCGATGCAACCAAACTCGAAACTCGAATTGTTTGATCGTGCTGTAAATTTCTTCGTTTTTTGTTGTTTTGGTGTTGAACAAGTGTCTTAAGCGAGTATCAGCTTAAGTCAAATCGATGCATAAGTAAATTTATTTATTTACACGTATCTATTTTGTGCAAAACTCTTGTACAAATTGCTAAAACAAAAACGAGCAAAAATGTTTATACACAATACACAACAACAAAAAAAAAAGGAGTTGAAAAACAGCTTCAGCTGCAACAGATTGGGTTACGTATAAAGTTTGTTGCAGAATGAAATGATTTATGGTCTGAATTACAGATAATTGTGATAATCATACCGAAAAGGCGCAGTCGGAGTCGGAGTCGGAGTCGCAGTCGCTGGCTTTTGGGTCTCTGAATTCGATATAAAAATCGAGAGAGCCATATAAGAGATGGCCCAAAAAAGAAAGGGGGGACCAAGGAGGGGAAAAACACGCGGCCCAGGCTCTGACGTCTCTTGGGATGCGTGTCTAAAGTGTACAGCAATTTTGGTTGTTTTATTCGAATACCCTCACAAAAAGCAGGATTGTTCATAAAATGCGGGTTGAAAAACTACAAAAAAAAAATAAACTAAATTTATCAAAAATATAGTTGAGTTAACCGATTATTTCAATGCACAGAAATGCAGCAATTTGATCCTAAAATGAAAAATACTGAATTAGACAAAAGTAAAACAACAAGAAGTTAAAATACATTCACTTCAAAGAGTTAAACAATATTCATTTTTATAGTATGTACAAAAATATTATATAATATAATATAAAATTGAATTTCAAGTTAAAAAGTAGAGAGATATATTTATTTTCTCGTATAAAGTCAAATTGAAATTCAGTTAGATGACACTTCAGACACAGAATTTGAAATTAAAGCGATTTTTAATAAATAACAAACAATTTATAGCATAAACTGTGCATAGCTAAAACAAACAAAGAATTCTCAAACTATGCAGATTCATCAGCCGATCTTAATTGAGTTATTAGAAACTATATTTAATAAAGTTTTTAATATGCAACATAAAAAAATATAAAAGCTTTCGTCAATTCTTCCGTTAAACAAATTGTAGTAAAAAAAACGACTTTATTTAACTTTTATTACGCTTGTGGAATATGTATTAAAATAAATTATACATACAAAATCTCAAAAAAAAAGATAAGATAAGATAAGATGCCAAAATACTAAATGGTATCTTTAATACTAAATATTGCCAGGTAAATACGTTGAGATATCTCTATAGAGATTGGAAAACTGAACAATATATTATATGTTACATTCCTATCTATGTGGATAATCTTTCTAAGATCCCTCCAAGTACCAACTCATTTTGTCACTAATTTATTACACCCTTCAGGGCAATGTTTAATGAGCATGAACTATGAAACAAGAAACAATGTAGCACAGTAACGGTGTAATGTTGTCTATTTGTCTAAGCAGATCTCTCTCTAAAGTTATGTAGGTTGTGTGTGTGTGTGTGTGTGTGTGTGTGTGGGGTGCAATGGGCGTTGCAAATGATGTAGGACGCATAGCAGGAAAGAAAGGCTTCCAAGCAAAGGCGGCAACGGAACTCATGTGAAATTCTTGTTTCTGTGTGTGTTTATGTCTTGTTGTGGTTGTTGTTGTTGTACTGCATTTCATGCCTTTTTATGCGGCCATATTTCTGGCAAGTGTTGAAGTGTGGCTGATTGACGAGTCAACAACAGTCAACAGTCAAGAGCAACAGCAACAGCAACAGCAACGAGAAGAATGTTGTGTCTGTGTCATTCGCAGACGCGTAGAATGCAACGGAATCTTCTTCGTTCTGAGTTCTCTTCCGACAGGAAACGAGCGCTGTCGATGGTCGTAAAAGTGTTTAATTCATTATTCTGCTTTAGCTGTGAATATACCGCTCTCAAGTCTGTACACACAGGGTATACTTTTAAATGCGCATTCCTAAAGAATATATATTGAATGTAGTAGTATATAAGTATACCAAATGTACATTTCGGTATATTTCAGTACTTTTTTTGCGGCTTAATGTATTTGACTGTATTCTAATTATATTGAATGTGTTAGTATATCAATATACCAAATGTGCATTTAGGTATGCGTCAGTATTTTTGTTGGTATATTGTATTTTACTAAAGTATATTTTGAATGTGTTAGTATATTATCATAACAAATGAGCATATTGGTATGTGTCAGTATTTTTTGCAGCATAATGTAATTTACTGCATTTTAATGCTCTTAAGTATATATTGAATGTGTTAGTATATTATCATACCAAATGTGCATTTTGGTTTGTACCAGTATTTTTTTTGGTATTTTGTATTTGACTGTATTTTAATGCGCATTCATACTAAGATATATATTGAATGTGTTAGTATATCAATATACCAAATGTGCATTTAGGTATGTGTCAGTATTTTTTCGGCATGTTTTATTTGATTTTAAGTTATATACTGAATATGTTAGTATATCAACATACCAAATGGTATACATTTAGGTATATTTAAGGATTTTTTGCAGCACAATGCATTTCTCTGTATTTTACTACATTGAGTGTATTAGTATTTCAACATACCAAATCTACATTCAGTATTATTTCGGTATATTAATTTCAATACATTTTTCAAATATTACTGAATTACTTTGCGGATAAGTTTCTTGACTTATAGTTGCATTTTCTGCTTTCAATTTTGTTTGTTTTAATTTGAATATATTTTCAAAATTAATTTTTAAGCAAATAAGAGAAGCTGTTAAGTTATACAGAAATGAATATGTTCTTTTCATTAAAAATATAAATATGTTAATACGAAAGACACAAAAAAGTGTCAATTCAAAAAAAAAAGATAAAAGTCTTCTGCTGTTCCAATCACTGTAAATGCGATAAAATCAGGCATCAATTGACCAACTGTCAAAGCATCGAATAAAACGATCATTCATTGCGCTCATGATTTCGACGCCGTGTCGCTTTGCAGCTCGTAACGGCAATACTACTGATATATATGTTATATATATAGTATGTAGTATGTGAGAAAGAGCAAAAGTAAAAGCAAGATCAAGGCAATAAACAGCAGGCGGGCGGCAAGTGGCAAGTGGCAAGAGGCAAGAGGCAGCCACAATGCCAGCAGCATTGTTGTAAATATTGTGTTAAATATTAAATGAAGTCGTAAAAAGTCATTTCATGATGCTCTCGTTAGCGAGACGCGTTGACAAGTGAAGTGATGCTCAATGCCGTCGGTTCGCTTCAGATGCTGTTGCTGTTGCTGTTGCTGCCGCTTGCAGTTGCAATGCTGCGTTGAATTCTAGCGAGGCATGCAAATGGCAGCGAGGCAGCAAGGCAGCGAGTCAGCCAGCCATATGGCATGACATTAATACAGTGTCAAATCGGCGGCTGTTGTCAAAAAGAATTGAAAGGATGTTTGATGGCATGCTAAATTGACAAATGCATGCAAGAGCTGAGCACTTGCAACTGCCACTTGCCACTTGCAACTGCAACTGCCAACTGCCACTGCCATTGCGTTGGCGTTGGCGTTGCTGCTTGCCACATTACATTTAGATTCATTATGCATACCTAGAAGAAAAAAAACAACAACAACGAAGAGAAGAGAAAATTGCATGTCGTTGTTGCTGCTGCAGTTGCAATTGCTGCAGTTGCGTGTTGCCATGCTATTGCCCACTGTTTGACGCGTTTGATGCTCAGCAGTTAAACTGAGGAGTAGGGTATATTAGTTAGCTTTAGATGCAACAAGAAATCAACGACATGCAGAGCAAAGTAAACCCATTTGAATAGCAACACACATTTGCTACAGGGTATTTCACAGTCGAGCAGCAGCGCATGGCACATTCATACTTGTTTTCATTTGATGTTCATGAAAAGTGCGCTTAATTAACAAACAAACCGTATTATTGCACTACAAGAACATTGCGATTAAAGAAGTCCGTTATTTGCAAGTCTGACAAAAAAAAAAAAGAAACACTTTGACGACAGCTCAAAAAACGCTTAAAGGCAACTCAAAAACAAAAACAACAAAAAAAGGTGCATAATTTGCTTAAAGCTCAAACATCTAATAAGGCAGTCAGTCATAAGGTCAACATCTTCTTCTTCTACTACTAAAATATGCAATCATTGTTGCTGTTGCTGTGGCTGTTGCTGTGGCTGTTAAGTTCCCAGCGGCGGCAACTGCAACGATAATCCGCATGCCACATGCCGCATGCCGCATGAAGCATGCCGCTTAAAGTGTACTCATACTCGTATCTGCAATGATTACCACCAGGCGAGCGTGTACTTAAACATTTTATATGCCCTCTTCTTTTGCTGCTTTTCATTTTTTCATTTCACATTTTTGTTGTTTTTTGTTTTTTTTTTTGGCCACATTGTGAGTCGCAAAATGAAATCACCTCGACGATTTCAATGCACTCACCAAACGAGTTCAGTTCAGAGTCAAAGAGACTCTAGTCAAACGTTCGAAAATTCGATTTATAACTTTGCACACGGCACTCGTTCAAATGGCGTTGATGATGTTCATGTTTCATGTTTTGTGGCATGATGAAGCGCAACGATTATCCGCAGCATCAACAGCAACATCAACATAAACAAAATATAAGTGAGAATGCCAAACAGCCAAATGATCGACTATCTGATACTCTCTACACAATTCGAAATAATGAAATGAAAGATTATACAAAATTGATTCAACTGATTTTATTACCAAAAAATGTCTTTAACGGAATTTCCACAATCAAGAAAAAGTTGGCTAAATAATATATCAGTTAAATTGCTTTTACACACATTTTATTAGAATAGTTAATAGTAAAAAGATTTGAAACAATATTGATATTTTCCAAAGAGTTGAATTCATATTTTTAAAATTAAGAAATAAATATGGTTATTTAATGATTCTTCAAGATTTCTATTTATATTTTTAGAAACAAAATTAATATTTGATGATTTAATTTCATAATTTTTCAATATTTCAATTCACATTTTTTAAAATGAGGAATAAATATGATTATTGTAGTTTAAGTTCTTTCCAATAATTTCCAATAATTTGATATTAAACATAGTAAAAAACATAGTAAATCAAATGAATATATTTTCTGTTGAGTTTAATAATTAAATGTTAAGCTGCGAATTCCGAATATTCATTATAATATCAAAATTTGTTTAAAAGATAAATAACTAATTACTTACTTTATCTTATTTATTGTATTTATCTAAATCTTCGGATTTGCATTTTATTAAATGTAGCATAAAAAGAATACTTATTAATATTCTGCATAATGCGATTTTTTGTTAACTCAAAAATGGGTAAAACAAAAATAACTTTTAACTACCAAAAATCTTTTTAATATGAAAAGTGAATAATAAAAGCATTTCCAAAACTTGGATTTTTGTTGAGCTTGATAAATAATAATCCGAATTTTCTGAAAAATAGTTTGAAAAACAATTCTCAGCTGCTAAGCAATATTGTATTATGAAAACTAATCTAGTATCTCGACAAATTTGTTTGTGAGTCGGTTGTCGCTTCGCAGAGCATATTTACAGAGTATAAGTATGCCAAGCGAGGCAAGCAAATTGATTGATTTGCCATGGCACGATGCTGGACATAAAGCTGCAAGGCAACATAGCGAACATAGCAACATACTCATACTTGTAGTTAGTACCTACAACAGCAACATCAACAGCAACAGCGTTAAAACTCGTTTCAGTTTCAATTTCATTTTGAGGGCACATTGCCCACGACAAAAAAAAAAATTGAGAGAGAATAAAAAAAAATATTGTTACTGCGACGTCTTTGCCTTTGAGTTGTGATAAAGTGGGCGGGATTTGTTGGCGTTGCTGTTGCTGTTGCTGTTGTGCTGTCGATGTTGCTGTTGCTGTTGTGCTGTCGTGCCAAAATCCGTTGAGGTATGCATATTTTTATACGGTCTATTTTCAAACGGCGGCGACAAAATATGCACCAAATGCAATTGAAACGTAACGAAATTTTATGCAACGCCCACTATTGGCCACAAGCCAAGTCAAGTTTGTGTATCGAAGTTGTTGTTGCTGTTGCTGTTGTGGTTTTGGTTGCTGTGGTTGCTGCTGATACGGATGGCAGCGTCTACCACATAACATTTTTTTTGAATCGAAATGTGTTTCGCGCACAAATTGTTGTCAGCTTGCTGCGCTTGCTTGTTTGATAAATAAGTTGCATGCAAATAGCAAGAACAGCAACCAACAGCAGCAACCAGCAGCAGCAACCACAACGACAGCGACAGCAATTGCTACTGTTGCTGCCATTTGAAGGCAATGAATTAAATTCCAGTACACAATTTTCTCAATGGCTGTGCCATTGATGAGAATTGCAACATCACCTTTGTCCACTCCAGTTGTTTGTCAAGAGCGACTGACAGAAAACGTTGCTGCCGCTCGCTGCTCTTGTTGCTGTTCGCTGCTGTTCGCTGCTGTTGACATGACAAATTTGCCTTGCAGGCAGCTGCAACAACAACCACAACCACAGCAACAACAACCACAACGACTCCTTGTTCGCTTGCGTACGATTAGCCAGATCAGAGAACAGTTTTCAGCAAGAGCGAAAGAGAAAGTTACAACGACTGCATTTTATTTTTATTTTTTCTTTTTTTCTTCTTTTTTTTTACTATATTAAAAATCGAAAACGTTTATAAGATTCGTCGCCAAGCGCGCTGTTCCCACATTCGTCTCTAGGAGGAAAAACTTGAAGCAGAGTCAAGCATCGTCTAAGCCAAAAAAAAAAGAAGAAAAACTAAACGTTGTTGTTTGAAAATTGCTGGTAATTTTCGGTAAAGAAAGAAACAAAAAAAACCCTTTGCTCTTTCTCTCTCATAGATCTCATAGATCTCAGGGGTCTTTGGTTGTCTGCAGCTGGGGGAGTTATTTTGTGCAGTCGAAGTTAGCGTGTGTTCAGGTTGTAATTTTCTACTTTGCACCTAAAAAATGCTGATAATAAAAGGCATCGGGCATCACGGCCACAGAAACAAAGTGCATGCTAGGAAGAAGCAGAAGAAGAAGAAGAAGAAGTCTATGGGTCATATTTTCGTGGACCTGAGATATTGGTTGAGCTTCAGTTTGAGCTCAAAGTTCTGCTCATAATTATGGTGCAACTTGCTAACTGCCTATAAAAATTGTTAACTAAAACGAAATGATTTTGCTGTTTAGCCAACAACAAAACAACAACAACAACAATCACAAACTAAAATGAATTTTCATTTCACGTTTTTTTTTTTTGTGTTAAGCTGTTGGCTTTCGTGTGTGGAATTCATCAGAAATGATCAATTTTTATGGCTTGTTTTCCACTCTCCACGCTAAAATTCCATCTATATTATAGTTGTTGTTGTTGTTGTTGGTCAAGCTAATCGATGGTGTCTATCTGGCTTTACTGTTTGCTATATGGTGTTATTGTGTTTTGTTAATTAGTCATTTAATGCTCAATAAAAATAACAATAGCAACAATGACAATAACTAGTCACAATATGGCGAACACACACACTTAAACACACACATACAGATTTGATTTATTGAGTCATTAAATATTAATCATAATTTTCTTGTTTAGCAGCTTATTTTGTTTGATTCTCCGCTATTCATATTGTGTGTTTTTTTTTTCATATTTATATAGTTATTTTCATTCATTCGTTTTGTCCGGCGGGGTCAAAGAATATGACAATCAATTATCGAGATAAGCACTTTTTAAATGCCTGCCATAAAATAGTACGAGTGTAAAGTAAATAAATATTCGCATTATATAGTATTATCGGGGAAGTAGCTTTAAAGTTTAAACTCAATCCAACCGAAAGCTATTCATTCCACTTCAAACTAAATTGGTTTCAATACGAGTATATGCAGATAATTGTGCACAATGTTGGTCAACATCAAGCGATTGAGCGAGTTTCTTTATAGCTGACTCGTAAATGTTTTTTATGGGCATTAATCAAAGTCAACACGTTGAAAAGAAAAAAAAAAACTGGAACCAGCTAAACACTAAACTTGTAGCCAGTGTCAACGCTACTGAAATCAATAAGTAACTTTTTTGCACAGCGAACGCAAACTCTTTGTCTTTCCACATATATATTTTGTATGCACTTTTTTGCGTTTTTTTTATTTTTTATTATTTATTATTAAATGAATTGGTGCAACCTAAACTGCCAGGCAATTGGCTACCGGTGTTCTGCTGCTGTTGTCTACCACTTCCAAATGAATATGCAAAAGAGGCAAAGAGCCACAACCGGACAGACGGACAGACGGACAGACAGACAGCACAGAAGCGGGAGGCAGAGCCACAAAACAGAAATACAGAAACAGAAACAGAGTCTGGGGCAGTGGCAGTGACAGCAGCAGAAGCCCAAAAGCAAAAGCAGCGACTGTGAAATATACAAAATGCAGACACTGTGAATACATTCGGCAGCATTTTGGGAACTCACTGAAT
Organism: Drosophila kohkoa; assembly: GCA_019972355.1. NCBI lineage: Eukaryota > Metazoa > Arthropoda > Insecta > Diptera > Drosophilidae > Drosophila > Drosophila kohkoa. The sequence continues at coordinate 47,741 of BJEL01000060.1, forward strand.
GAAGCATTCACAGCGGGGCGTGAGTTTCATTTGGGTTCCGCACTTAAGCCTGGACTCCAACTCCAACTTCAACTTCAACTCCAATCTCAACTCCAACTCCAACTTCATATCCATATCCCATATATAGAGCTAATTCAAATGAATCGAACAACAAAGATGAGCGAATGAGGCAGACGAACGTCTGACTTTTTTTTTGTTTCTTCGCTTTTGGGTTGTTTATTTTGAGTTCTGTATTTTACTGTTGTCATAACCATTTCGAGTCAGTTATCAATGGCATATTTATGAATGTAAATCGCACTAACCCAATCTCAGATAAGTGCAACTAAATGAATAAGATCAATATGGCAAACTGTTTTATCTCCCATTTGACACTTCTTCGATATGCCTTGTGATTTTGTAGGTGTTTACAGGCAATTTTTGAGATAACTTATTAAGTGAATATTAACGGTATTTTATTTAGTTTATTAAGCATTGATCGATCAAGTTTGCTAACAGATAAACACATTTTTAGGGTATCGATACATATTTTAATGTATTTTTAGGCTTTCAAAGGGTATTTTAATAGAAGCAGCAAAACAGTGCAAAGGCAGGGTTATCGTTAAAATATACCAAATAAATATACTAAAAAATACTAAAACATATATCTAAAGAGATATTATATGAGCTTCAGAATGTCTTCTATTTAAACACATATCAATAGCAAAAATTGACAAAATATTTATAGCGAAAAAATAAAAAGTTTAGCAAATCATCATACCGAAAACATACTAAAATATATTTGAGCTTAAGAACTTCTACTCTTCAAATATATACCGATATACAAAATTAAATATACCGAAAAAATACTGAAATACTGAGATTCTGAATTTCTACTTCAAAATATACCATTATACAAATTTTGTTACCAAATTATTATACCGAAAGCATACTAAAATATATTTGAACTTAAGAATTTCTACTCTTCAAATATATACCAATATACAAAATTTCATTTTAAATATGTTAAAAAATATATGATACGATATAATGAAAAAATATACTTCAAAATATATCATTATTCAATTTTTTAACCAATTTATTATACCAAAAAATACTAAAATATACCGAACAATAGAAAACAGTTGAAATATTTATTCCACAACATTTTGCTTCTTTCAAAGCCTGTTAAGATTGCCCCAATTTGATGTCGTCGAACAAGCTCATCACAAAAATGCTGTGAAACAAGTTTTTTTTTCTCAAATTTAGATTGAATTATTAACTGTAGGAAAGTGTTTTGAATTGAATTCATGTGCAGAATAAATATGCAGTCTGTTTCTAATAGATATGTACGTGTTAAAAAATGATTAAAATGATGAATATGCTGGGAGGGTGTTGGGAGGGGGAGGTGAGGTGGGGAAATAAAAGACTAAAGTGCATGCGATTAGTTTGAGCAATTGCAATTAGTGGAAGTAAGCCGCAATGCATTGTTTTTTCTAATTTACTTAATATATCAATATTAAGCGAGTATGCATATATTGTCGCTTAGATAAGTTGTTTTTGTTTTTGTTGATACGAGTCTCTGTCTCGGTCTCGGTCCCACTCTCTTCTGGGCTGGAATGGCGTGCTACGCGAATGTGCGGTGTACGTGGTGAAGCAGCCAGCCACGTAATACACACTCGTCACTTTTAATTAATAGCCACCGTCAGCTTAAGACTAAGTTATAGCCTAGACAGAGACCCAAACCAAGCCAAACCGAACCCTGGTCTCTGGTCGCTGGTTGCTGGTTGTTGGTTGTTGGTTGCTGGTCTGTGGTTCCATCTGTTAGCGGCTCTCGTTCTCTAGAGGCCGCAGCTGCATGCCACTGCAATTTGCAATTACCGCAAACACACCGCATGTCGACTGACAACACAGCAACACACCAACAGCAACAGCAACTCAGCAACACAGCGATAGCAACCACATTGGTCGCGTCGACAGCAATAAAAGTACTACTCATATAAAAGGTAAAGTTTTTACCTTTTTTGCAAATTGAACACTTTTGCTGCGCTTTACTACTGATAACACTCAATGGCACCACACGGACGGACGGACGGACAGACGGACGGACAGCAATTTCCAAGTACTTTTCGGAATCAAGTGCTGTTGTTGTTTGTTTAAAAAACGAAAACAAAAACAAAACTTTGTCAGCCAAACGAACACAATGAGCATTGTTTTGGGCTTTGCACTTGCACTCGCTAAAATGGGCATTAGAGCGAGGATTTAGAGCAATGTTTTGGTTAAGTGCACAATGTGTGTATTCTTCTCTTTCTCAGTGTGTGTGTGTGTGTTTGTTTAGCAGGCGCTATTCCACATAGTGCTTGAGGATTTGCATTGAAATAGCAGTGAGTGAGAATTAGCTGTGTATTCTCTCCCCTCTTTTGTTAGCTGCCTGTTAAAAGGACAATGGCTGCCATGCAGGGTATCTTGTGGTCGTCCACTCTCGCGACTGCTGTGATTGTTAGTTGTTAGTGTTTTGTGCTTAACCCCGGACTCGACTCAGATCGGGGTTTACCTGATCCGGAGCGGACAACAACAAAAGAGCCTCTCCATTTTGTATTTGTATTTGTGATAGCTCGCTAATTTGTTACAAAATTGCACATTTGGCTGATGCGGATCAACATGGGGTAAACATTAAACTCACCTAAAACTCGGCTGCCTTTCTGCCTGCCACTTTTCAGTTTCCAGTTTTTACTTGCCTGCTTCTGCTTTTGCCTTCTTCCTAATTTCCCTTGCGCTGTGCTGTGCTGTGCTGTGCTGCCAACATCCCCGTTGCTTCCCTTCGTCGGGATTTGATCCCATGTCATCCATCAAATGAAATGCGCGCTGCCATTTGGCAGTCTCTCTTTCTGCCGCATTTTCTTCTTTTCACTTTTTCATTAATTTCAGCAGCAAGAGACCCTCTCGCCATCCTCATCGTCATCCTCATCGCCATCGTCATCGTGATCAGCAGCAGCGGTGTTTTCATTCTTGAACTTTGACCAAATCTCCTGCTGCGCCATTTGAATCATTTAGCGGCATTTAGGAGGATCCTCATCAAAGGAAATCATTATTTGCCAAACGATGAATGGTGCTGCATGCTCTCGGCTGTAGTATTCAACTATAATCTCACTTAACGGCCACAACTGTAATCCTAAAAGTGTTACAAGTTGTTAAGTGAAAAACATTGTCAGCGTAGTTGGGCTGTATAATATGCTTTTAAAGTGCCATCTCACTTAAGGGCCACAATTACGATACAACAAATATGAATAGGCCGCTAAGCGCAAAAAAACCTGAAGTTCAGTTAAGTAACTTCACTGTGATATCAATGCTGAGGAGAATTCAACGCCAACTGCAATTATGCACACAATACAGTTTGGCCGTTAAATGATATGCGCGGCGGCTAAGTGAGTTATGGCTGTATTGATAAAAGTCATGCATTTATCACCTCAAATCTGTTTAATCTCGCATGTTTATAAACACCTCTTCACAACATTAGCATAAATAATTATTTATTGTCTTCACTTTATCTTAAGCCAGCCGATAACACATGTAATCAATGGCTTCATCATAAATATATCAATATAAATTTGCCAGTTTGCGATCAGACCCATTATTCGACTAATGAAGACACACGTTGCACACACACACACACACATACACACACAGAGTCACCTACACTTCACACTTACTCATGTTGCATACAGCGTCAGCGTCAATGAGTGAGTGACTGATCATGTGAGTTATTTAAGCTGACTTGACTAACTTGTCGAGTAATCTAAGAGTTTCTCCCTGCCAGATCTCAGTTTTTTTTTTCTTTATTTATTTTTTTGGTTTCAACACACGACCTAGCGTTGAGTTCCCCGTCACAGTTTGAGCAACAGTCTCTCTCTTTCTCTTTCGCTCTCTCTCTCTCTCTCTCTCTTCATCTCAATGTTGCAGTTGAAGTCCTCGCTTTAGTTTCAGTCGCAGTCAAAGTCGAAGTCGTCAAGATCATGATCGCCTGACCATCGACATGAGCATCGACTGCTTGCGGCGACGTTTAAATTTGTTCATTTTTTAAGCAAAATGAGCTAAAGATTCTATCTGGTCGTGTAAATATTTGTTAAAATTACGCTTTCAACTGAAAAATTTCAAAAATGTTAATTTTGATCCGTGCACACCCAACAACAACAACAAAAAGATAATAAAATAAAAATAAAACGTAAAGTTGCTGTGTAGTCGAAGGTGCTTAACAACGAAATATTCCGATGTAGATTGTTCAATAAATTCTTTAATATATGGTGAAGAATTGTGTCACAAATAGTTATGTTATTTATCTCTCTCTGTAAATAAAATAGAGATACTTTCAGAAATGTATTTCAAGAATTTTTAATAATTAATCATAGGTGTTAAAGAAGTTGCATCAAAATTTAAACTTGTTCCACAAATTATATTTAGATTCTTTTTTTCAACTTTGTTGAAAGTTGTCTTAAAGTGTTTAAGAGGTATCTCCAAGTCAAGCACTCTCTATTTTAACTTACGTATTTTCAATTTATTTGATGGCTTTCGATATTGTGTATTTAACTTGCTGCTTGTAATATTTCAACTTTCACTATTGTAATGTACTGAAGATATTAATACAAACATCGTTTGAGCAGATTGCCAAACATTTGTCGACATTTGAGTTTCACCCATCAATTTGTGCCAGGAATCTACAAATTGTAGCTATTAATAAACTATTTTGATTAATTAATCAAAGTGCGAAATTTCCAATATATGTTATGTGAAGAGTTTTAAAATGTAAATAAAATACATGTACAAAGGTCAAAATTTGTGAAATTCTTTGACTCGCTTTTTTTACATACTCATGTTTGTTGGTTAAATGATTTCATTAGTTCTGCCTCTTAACGCTTTCCTCAATTAATTGATTTGATTAAAATTTATTACTAAAAGCAGCTCATCTGCTCAATTTATGTTATAAAATTCTTTGTTCTGACTGAGGACTGATGACTCATGACACAGTCCATAGAACAAAATGGTTGGAAGAGAAGATTCACTGCTTCATAAAACTAAGAAGTAAGAAGTATTTTTTCTTAACTTATTAGAACGTTTTTAATTGAATGTACCACAGAACACATACCAAAATTTCTCTACAACTTATCAATCACTTTTTCAAATATTTTCTTGAATAAAAAACTTCAGCTTACTCCGTCAGCTTATTTTATCTCTGCATATAATATTAATGCCTTCTTAAATACAAAGTATATCGATCTTTATAAATATGTAAAATATGACAAAAAAATTTAAATCAATTCTGTTGTTTTTTTTATAATGCATTCCAATAAAAAATATCTCCTCTTAGATTAACAATACCAACTCACAAATTGTTATACAAAATATGATTCTTCTCGTTAAACTTTATATCTCGGACACGTCAAGTTGCAAATAGTTTAGCAATAATTTTCTAATTTTGTGGCACGTTTTGGAAAAACTTGGATTGCTGCTTAACACGCAGACTAGCGAACCACAAAAACGACGAAGAAAAAAGAAAGCGTCCAATACCAGTCTAAGTAGAGGGCAATTATCACATCCACTCTATGGTAGAGCGCACCCAGGACTAAGCTCACCACATATACACATACATACATACATATTATATTATATATGAAGCTCCTTTGCTGGTTTTCTAAGAAACTTGTTTGCAGAACAACCCAAACACATCTGTCGATTGAGCAAGCTCACTCTTTATTATATTTTATCAAATTTCAATAGTTTATAATAAACTTAATCAAACTCAGTTTTCTATTCTAAAATTTGTTATTTGATGATATACTGACGAAAAGGAAATCCCAAATTATTTAACTCGTATGATTCAAATAAAAGTTGTTGAAACTATTTAAGAAATGCTTTAAAAAAAAACGCCAAAAGTAATCAAGTCATAATTGCTTCGATTCACAATTTGGTATATTTTGCAGTCTGTGGTATATTTTGTGCGTAGTACTTTATCGATATACCATATTGTATATCTTAGTATTTTCGATATATTATTTTGGTATATTTTAAGAATAATACCGCACTGCGTTGTTTTTTTCGCCTCAATTGTAGCTTTCATACTTATTTATGCTTGTTATATATATCGAAGTATGACAGAAACTAAAAAACTAAATCACTGAACTAATAAAGTCTAATAATTAGTAAAGTATTTATCAGAAAACATTTAGTGATAAGTTCCCTGTGTATCAGACACTTGTAAGTCATAAACTATTCATGACAAAACTAGATGTCAATCTATGTTAATGACACTTTTAATTAAATGGATACAAGTATTTGCAGACAACAACAAGATATGTTTAATACATCAAGTATGCTTATTTTATAGTATGCACATGTTGAAAAAGTCAGGAAATATCGCGTTAAATACATTGAAGTACATCAGGTAATACCAATTTAGCGCGTGTTTAATGGGTATAAAATCGGATCATTTGCAAATATGAAAAATGCAATGGATGCGATTTATATCTGTTCGTTGCCTTTCCCATATCTCAAAGATTGCTGCACTTGATACATAATTGATAACCATTATAATCAACCCCAATTAATTGCAGACAGTACTCCAAACACTCTTTTAGTCTCCCATCCAAAACCAAGTGGCAAGAGTGGAGTTAGAGTTCAAATTAATTGCAATATGAGACAAATTAAATGTGACCCCATTGAGGGTTGATCGAAGTCGAGAAAGCGGGGGGAGAGAGAGAGAGAGAGAGAGAGCGCTAGAAGGCGCTATGCTTCTGCCATTCTGGGGGGGAAGAGAGAAAAACTGTCATGTGGTCTTAATGAGCGGTCAGTTAATCATGACATTTTAGACCAAGTGGGCGTGAGGGGTTGAAAGCTCCCTTCTTTCTAGTACTCATGTGTCCTGCACTCGAACAAGTGGAAGAAGGAAGAAGGACGAAGTAACGAGTAACCAGTAACGAGTAACGATACTCCTCTTTCTATCTACTCCACATGGCAGTGATGAACTGCGCGTTCAAATGGAATCCCATCAAAGGCGACCAACTAATGAACAGTAAAGTGAGCCAACTACTCGAGTCTGTTGCTGTTGCTGCTGCTGCTGTCGAGGCATAAACATAAAATTAAAGCATTTCGTAAATTAAAAACGTATATTACACTTGTTATACCCTGTAAACATTGAGAAGGCTGCGTGTATAGAGTCGTTTCACTTCAAGTTCAATAGAATTATTTATTCAAAATGTGGAAATTAAAATTCAATAAAATGTTGTCAGATATTTATTAGCCTCGAAGTTAACTATTGATATTTGTCGTATTTTTAAAATAAATAGTAATCCATTATGAAATTGAACTAGTTTTTGTTATATGTATATTTATAATATAACACAATATCAAAGTAATATAAATGTTTACCTACAGAGACTAAAATCACTTTTTTTAATTTAAAATTTGACAAAGTAATAAACGTTAAGGAATATTTTAGTTCAGAATTGTTTAATTGTGTAATCGCTGTAAATCTTAAAACAAAAATATAGATATTTTAAGTTTAGAAGTAGATAAAGTAATAAACATTGAAAAATAGTTGAGATCATTATATTTGATATAATTTTCGATATATCCTTTCAATTAAAGTAAATTTTCATACCTAGAGCTTTTAGAGCTTCATCAGTCAATCGGATTGCTTTACAGGGTATTTCATATTCGATCAGGCTTGAGTAGAGCGTTCTTATTCGGCTCGGTTTGGTTTTGATCGGGATCGGCTTTGGAGAGTCGACTTTGGGCTGTTGCCGCACATTTAAGACACCTTAATGCACTTCATCAATTTGGGTTATGGCTACAAAACGGTGGCCACGCATATGTCTGTGTGTGTGTGTGTGTGTACATGTGTGTGTGTGTTGCATACTATATATCGGGGCCCAAGCCGGAGCCGTAATTATCTCTGGCGCAGACTTGACTTCAGAGACTCGAGACTTGAGACTTGAGTCGATTCCGCTTTTTAAGATTTCGCAAAAATAATAAATAATAAAAAAAAGCAACAACAGCAACGCCACCAACAATAAACAGGCTCGCTTTTGCCTCGCAGATAAAACAGAAAAAAAAATACAAACTAAAAAAAAAAAAAAAAAACAGAAATAAAATTATGATGAAACTCCATTAATTTTTGTTGCTGTTGTTATTGTTATTTTTTCGAGGCCCGTTTGCAGCGGCTGCGTCATTGTTAATGAGTTTTCGTGTATGGCTTACTTATAAGAGAGCATCCAGGCAATCGAGAACAAGCCAACAACGTACAACGTTCAACGAACAACGAACAGGACCAGTTTCAAGGAACTCTGGACCACGCTGAGACAAAGACAGAGCAGACATCAAAACCCTTTCGCACGGATGCTGGCTTCAGTTTTCAAACTTTAACTTTGTCTGAGCAGCAGCACATTATAGTATAGTATAGAAGTCGCTGATTTAGCCAACTTCTGTGTGCGATTCGTTTTTATGTTATTAAACTTCTTAGATACCAGTTGAACCGTGCTCCACATTGACCCTTCGCTAGCAGCTCGCTTGTTCCCTTTGCCATTCCCATTTCCATTCCCATCTTTGCCTTTGCTTTTGGCTTTTGGCTTTGCACCATCGTCAGCAGAGTTAGTCAGCAGTTCCCACGCTGTTGAGCAGCCAGCAAGCAGCCAAAATCAAAGCCATTAGTTTACACTTTACATGCTAATGGCAATGACTCGGCCTAAGCCTCGGTCTCTGCCTCAGCCTCAGCCTCAGCCTTCCCAGTCAACACAGAGGAGAGAGAGAGTCCTTCAAAAATTGCCTTGGGCTAGAGGATGGCAACGTTTTGGCTTCTGGTTAGCTGGCAGGCCTCCGTCGCCGTCGCCATCTCCCCTCTCTCACACTCTCCCTCTCTCTCTCTCTCTGCCTGACTGCTGAAATAAAAATGAACTTTTTAATTGCCTATGAAACTCTCGGCTTGGCTTGACTCGACTTGGCTCCACAGCACCACAATTTCTACACCACACCATTTAGTTTCTGTATTTTTTTTTTTTTTTTTTTTTTTTTTTTGGTTTTTTGGCTCATCTGTGTGGCGGGTCGCGTATTTGGGTAGCCAACCAGCAGACCCTGTTTTGGTTGTGGCTGTTGTGAATCCGGAGCTGGGAGCTCTCCAAGTTTTGCCATTGCCAATTGCCAATTGCAGTTGCCTCCAGTTTAACTTTTTACTGCCTCTTCCTCGCTTTTATATGTGTACATTGGCGCCGTTACGATCTGCAGCCTGACTGCAGTTTACTTTTTTACTTTTTTATGTTGCCACCAAACTAACCAACAAAATTTGTGCGCTAGTTGAGAGTTGAGAAGAGTTTTTGCTTTGATTGCCTTTGAGTGTTTGTTACACTGTGCCACAAAGTTTGACGATTTTACTACCCCAACTTTTACACACATGGATACAAGATACGAGATACAAGATACAAGATACATGTTCTAGATACGCGTTGAAGAATCATTTCAACTAATGTGTGCGCTTCCGAGTAAACCATTTCGATTGATTCAATTGAAAACGTTTAATTCAAAACAGAAAAGTGCCATAAAAATAAATGATTGCCGTAAATCATTTATTTTCAGACTAGTTTAGCGAGTTGCAACTTGCAACTGAATGCCCCAAACATTTATCCCATCCACACACACATAAACACGCATATGTCTGCCACAATTGTGTTTGTTAATTCTCAATTAGTTTTTCCAATTTCCTAGACATGTTTTGCCACTCTGCAATCTTTTGCAACAACACAGAGAATTGTGTCAACATGATTTAACCTTTTGAGTCCATTCTACAAGCAGCCGTCGGTGAACTTAGCTATCAAATATCTTTCAGATTTGTATATTCGGTTTTTTATAGCGTTGAAGAGTATTTTAACTTTGTATGTAACAAGCAGAAGGATGCATATCCCATAAATTATTCATTTATATTCTCGATCAATGACAAATACCTTGGCGATATAACCATTCGGTTGCTGTAGACAAGTCTTAGCTTAGATTGACAATCTGACATATTTTGTTCTAAATGGTATATTTTGAATGTAATAGTATATTTTAATAGTATTTTAGTATTTTTGTACTATATTGATTCAGTATATTTGCAGGATGTTGTGCTTTTATTATATATTTGGGATGTGACAGTATATTAATATACCAATTACAGATTTATAAATTTTTCAGTATATTTTAAGACAAAATACCGCACTATTATGTTTCTGTTGTCTATTTTAAATGTAATAGTATATCGATATACCAAATGTAGCTTTTGGTATTTTTTACTATATTTAATTGGTATATTTTTAGAATAATACCTCAACAGTTTTGCCTTTATTGAAAATGGCTAGCGGTTTATTGTAGTTTTCTTACTTGTTATTATATTTGTATGTATTATTTGTGTTATTATATTTTAAATTATCAATCCATTTGTAAATCCAAATTATATTCTTTTATCAACTGTTTACGATTGACGTAAATAAATCACATATAAAATAATAATTCATAGCGGACTAGTATTTGGTTTTTAAATATATTTTAATGGTGTTTGACTTCTTAGCTGTCAATTTAAACACAGAGTAGGTCATATTTAAAGAGCTTAAAACATGAATTCGAAAAGCGTTCTCAAACTTTAGAGTGTCGCCTAGTTTTTTGTTTCCAATTTTCTTAATTTATTTTCATTCTAGTTCTAGTGGAACATTTGAAGCAAAAGTCAAACTAAAATTTTGGAATATTTTCAAATATAATTACGAGTGTTTGTTGTGCGGAATATCAAAGAGGAAAAAGTAGGTGGGGGGAAAATGCATTTGGCTAATGAAAGGCAGTTTATTGTCATTTGGAAGCCAATCAGAGCAAGGCGCGAGTTAAACAAATTCGGTTAGCACAGCAGGTGGCGATGACGGTGACGTTGGCGGTGGCACTGGCGGTGGCGGTGGCGGTGGCGGCAGCAAATTACTGTGTCTAGCTGAGGGAGCAACAACAGCAACAGGCAGGTCGGAAGACTGAGAGTCGCTGTCGCTGGTCACAGTCACAGCGGGCGCTATCAACGACGGCGCTGCAGGTTCAGCACCTTTTGTGCGATAGCCGACAACAAGTTGCGCGTATCAATCGGAGGCGGTGTCATAATTTTCACAGCAGGTGTTGGCGCTTAAGAGCTCCGCACTCGGTCGTGTGAGTGGGAGAACAAAAGAAAGACAGGCAGACAGACAGACAGACGGACGGACAGACGGACGGACAGACAGCGTGAGAGAGAGCGAGAGCGAGAGGGGGGAGACCAACTGCAGAGTAACGAGTGCAACAAAGTGCAGCGAAAAGGTAACGAAACGTTGACTGAGGCAGCGACTGCGACTGCGACTGCGACTGAGGCAGTGTGTCGGCAATAACCATAAAAACATAAAAAATCTAAATTCGATGTGGCCCGAAGCGTTGCCCTTTGAAGTGGGAGCGAGAACTGGACACAGTTTCAGAACTCTCTTCTTCTGGCTCTCTTGGCTCTCATTGTTTAATGCCAATAACATAAATTTTGGAAAACAATTCATTATTCATGTGTGCTGTTGTTGTCTGTCGTCCTCTTTTCAATTCACCTCGCTTCGCTTCGGTTTTGGGATTAGGCTTCTCTTTTTTTTCTCCCCCTCTCTGTGTGTTCTCTTGTTCTTTTCCGATGTTTCAGTTGCAGTTGGAGTTGGACAGCGACGCGCTTCGCTAATTTGGTCAATTCGGATGGCGTTAGGTCGACTCGATGGCGCCTCAGTGGCGCCCCCTGTGGGGCAGAAAAGCTAAGCATAGCTCACGTTATGCGAGATTAGAGGCGTATATTGATATTGAAATAAAAGATATTATTATTATTACTGGCGTTTTGTTATTATTTTGTTTTCCCGCGCGCTCAACGATTAATCAAATCAAACGTACACACACACACACACATCTGTACACTTTAATTTTCAAAGACTTGATTGATTGACTGACTAACTGAACGACTGACTGACTGTCTGACTGACTGACTGACTAACTAGCCTGCTCTGTAAACATTGCATGCTGGCAAGCGGGTATCATGGTTTCTACCTCCCTCTCTCTCTCTCTTTCTCTCTCTCTCTCTCTCTATTTATGTTTTCCATTCCATGTTGCACCCATTTTATGCAAATTCTTTTGGAAAATAAATTCAAATGCTTGATTTACGATATGATGCAATTCTATGATCACTTTAAATGCATTACGAATTCAACAATTTTATGATCTTTTCGTGGGTTTAACTTAAAGTGGAATTCATTAAATCGCATTAAATCAATCGGGTGTCAGTTGAAAAGTTAATTTATTATTTTAATTAAATGTTTTTTTTGCCTTACTATTGTTATATATTACAAAATATATGGCTTATGTAAATGTTCATTATATGGTATTAGAAATTATGTTTAATGCGAATGCAATTCTAAGCTTTTTTTTATGTATTTGTTAACCGTAACTTTGTAATTATCATCAACATTCATTTTTATTTTAAGGTTCAAACATTATTTTTGCTATTAAATACATTAAATTTAATACTAAATAAGCAGTAAAAAAAAAACAAATTCAAACTTAATAAGTTTTCATCGTTTTAATTGAAATTGAAAACCATACAAATATTATATAGTATAATATTATTCTGTTGCATATATTAAATTATATATTATTATGCAACATAATATGGTATATTATACATTATTTTATATTATCATAACGTAAATCAGCACGAAAATTAGGAATATAAATAAGATCAACATGATGAACATTTTTGTAGAAGATCAAGTGGTATCTGCTGGTCGATCACTCAATGCCAGAGCATCCTTACTGGTTTTCCATAACTTTCATGCTGCACACTTAAGCACACACACACACACACATACACATTTAAGAGGCGCAGTTGCACGACGTTGAAATTGCTCCAATTATGTATTATGTGGTGCGAGTTGATCTTTGGCTTCGTTTGGCTCGGCTATCGAATTTTGGTGAAACGGTGGCCTTCATTGCACGGGCTGAACACGAAGACAGCAGCGATTGAGACTGATCTGAACCAAAGACAGGCTCATCCCTCTCAGTGTGTGTGTGTGTGTGTGTGTGTGTGTGAGGCTGCAATGTCATTACACTGCTAGTGGGGCACAGTGGCACCTGTCTACCATATTGCACGCCACAATGCCAGACACTGTCTTTGGGTTCAAGTCGAACTTGGGGTTCGAGTCTTGGCTGTGGGGCTGAAGCTGGGCGCACAAAACAGTCACAGCAACCAGCTATCCGATTATCCGACTATCCAGCTATCCGTCTATCCGAATGTCTATCCGCCCAATCAGCAGCGCACACCCAACACACACAGCGTCCCCTGCAGTCATGATTGAGCGAATGCGGAAATGCAATTTGGCCGTTAAGTTGAACTGTTTTTGGTTTGGTGGGCAGCAGCAACAACAACAACAGCAACAGTAGGGCGACCCCCGAGAAATTATCCGACAAATAGCAGCTTCCGCGACCTCGATATTCGGCTTTCGGCTGATTGCTGGTTGTCAACATTGGCTATACCTCCTTCTTAGCTACTGCTCCTCCTCCTGCCTTCTTTTCGCTCACTCCTTTTGAAGACTAGGCACAACGGTAAAGCCAACTAGGCAACAACTGTAAATCGTTGCACAGAAACTATTAACTTAATTCTGCTCGACAGCCAGACAGCCACTTGACTACTGGGCGGTCAACACACACACACACACAAACAAAAACAAAAAACAAAAGCAAAAAGTGGCCAAGTCGACTTTTACCTCTCTCAATTTACGATTTACGGTTGCAGCTCTTCCTCTTCTTCACGATGTTGCCTGTTTAATGTTTTGTTGCTTTTGTTGCGCTCGTTGACAATCTTTTCTTTTTTCATTACTGTTGTTGTTGCTGTATTTTTTGGGGTGCGTCAAACGAATGTTGTTGAGCTGTCGCAGCAATATGTTTGATGGGAATTAGCAAAAGGATCAACGACAGCCAGCAAATGGGATTTGGTAATCTTGGCAATTATTGCCCAAAGTTCCGCTTCGACCGTCGTCAATCATGTCATAATAAACAGATGGAAATTGATTAAGTTGAATATCTCAACAACAACAACAACAAAACAGATGTACAATGAAAAGGACACGAGAAATCTTGAGATTCACAGCACTGAAGATAATTGGTAAATTTGTTTCAACTGCAACTGTTCAGGATGTGAAGTTATCTAGATTCTTTGATTTCGATTTATTTAATACTTTTCTTACGATTTGCGTGTTATTCTTACGTCAGTCTTGTTTAGTATTTTAAAGTAATTTAACGGACAGTATAAAGCATTATTACTATATTTAGTATATTAAAATACTGTCGAAAAATAAAATACACTTCAGAATATATAAAAGTATAGCTAAAAATGTTTCAGTATATCAGTATATAATATATACTGAATATTTTTTCTTTTTTCCTATGTCTCTAGAGAAAGTTCACTTCATCGAGTGTTCACTGTTTGTACTGTGCTGTCTCACAGTTGACACGTAGTCTTATTTTTGTGTTTCAGTATATCAGTATATAATATATACTGAATATTTTTCCTTTTTTCCGTTGTCTCTAGAGAAAGTTCACTTCATCGGTTGTTCACTGTATCCACTGTGCTGTCTCACAGTTGCCACGTAGCCGTATTTTTGTGTTTCAGTATATCAGTATATAATATATACTGAATATTTTTCTTTTTTTCCTTTGTCTCGAGAGAAAGTTCACTTCATCGGGTGTTCACTGTATCCACTGTGCTGTCTCACAGTTGCTACGTAGTCGTATTTTTGTGTTTCAGTATATCAGTATATAATATATACTGAATATTTTTCTTTTTTTCCTTTGTCTCTAGAGAAAGTTCACTTCATCGAGTGTTCACTGTTTGTACTGTGCTGTCTCACAGTTGCCACGTAGCCGTATTTTTGTGTTCTGCTGCATAAAGAAGACAAGAAAATAGACCGTAAAAATGCGTCGCATTTAACATAAAAAGCGCAATTTGTATTTGATTTACGTAGCGAATTAATTTTGTGGGTCGGCGGCATTTCGAGTAGAAATCTGTTGATGTCGGTGTGGCCAACAGCCAACAGCCAACAGGAAGCGAAATTGAGCATAACGAATTTGTATTTAAATAATTTGCAAATCTGTGCAAAAGGTGCTCTGCTTAATTATGCAAAATAATCGTACTTGAACAAGTCCAAGTGCAATGAAAGAATTTATAGAAATTGTGGTGAGTGTTTCGGCACAATTTCTAGCTAAATGAAATCTGAAATCCATAAAAAAAGAGAACTCTTTAAAGTAAAACTTATAATCGATTTTCATTTTGTTGCGAATGATTAAAATTTCCAATCAACTTAATTGTTTCACTTTTTTCTTTGACAAGCTGTCATGTAATTACACTGTTATTATGAACACCTCGAATTAAAATTATAAGATAGATACACAAAACAATTTAGTATAAAGATTAAGTATAGTAAAATAAAATTGAACATTTTTCTATTGGAAAAAATTGAAGCAATTAATATGTTAAACGATTTGAATATGTAGTTTTCTTAGATGAAAAATAACTAAATGAATCAAGCATACCGTATAATTAATCGAGTTAGTTGCAGAATTTTGTAATTTTAAATAATAGGATAATAATCATTTTGGTTGACAATCTGAAATATATTTTGTAATTTGTGGTATAGAATGTTTTAGAAAAAACAGCCTTCGGTATGTTTTTGTATTTTTTTGGTATATTAATTCAGTATTTTTTAGTCTGTGGAATGTGTTGTATGTTAGAGTATGTCGATCTAAGCGGAAAACACCCTTAGGTGTATTTTAGTATTTTTTCGGTATATTAATTTGTATTCGGTATATTTTTGCACTATATTAATTCAGTATTTTTTGCCTGCGAAATGTTTCCAATGTAAGAATATATCGATTTAGGGAAAAATACTTTGGTATATTTCAGTATTTTTTCGGTATATTAATTTGGTATTTTGTACACCACATAATGTTTTCAAATTACGATTATATTGATGTAAGAAAGAAGCCTTTGGTATAATTATGTAGTATTTTTTTGGTATATTAATTCGGTATATTTCATAAATTAAATACCACATTGTTTTGTATTTATTGAAAATACGCAACTAATATAACACTTGATGAGTTAACTTTTAGTAACATTTATGGAGCCAACTTCCACTCTACGCCTGAATTCCCGAAATTTAGGGTTAGGGCTTAGGGACAAATTGAAATTTCACATTTGAAGAAAGCTTTGGTACTTCTGTAGGCGAAACAAGGTCATCAATTTGTATTTTATATGTTCACCTTATTTAGAGTGAATCTTGTATTGAAATCAAGGAGCGAACACGCACTCCACAGATGACTTCTTCACTTCAACACCCAACTGATGAAACAATTTGCTTCTTTGCAGGATCATCCCAGTCTGCGCGGCACTCCGCTGGCCATGCTGGCCGCCCAGTGCAACAAGCTGTCGAACAAATCGCCGCCGCCGCTTGCGGACGCTGCTGTGGGCAAAGGATTCCATCCCTGGAAGAAGAGTCCCAACTCGCCCGCAGCGGGCAACAGTGGCACAACCGGTGGAGGCGGAGGCAGTGCGGCCAGCGGCAGTGGAAGCAGCAGCGTTGGCCAGCACTCACCATGCGCCATCTCAGCAGCCAGCTCCTCCAGTTCCAGCGGCAGCGGAGGAGGAGACACTGGACAGGCAGGGACACGCAGCAGCAGCATCTTGTCGAGTGCGAGCAGCAACAGCACGATGGTGAACATCACAGCTAGGTAAGCAGCGCGACGGCGTCGCACAGTGGTGCATACTGAACACGTATGGTGCGATGTGCACCACTGTGCGTTGCCGACAAAAAAAAAAGAAGGGAAGCGTCATGTACGCACCACCCCCCCCATCCCTCATGCAGTTCGCCCTATACAACTTGCGAGTAATTTCAGTATCTATCCTTACAGTCGACCTCTGGCCTCGTCGTGCGCCGCCGTCGGCAGCTCACCGGCAGCCAGCGCCTACGGCAGCGATCTGTACTTTCCCAACACCGCAACCTCCACCGCCAGCATGGTGGCCGACAATCATCACATGCACCAAGGGCTCCTCGGGAAGGTGGAGGGCGCCCCCTTTGGATCGGTGTACTCACGCCATCCCTACGATTGGCCCTTCAATGCTGTCTCGCACAAGGCCGCGGAGGCGGCCAGCGTTAACTCCGTCAACGGCTGGTGGGACATGCACAGCGCTGCGGCCGCCGGCAGCTGGCTGGACATGGGAAGCGCGGCGGTTCAGGCCGCAGGGATGCACTCGACGATGGCGAACTATGCGAATGCCGCGGCTGCTGGTGGCGATTACAGCTCGGCGCTCTCGCATTCGCTCTCGAATACCGCCCACCTGCTGGGCTCCGGTCAGCATCTGCTGCAGGACACCTACAAGAGCATGCTCCCCGGTCAGGGAGTGGGCGTCGGGGTGGGCGTGGGTGGCTTCTCGTTGCCCCACAGCTCGCCATCGGCGGCAGCAGCGAGCGCTGCCTCGCCGCAAACATCGTCGCCATCGACGCCATCGCCGAGGTCGCAGCGTCGCTATGCGGGACGTGCCACGTGCGATTGCCCGAACTGCCAGGAGGCGGAGCGTTTGGGTCCGGCTGGGGTGCATTTGCGGAAGAAGAACATCCATTCGTGCCACATTCCGGGCTGTGGCAAGGTGTACGGGAAGACGTCGCATCTGAAGGCGCATCTGCGCTGGCACACCGGCGAGCGTCCCTTTGTGTGCAACTGGCTGTTCTGCGGCAAGCGCTTCACGCGCTCCGACGAGCTGCAGCGGCATCTGCGGACGCACACCGGCGAGAAGCGCTTTGCTTGCCCCGTGTGCAACAAGCGCTTTATGCGCAGCGACCATCTGGCCAAGCACGTGAAGACCCACAACGGCACCGCCCCAAATGGCATCGGTGGCATTAAGAAGGGCTCCTCGGAGTCGTGCAGCGATTCCGAGGATCCCGCCAATCAGTCGGGTGAGTCGAACGGGCTGGGCGGCGCGTCCAGTGGCCAACAGACGGGCGCCGTTGGTGGCGGCGGGGGTGGCTCCGCATCCAGCAGCAGCAATGGAGCCAGCAATGGCAGCGGCCCAAGCAACGGCCCCGTTGCTGCTGGCTCCAATGGCAATCGGTCAGTTGCCGGTGGCAGCCATCCCGGCACCCCAACCTCGCTGCACGCGCACAGCGCCTCAAGCACGCCCAGCGGCAGCGGCAGCAGTCTGCTGGGCGGCGGTCTGCACCTGGCCACGCCGCACCAGATGGTCGCCGCGGGCGGCTCGCCGGTGATGTTGCATCAGCAGCAGCAGCAGCAGCAACAGCAGCAGCAGCAGCAACATCAACAGCAACAGCATCAACAACATCAGCAACATCAACAGCAGCAGCAACATCAACAGCAGCAACATCAACAACAACATCAGCAATTCTCGCAGCAACATTCCCATCCACACACGCATTTACATCACCATCATCATCACCTGGTCACAGGCGCATCGGCCTCCAGTCCAGGGCTGGATCATCGACTCGATCACAGCGCCCTGGTCGATATCAAGCCGCCGATGGTTTGAGGTTCGCTGGGACCCTTTCTGTTCACCAATTGAGCGGAAATGGGTTCCTGGTTGCCACACAAATTGCTTCTTGAGCTGCTTCAACAAAAGTAACAAATGAAAATGCAACTGCAACTGCAAATGCAAATGAAAATGAAAAGAAAAACAACTACACTATATTGAATGTATGTAATTGTAATTGTAATTGTAATTGTACGTGTCGAGTCCTTAGGTTTTAGACGAAACAGACAGAGAGAGAGAGAGCGAAAAGTATCTGGCAGTTACTTTACCATATATATGTATATATATATATATATGTGTGTGTACGTGTACATAGATCGATATATATATATATATGTATATATATGTGTGTGTTGTTATGTATAATCAGCTATTTATCAGCTACTTAATTAATAACAATCAATTTGCAAATCAATTCGCAAGACGAATACAATTTTTTTTGTCAAGTTTTTTTTTTTTTTTTTTTTTTGTGTGTGTCACAATTCAGTTTATAACTTTTGTATATATGTATTTAACATGTCTCTAGATGTCTATACATACGCATATATTATATATATATATATTTACATCTAAACACACACATACATATAGATATTTATGTCTAAATCGTAAATGATTCTCAAATATGGAACCTATCAAATATTGTTCTTGCTAGCGCAAAAGCAAAAGTAAAATAATTTTGATAATTTTTTTTTTACTAGCACATAGATGTAATTTTTTTTTTAATATTGCATAAGTAAAAGAATTATCTATTGGCAAAAATAAGAAAAGAAAGAAAAACAGCAACGTTTATTATATATATATACATCAATATTACATACATAACATATATTATATTCTGAATACAAATAATGAAATATGACAAAATAAAATAAAATGCGAAACTAAACAACAACAACAAACCGAACAAAAAACAAATGCGAAATCTGATTTCATTACATGAGAGTCTTATTATTGGTTGATGACAAACATTAACAAGCAAGCTCAACAAATGCAGAAGAAGATGAAGAAAACGCAAAATATATTAAATATATATATATATAATTAAATTAATATTTCTAGTCCAAATAAAGGAAGGCAAAACAAATCAATTTTGATGATAACTTAAATAAGGTTACAAAAATCAAAACTAAAAACAAAACAAAAAAAAAACTATTGCTTTGCTTAATACAAAAATCAACAAAGATCGATTCAAAGTTAAATTAATTGGATGTGCTTAAAACAAATATTAAAAAACAAAAAGAAAAAATGTTTAGAAAACTGGGTGCTGGCAGAGGGACAACCAAAGAAAGAAACCCACAAAAAAGATGAGAGGACTTCTTTCTATACATCAACTTATTAACTAGACAGATTAGAGAACATCGTAAAATGATAAAAATAAAAAAAAGGAAAATTCTTTGTATTTTATGCAGTCCTCTCTATCTCGCTCTCTTTAAATTTGTCTCTCTCTAGTGTTGCGTACTTAGCGTCATTTTGTAAAATAAATCTAGTTATTTGTTTTATTTTTGCTATCCGTATAATAATAATAAAAACAAAAAACAAAAACCATATGATAAATACATTTTTTTCAGTGCTAAATATTTTTGTTGTTTTATTAATTTCCATACGATTAAGTAAATATTTATAGGATTTACTTCAAAACCAGAAAACAAAATAAAAATTTAAACAAAACGACCACAAATCGATTTTAGCTGACACTTTGCATCTTTTAGTAAATATATTATATTTATATATATATATATGTAATTATATTCATATGTTTTATTTTTTTTTAACACAATTTAACAAAATTTCAAAAGTTTTAATTGAAGAAAAAATAAATTTCAATTTAAAATAAATACAAAAAAAAAAAACGAAGTTATTTAGCACACAATTTCATTATATTCTATTTCTATTTCTGTTTGTTTTTTTTTTTGTATTTTTTTTTTTGTGTTTAGTGCCTGCCTTCCAATAAAAATCAATTTGTCGACGATTGTCGGAAATTGTATCTGTATCTGCATCTTTCGCAAATTCCCAAATTATGCTGGTAAGTATGGTAAAAATGGGTGGTAAGCGTAAAATATGTTTAGACTCAATCATGACCATCATCGGGGATGCAAGGACGCAAGGACTTCCGACCGGATCATTGTTGGAAGTGGGGTGATGGGTGGCAAAAAGCAACGAGAAGGGGAATTTCCTCCTTATATAGAGGGTGACATTTGGTATTTTTGGAGTGCAGAGTCAGAGTCAGAGTCAGAGACAGAGACAGTTTATTTAACATTTACCGAATACTATATTTGGTATATACAGTACTGCGTAGTGGGCGTCATCGTGGGCGGCCCGCCCGACCATCCTTGTCGTTAACGACTTAACCGTTAGCGTAAGCGTACAAAAATGTCATGGGTAGAAGAAAAACGCTTAACGCTCTGAATGCTCAACGCTATTTGCTTTGGTTTCGCCAGTTACGTTATTTACGACAAAACTCATCGTTGGCTTCTGTGTTTGTGTTTGTGTGTTTGTGTGTTGACTCTTGTTTTGGGTGATTTAAATTTTATTACCGTAGATTTAGCTGGGGTCGTTGCCAGACAATCACGGCATGGGGGAGATGTTTTCCAAGGGTCCAAGGGTCCAAAACAAGAAGAAGAAGAAGAAGGGAACGAACAGATTGAAATTGAAGTGAGTACAGATTGGTTTTGATTTTTTCTGCCTTTTTCCCTTTTGTGTGTGTGTGTGCGTTAAGAGTAGATTAAGCTGTGCATTTATTTTCGTTTCTGTTTGGGGGGGGGGGGGGGGGGGAGGAGGATTCAACTTAAAGAGGGAGGTGGCCAACGATGTTCATATGTTTAGCAATCGCAATGTCTCCATGACAATGAATAGCAAATGCTTCACAGCAAATACATAAATTACTATAAGAGACGTGAGTATCCGTTTAACTTACGCTCTTGAGTGTTTGTTAGTCCCATCTTATTTTAGTTCATGTAACTATTGGCTTTGACTTTAGCTTTTGAAGCGAAATTAACATATATTTGGTATAAGAATATACTATATTTTTTATTTATGTGACGGCAGAATATTCAAATTTAAGCCTTCAGTTCATATTCGCAGCATACGTAAATGTTACTAACTAAATATATACATTTATATATAACTATTTGCTTTGTTTTAGCTTTTACCCAGCTTCTAACATCTATTTGGTATTAAAATATACTGTATTCTTTATTTATTTGACAGCAGAAGATTCAAATTTGAGTCTACAATTCATATATGCAACATACGTAATTGTTACTAACTAAATATAAACATATATATATACATAGGTATATAGCTTTATGCTTTCATTTTAGCTTTCCCCTGACTTCTAAGCGAAATTAACATATATTTGGTATAAGAATATACTGAATTTTTAATTTATGTGACGGCAGAAGATGCAAATTCAGCCTTCAGTTCATATTTGCAGCATACGTAATTGTTACTAACTAAATATTTACATTAATATATAACTATTTGCTTTGTTTTAGCTTTTTCCCAGCTTCTAACATCTATTTGGTATTAAAATATACTATATTTTGTATTTATTTGACAGCAGAAGATTCAAATTTGAGTCTACAATTCATATATGCAACATACGTAAATGTTTTTATAAATAGTGTATAAAAAACACAAGAGAAAATAATATTTTTATTTTATTTAAACATTCCTGAAAGTTTTTGCCTTCTTGGTTCAATTTTGAGATTTTTCCATTCTTAAAACAAAAATATAATCTTGAATTTAATATGAATCAAAATGTTTTGTAGAATTTTGATCTTGATTTTCTTTGTTCAATTTTGACATCATATAATCTTGATTAGAGATTTGTTCTTCATTTTCACAAGTTTTTTCTTTCTGTACATATATTGATGAGATATTTTGCTAGTGAACTCAGCTTGCAATAAAAAAAACATCTTGAAAAAATCCACAGATTTTTTTTAATACATTTATTTGAATTAATGTTAAAATATTAAAAAAAAGAATGTTTGGAATAATAAGAATATCTAATTATTAGCTTTGAAAACTCCGTAAAAATATAAAATTTTAAGTACTATAGCATCAGCAAGTTAATTTACTCTGCAAACTGACAAAATGATGCTCACTCGCTGTCATTATCGTCTTTATTTACAACAGGGATACTAAACTCGAATCTGCTTTGAGTGTCGAATATTCGAGGATATTCGAGTAGCTAGCTTGCTGTACACTTCGCTCATAATGTCAAATTTCAAAGAGGCGCCACGAAAGTTGTAAATTAAAATAATGAAAATCAACAAAACAATAACGCAACAGAAACAGAACAGAACACAACACGTCTCAGAGCAGCATGCGTTTGGCATTGGATTCCCAAAGCATTCACACTTGACACTAGACCCCAAAATGCTACGACTACACGCATCTACACTGAAAGAATTTGAAGTTAAGTCAGTCATGGCAACAACCAGAATTTATATCATGGACTAACATTAAATAACTAATCTATTACATTTGATTTCTTGCATATTATAAGATTTAATGTATAATAAATAAATTGCGTTAGAATTTGAATCAATATTTGACATTTATTAATAAATGATGCATAAATAATTTCTTAATAAACGTTTAATTCACATTTCGACTACTTCTTCAAATAGTAAAACAAATTATAGAATATTATCACTGCGAAAATAAAAAATATAGTTATAGAAAACATACCATTATTTTAGACAGAAACCACGAATTTAAAATATTAAAATAGTCAAGAATTAATTTCTTATAATAACAAAATTCAAATAATGTTTAAACCAAATCTTGATTACATTTTTTTTTAATTCAATAAATAAGCAAATAAATGTTGTTTACTTTAGAATAACAAAGACCAAAGCAATACATTGCAATACTAGGATATTTTTATAATAAGAACCATCTTGACTTAGAAGCATTGTTTTTTTTTCAGTGTATGAGCACGCAGAGTCACACCACAGTGACAATGGCACAGGACATGGCAGATGATAAATGGGCGCTTCGACGGCGCTAACAAAATCATTAGCAGTAAATTTTAATTAAACCAGGAAGGATGTACGACAACACATTCTAGACTGCTCAAACAATAGATACCTCTTTTAAATTAAAGAGAATTTTCATATAAGTGTTTAGTAAGTTTAAATTATATAATCATTGTTTTTGTTTTTAAATTTATTTATTTACTATTCATTATTGGGAACTTCACAAATCTGCATTGCATCAAATATACATATAAACCAAATCATTCGATATAATATATATTATATTATAATAGAAAATTTGAATTACATGATAAATGAAACCTGTTACAAATAAACTTTTTATGTTTATGAGATCTAAACCAAAACCGAATTTTGTTGGGAAGTTGAAGTAATTAAATGTATAGCAATTGAAGCACAGCTGAAATTTATATCAAAGATGCCGAATATATCAGATAAGTATTTAATATAATATTTAATACAACATTAGTATACATACTATAAACGAATGAAATTGTAATTATCTTAAAAGTTGAATGGAAAACTTGAAATATTTACCTTAGCTTTTTCTTTGAATGAAATCTAAAATTGCAGTGGAAAGTTTTGTTGTCAGACTACCCGCTAGTAACACCCAAAGTACACGGTATATGCTATAGTATATGTAAATATGGAATACACGATAGACACTGCCAATCGAGCGCCCTTCGCCAGAAGTGGAGGAGGGCAAAGCGTTGACTTGTCACATACGAGAGAGAACAAGGAGCAGGGAAGAGGGAAGAGGGAAACTGGGAACTATGGTGCATAATACCAGCTGCTCCAAATTGTCAACACTTTAGCTGAAAGTTGGAGTCGAAGTTGTGGAGAAAAGACAAAGCAGTGCAGGAAGGGGAGCTGGGGGGCAGGGGGCGGCATTGGTCGGCAAGGCACTTGAAAAATTTCTTAATGGTTGCCCCGCCTTTGGCGCTGCGGGTGTTTGTTTCCCCCGTTGTTCACACATTGTTTTCATTAAGCAAAAGCAAAGCAGCGAACACACACACACACACACACACACAAAAATTTCATCCTTTGCTTTCGAGTGTCTTAAATCAGTGTGTGTTGTGTGGTTGCCGTTATTACTGCTGCTGAGCTGAATGAGTGCGCGTGATTTGTTGTTGTTTGTCTCCTCTTCTTCTACATCTACTTCTCACTGTAGTTGTTGTTGTTGTTGTTGTTGTTGTTGGCATTGCTTGTCACTGAACTGTCCAGCGTGTGTTGTCATGCTTCTCTCTTCGCTCTTGCGCCTTCTGTTCTCTTCTCTTCGGTTCTCTTCTGTTCTCAGTGTTGTTTCTCGGTTTCCGCATCTGTTTGCAGTTGACACGATTATTTATGTTTATCTCGCGTTAAATATGCGCTATTATCAGCATAATAATCGCAATTAAAAGCAAACTAATTTATGGCAGTGATTTATGTACATTATGTGCCTGCATTCCTCACATTTTCTCACTTCACATACATTCTTCGTTCTTTCTTTCCTCTCTCTCTCTCTCTTAGTCTCATAACTTATCCATGCAGCGTATTCAAATATTTTTGGTGACAATTCCCTTTGGTTTCTTTTCTTTTCTTTTCTTTTTTTGATGACTCTATAAATGTTTGTTGTACAGTTCTCCGAATGTGTAGTGTATTCCCTTATTTCTATGATTAAACTAGTGACTTCGTTTCTGTTCTCGTTCTCGTTCCCGTTTTCGTTTTCGTTTCCGCTCTCGTTCTCGACGATTTCATTTAGCGTTCGGCAATTTCTCGATTTCAGCGCATTACGTAAAGTATCCCGCAGTGCGCAATTCAAAAACGACGCAAGGACACCCGCAACGTATTTTAATCTCATTAACTTTTGCCGTTTTTGTTGTCATTTATCGTTTTCATTCGCTTGTTGTGGGATGCGATGACATTTAAGCAAATTGCATTTGGTGTCCTGCGGCTATTGGTTTTCGTTGCTGAGTATTCTCAACTCCTCATTTATGCTTCCAGTATTCCCCCCTCCCAATCACAAAGGACTCAACAAGGGATATTGTAAATGCAATCTATACAAAATCAAATAACATACTCTTCAATTGAGATACATTTGTATCAAATCCAAGCTTCTCCTTTATTAATTAGTTTTCTCTTCTTTGCTCAGTAGAATGCAATCGCCTTTTATTCTATGTACACGACTATTTCTATCTACTCTAGAAATTTCTTTAAAACTCCGTCTTTCTAAAAGAAGTAAAGGGGTTTCAATTTAAATGTGCAATATCTTAAAGTTGCATTCATTAAACTTAATCTCTAAAATCGATTTCTTTTTACAAAAACTGACTCCTAACATCCGGACACATTTTCCAATTGGCAATTTCGACAAACTTACCAAAGTTGTAGGACCAAAAAGAATTTTAGAAAAAGGAATAAGTAAAACTGTGATCGATTAATTATAAAAATTATAAAATATTTGTAAAACAGCATTGTTTTCTTATTTATTCGAAATATATAGAAAATTACCTTTCAGTAAATCAAAATTTCACAACAAATTCTTAAGTGCATTAATCGTACGTCATTGATTCTTAACCATTTGATTGTATATCTTTGATATGTATGTTGTTAATCAATTAAAGAAATTTCCTTACATAAGGATTTTAATAGATTAACTTTAGTCGCTTTGGCTCATCTCATTGTAATAATAATTCTTATAGATAATTCCAGTCAAGATATGCATGTTCATATAATCTAATGTTGTAATTATAAAATTTAAAATTTTAATTTAATTTTTACCTAAATTCTGTACGAATTTACTTATCACGCAGAAGTACTTTTTAGCTCTATAAAGTATATATTATTGGGATCCGATTTACCTAAAAGCTTGAAAATCTAAATTTGAGATTGCATTGCATATTCATTAGTGATATCAAGAAAGCTAGAGTATCTTGTAGTACGTTTTGATGCTTTGATTAGATATACTACGTATTCAAGTATAATCGCTGTGAAAACACAACATGAAATTAGAAATGTAACTTCTTCTCGAAGTCGAACTTTAATTGAGTTCAAGCTGAATAATTTAAAAACCCAATCAAAGTCAGTCCACTGTCTTCACTCTGCATATGAATGGCAATTGGCAATTGGCAATAAGTCGAGAACTTCTGCAAGAGGCCATAAAATAGAAGTAAAAGCAGGAAAGTGGGAAGAGGTTTTAGTATCAGCAAATGTCATAGAAGGTAGCACATACAAATGCTATAGTAGAAATACTAATTGCTCTATTTGCGGATAGGCAATAGACAACTCCAAGGGTCAGTGGTAAGTATCCACACTCAAGCGAGTCGGGAGTCGAGTCGAGTCGAGTTGGGTTGAGTTGGGTTGAGTTGAGTTGAGTCTAGTATCATTTATTATAGACTTAAATACATTAGTTTCAATTGCACACGAGTATGAACTCTTCTACATATGGGAGTCGAGGAGGGGTAGAGAAGGAGGATGGAGAGGGGGTATTAGTAATTTTCTAAGTTCCTGATGTTACGCTTAATAAGTTCGTTAACAAGTCTTCAAACGGCGGCACAGGTATTATTATTATTAGTTAATGTTTAATGTTCAATTGTATGTAGAACCTATTATTTGAATTGTGCCTCACGACAACGACAACGACAGCGAATGAGAACGACAACCCTAAAGGGTTGAGCGCACACACTCTGACAATACTCAATTGAATAGTATTCAAATAGTATTCATTTCGAATATGACAACTGTACAACACACGCACTCATGGGAAGTTTTGATACATTTGTCGAGCATGCGATTGCTATGTAAATAATTGAATGCCAACTGAAAAACAAAATTGAACTCTTTTTTCTATTTTTTTGGGAGGCGTAATTCACATGACATTCAATTGAAGGAACCAACTGACAACTGTGCTCCCCAAAAATAAAAATTATAAAAAGTGCACGCAATCCTTTTTCATTTTTTTTTTGTATTTTTTGGGTTCTATTCGTGCAACACAACTCGCAACTCGCAACTCGCAACTTGCATTTAATTACTGATGTCAGATTGACGGCAAGCGATACACCTGAGGATCGTCATTATGATCGAAGATCCGGGGATCAGGGATCGGCATCTGGGAATTGGGTATCTGGGTATCTAGTATGCAGCACGCTTCATTTGCTGCTGCCAAGTTTGAAGCATGTGCACAAAAGGCTGCAACCGAAAGGAATTGCAACCGAAAGGGGTAGCAACAGAAAACAGATGAAAACAAGGAGAAAATAGTTCCTTAACCTCAAGACAGCAGCTTCAAGGACCTACTTGCCACAGCCACAGCCAGAGCCACAGCCACACAGTAGTGAGTGTCAAATATTAGCTCTGTGTATACGAGACACGTAAAAGCGGAAACGTGGGACTCGGCAGCAAGATGATTATCTGCTAGAGTTAAATTTGATACCGTCTATTAGCCTCGTTATTATCCCTTTTTGCCAGCCAGCCAGCCAGGCAGCATTTGAAGTGGTATCGTGTGTCTCAAAGCGCGACAGGACCTGCTTGGGTGCTGCGGTGAACAATGAAATTATTGCCCGTCCTGCACCTTATCCTGTCTACCATTTATTGTCCACTGTTCTTGCCATCTTTCCATCCAGCGAGACCTTGTGGCTCCCACGCTGTGCCAAAAATTGCTTAGCAAGGCGCTACTCAATGATCTCTCTCTCCCTCTCTCAGTCTCTATTGATGAAATGGGAGACGAAGACAGCAGGATAGCAGACAGACAGACGGACAGACAGACGGACAGACAGACGGACTGGCAGGAAGTTCTGCTTCGCAATGTGCTGAGATAATCACATTGTACGATTTATATCGTTTATCATTCGTACATTAGATGCCATTGGCAGTGACGAGTTGTGAGTTGCGAGTTGCCAGATACAAGATACAAGATACAAAATACCTAAGCCAATGATGCACCACTCAAATATCCTGCTTTTGTGTTGCTGCTTCTAACGTTGCAAGTGCAACGCAACATGTGTGTTTGCTGCTGCTGCTGTTGGTGCTGCTGTTGTCGGTTTATCAGATTATACTCGTATGTAGCTGCACACTTGTCGGTTCTCACAATTAGGTCGTCAGCCTGTTCCAATTTTCAAATGCCGCCCTCCATTTTAGCAACGCCCACCTGTCAACATTTTATTTGACTTGTCCACTGCAAAGGTATAAAAAAAACCTCAAAACAGAGTATCCACAAAAACAAAACAAAAAAAAAGTGTACAAAAATGTAAACTTCTGTTAAGCCCATTCCTATACTTTTTTTTTGTACCCGCTATCCATAGTGTAGAAGGGTATTATCAAATTGTGCTTACAGGAAAGATATGTAACAGACAGAAGGAATCAAATTCAACTTCATAAAGTATATATATTATATTCTTGATCACCGTTAACATGTCTTTCCGACTCCTTCGATCCGTATATAGTTGCTTATCTTGACAAACTGAAATATATGTTGGACGTAATAGTATATGGATATACCAAATATAGGCTTCGGAATGTTGTAGTATTTTTTGTAGTATATTGAGTTGATATATTCTTAAAATAATACTGCACTTTCGTACTTTAAATGTATATTTTGAATAAAATAATATATAGATATACCAAACATAGGCTTTGGTATATTTTTGTATTTGTGTAGTTTATTGATTTGGTATATTCTTAAAATAATACTGCACTGTTTTGCTTTCATTGTTTATTTGGGATGTAATAGTATATTCATAGATATTCCAAATACAGCCTTTGGTATATTTTCAGTATTTTTAGCGGATTGATTTGGTATATTTTTAGTATAATACTGTACTGTACTATAGTATATCGATATACCAAATCACTTCGGTATATTTTAGTATATTTTGTATTCTCATTTGGTATATTTTAAGAATAATACCACACTGCATTGCTCTTACTATAAAAGGGGAGCGGGTATAACACAGTCGATCACACTCCTGCTTTCTTACTTGTGCTCTTTTTTTAATATTGGGAATACGACAGCACTCGCATTGTTTATTCAAATTTGTTCTACACGATACGTGCATGATAGCCGGTTCATAATTAATATTTTTCAAATAAAACGCATTACAATTAGTTACTTTTTTTTTGCTCTCCCACTCTTGATTTTTCTTTTTTATTTTGTGTGTGTGTGTGAGTCCATGTGTTTGTGTGTTCCTTATAATATCTAGTTATCCTCACTACACACCTCTTGACCACATTTTGCGGTTTCACGCTGCTGTCGTGTAGCTTGTTAAAAGAACAAAAAACTGGAAAAAAAAAGAAAGAAAAACTCAAACAACATAAAACAAACTAGCACTTGTGGCCATGAGATATCACAAAAGCCATCCAGGCTGGGAAATGTTGTCATTTTTTTTCCACACCACCAAACAAAAGGGTATTATTAATTTTTGCCAATGTGCATATGAAATAGGCCAGTCCTTAGACCTATTACTCGTACATACATTATTTATTGAACACCATCAACAGTCGAGTTGAGTTTGCTGACTTTACATTTAGCAGTCACTGAAATCAAGGTGTTCAAAAGGACGGACGGACAGAGCGACGGACGTGACCCAAATGACTCGACTGACTTTGAAACTGTGTTGCAAAAAAGCAAAACACTTTATCTGGTTATTAAAGTCAATCGAATTTTATTTTAATTTAATTTGAGTTAAAAACAGATCATTTCAGCTAATATATTTTACAACTAAAATAATCCATACAATTTACAATTTACATTTTTTTCATATTTTCCGACTTTAAAAAAAGTATTTGCAATATAAAAATATTTACTATTTATTTATTCATTTACTTATGAATTGTTGATATATTTATTTTTTACTGAATTTATGTATTTGTTTATTTATCTCTTTCATCAATTGCAGAACTTACAATCTTATAAATTATTGGGTTAATCACTAACATTTAATTTATTTGACACTGACAATTATTTTCCTTCACAAAATTGACTTATTTTCACAAAATAGATTGTAAATATAACATATAATTTTACAAATTTCTCATATGATGTTTTTGTTACCATGTTATATTAAAGATTTCTCTCAATATTAGAAATAAGTATACTATTTAATATATTAATGAATATAATTCCTTATAAATATAATAAATAATATTGCCTGCAGCTACTTTTATTTCCGAATGTAATTTTTGCATTTTGGTTATGTTTAATCCTTTTGTTGAAATTAACCCTTTCGATACCAAAGTTCACTAATGCCAAAATTGTCTTATTTGTTATTTTTTTCTATATATGTATATAAGAAGCAATAAAGTATAATATTTAGTCTACTTAATCGCTACTTTTTTTGTCTGCATTTTAGCATTGGCAAAGTTGATGATGTAAACAACATACAAGATTTTTTAGACCGCTAAAAGATAAACTTTTCTTTTATTCTTACAGTTTATTTAAAAACTTCGTGTTCCCTCTCTTGCCTCTTTTTTTACAGTCGCTTAATAATTCAATCGATCTTTCGATGAAGTGAAAGATTTAATTCTGTTACATTTCATTGTCTATAAACTCTAACGATGTTATTATTCATGTAATTTTTGAAATTATCAAATAATTTTGGCTGCAACGAACGTGTTTTGTTAGTATTCTTATATATTATTCATTTCCTAATATTTTTATAAAATAAAAATGTATTCTTAAGTCAAGGTAATTTAATCCTGTACTCCCTCTACATAAATTTATAAAGAAGAAACGTTTCCAATGCTATTACTAAGATCTGTATTCGTTATCTTATGCAAACAGAATACCCCAAAAATTGATCATCTAATAGAAAATATAAACTGTGGACGTCATTTTTTTGTTTTGCTTTACCTGATGCAGAATTTCATGGCCGATAGCGCTGTAGTATTTATTAATTGTGCAAGTTGGGTTCACTAATTGAATTCGACTCGTATACTTACCCAGCAAAAGGCCAGAGGGGATGCTGAGCATTGAGCATTGAGCATTGAGCATTGAATACAGAGGACAGAGCAGCGTTGACATTGACGCAAAGTGACATTATCCTTTTAACATAAATCACAATATGCAGGACAATGGCAGGACTGCCTAAGTGACTTTCACTCTTTATTAATGATGAAGTGATTTGCCAGTAATTGTCACACACACACACACACACAGAAAGAGACATTCTCCCCATTTAGTAAGTAGTAAGTAACCACATTTGATTGCGACCTTCATTGGGACGGGGTGAGAAAGGGTTTTGTAACCGTGCTGAACCGTTGTTGAACGTTGGCCAAGTTGGCCAAGTTCCGGCTGCAGTCTGAAGTCAATACCATTCTAAGTTATGCACACGTCCGGCGGGTTCGTGTCTTTGGCTTCGCCTTATTATTAAATTTAATGATTTAATTAGAAAATTAGAGGCAATTGGTTTTGTGCATTGCCGCACTTACCGACACACACACACACACACACACACACATACAGAACATACATACCTACAAGTCTATACAATATACGATTTTATTGCTCGACTCAGCTTTCAATTGAAATTTGAAAATTGAAATACGAATAAGCAAAGCTATTTACGATTAATACTTTTGTGGCAATGAGATTTCGCAAGCTGAGAATTTCTGCTAATTTTCTATTGCTTCATTACGAATCGTTGTTGCCAATGCTAATTGCAAGTAGAAGCTCTGATAAATTATTATCTCTAATTGAGTGATTTCAAAATGTTGTCTAGTTTAACTTCTTTGGATGATATCTTAATTGTTATTCTCAGCATAACAAAGTCCCTTCACAGTCCATGTCTGAATTCGATTGTCTGTCAATGTAACTGATGCTTAGAACACTTGTTATATGAATGCCAAATTAATCAATTGCCATTTGCCACCAATTAATAGATTTGGCATCCACTTATTATTACAGATACATTTTATTGTTGCTTTTATATTTCTTCCAACCTGTGATTTTCTTTAACAGACTTTGTGTATTCTTATGATATCTTAAACCAATTAAACTATAGATACAATTAATACATTAACAAAAAAAACAATATATTCTTTCTATTTCTTAATTTTTATTTTTTAAATAAAAAAGAAAGAATAAAATGTAGATTGACAAGCAATTGTTGATTTAAAAAATCTTGAAATACGATTCTTAGATTTATACTAACTAGTTTTATTAAACTCAGCTGATTATAAATAAATTGCCCTTTTTATATTGTATCAAATATTGAATGCATTCACTCCTATATTTTGTGAAGGTGTGTTTAAGTTCAATTAATTTGCATAAACAATAAGAAAAGAAATACATTTTGAAAAGTTTGCTTAAAAGTGAAGGAATTAATCTGAATTTAGTGTGATGGAATGTATCTTTTACACAGAGAGACGAAATGGCGTTATAGAATTGTTGTGAAAACAATTAAAAAACATTCCAAATTGAAGTTTGAAAGCTATAATCAAGTGTGCTCGACTGTGAGATACTCGCTTTCCAGTTTTAACAAACGCAAATCAGATCAGTAAACCGGTGAAATACTAGCAAATATTCCAAACGTTATATTTGGTATATCAACATACTACTATATTCAAAATATATAAATATGGTACAAGAAATACTAGACTGTCAATGGTAGCAAATAAGATACGACCCGATTTTTTGTCATATGCAATTATTTTGTGGATAAGTTTTTTATTTAATTGCAAACAAATTCTCAAGATTTAAGATTTTGCTTTCTTGGTTCCATTTTAATATTTTTTCATTTATGAAACTAAATAATAATCCTTAATTTCAATATTGGGCAATCTAGATTTTGTTGTAGATTTTCTATCTTGATTTATGAATAAATAATCTTGGTTCAATTTTGACTTAAAAAAAAACAATGTTGATTCAAGATTTTATTTTTGATATTACCACGTTTTTCTTTCTGTGTAGTTATTATTGAATGTGCCAAAAATCTGCACCCCATAGCTATAGCTTCTTCTTAAGTACTGATCTGAAAGTCGAAGAAGCAGATTCTTATGTTAGGTTTTTGTTAAAATGGTGAATTTAATTGTACTTGATGTATGCAGACCTATTACCTCCTCTATTATTTATTACCACCTCGATTATTTATTTCTAATTCTCTCCTTTGAAGTGACATTTTCAATTAGGTTTAATAAATTTATAATTCGTATCTAGTACTTTGCATTCTGATGAAGCTACGTTAATGGATTCACTAAGGTAAAACGATAAAAATATGCATTGGGGTTTAGTTCAGTGAAGTGTTCCTAATTTAGGAGCTCATTGAAATGAATTCGGCTGAAAGAACAATGCGAATTACAGCAGCAAAAAACAAAAAAAAAAAAAAAAAACAGAAAAAAAAGAAAGAAAGAAAACAATAATTGTGCTTTGTTGCCGGCTGTTAATTTGAGCCATAAATGTGAAAATTGTCAATCAATTAAAAAGTTGTATAACAGCGGTGCAAAATTAAAATACAAACACATCAGGCGCGACTTTCAATTTAAAGCTTTGTATTTACTTTTTGTTGTGGTTGTTGATATAATTTTTGGTTCGCTTTGTGTAAGCTGGTTGGATCAGTATTTACGATGCAGCCAGAGACCGCATGCTGTGGCAGCATTTGCATTGTTTGCTGATTGAAGTTGTTGCCCCGAATCCAAATCCCAGTAGTTAGCCTAGCCGATAGGCAGAGACTGAGGCAGAGGACAGAGGACAGACAGTGAAGCACGACGCTTTGTGGTTAGCCAGAGAAACAATCGAGACAAGGACATGAGCACACATGCCATGGGCACACATGGACACAACCATTTAGCGAATCCATCGATCAGTGGAATTCGACAAAGTGACAATGAGCAAACGAAATTGACAACTATTATTATTTGTTAGGATTTACGAGGTTCGATTGTCTCCCGGATTTCCGATGACTCCCGACTCACGATCATCGTAAAGAGGGTCGTCTGCAAAAGTGCAATAACCAAAAATGAAAATAATATAATGTTGCCCCGTGTGTATATATATGGTTTAGGGGAATTTGTCAGCGCGGCGCGTAATTAGAGGGCTGAAGACCCCATGATAAATTGTGTCGCATGCTGTGTCCTCACCAAGCACCAGGTCAACGGACAAACAGACAACAGGGATCGATGAATGGTGAATGGTGAATAGCAGAGAAGAGAACAACTGAACAACTGGCTAGGGGCAATCGCATCCCCAGAACAGAACAGAAAAGAAGAGAACAGCAGAGAAAAGTAACATTCAGTCGCATGAAGTTGACATTTATGCGTGTTATTGTTATTATTGTAAATGCCCCTGGCAGGATCTGCCCGATGACGCTATTTCTCCATCCTCCGTTCTCCATCCTCCATCTCCCATCGAATCCCATTGAGACCGTATCAATTACTTACGCAAACAATAACTTTTGTCCGACACATTCTCAATACTTCACTTTTTTCTCTCTCTCTTCTTACTTTTCCAATTCCAATATGTGGACGCACTTTTTTCTTTTTACCGTCCGCAATTGTTTCCGGCTGCCTGCATTGTCCTGGACCCTGTTTCTTTCTTTTGCCTTTTCTATAGATGCTTTTTTGTTGACCACCGTTGACTTTGTTATAACAATTTTCGCAATTTATGGCACGTATTATCCAATGGACACTTCGCAAAATCTAGTTTTCCCTGCACCAAACAGTAGCTCACGTTTTTTTTATTAGACATATCCGGAAAGGCTTTATTACTGCGAATTGGGATAACATATGTTCAGATGTATGTGTGTGTGTGTGTGCTTAGGTAGCGATACTCCAATTAATAGAGTAACACCAAAGCGGCTTCTTTCAAAGTACAAATCGAGGTGGCTTTCCTTCTCTCTCTCTCTCTGTTTTATTTCTTACGATCAAGAAGAACAAGACTACATATCAGATATCCAGCAATCTATGGGGAGATGTACAAATAAATTGGTTGTTTTCAATTTAACCGTCATAGGATTATATCAGTATTATGAATAGATGTATAAGATACAAGCTTTATGTATGTTCATATATGTATATGACAAAATATAGGTGCAAAACGAAGTGTCTTTCTTATTATATGTTTCAAACATCTTCGTTAATCAAAACAGATAGCAAAATATAGATGCATATCAAGGTATATCGAACACGAAGTTCTAACTGCATGATGATTAAATGATGCTTACTTCAATCATCTTAAATTCTGATCAAAATAAATTAAGTGCAAAATAATAGTACAGAAAACTTGTGAATTTTATAATTTCCTAAAATAAATACTATTCTATAATATGTCAGAGTAAAGTCTACAAAGGTCGTTGAAACAAAAGTATCACCTCGTAAGTCGAAGAGTAAAAGGCAATGATTGAAGTATAATATTTTAATTATAAATTTAATAAAATCAAAAGTAAAAGAATCCTTTTGGCTATTCCAAGTATTTGTTGATTGCTTAATTAAATGTTATTTTATTCTTAGTTTTGTAGCTTTAATTAGTTTCAAATTCGAATACTCCTTTTTAGTTTAACTAGACCTAGGAATCATATCTAATTTTAAGTTTTCGTTAATTATAAATTCAACATTAACTTTCGACAAGAGTCAAGAGACAACAAGACATCAATAAATAATAAAATATATCTATTTGCATAATAACACATTTTGAATATTTTCAAATAACATATTGTTATATTGAGATAAGCATTTAATTGTTACTGATAGAATAAAAAGTAAATATTACTTTAATAAAACAAGAGAAACACCCGCAACCGAAAATCAATGCCAAATATTTTCCAAAGATATTAAGTTACACATTTTTACTTTGCCACCCAAGAAAATTGAGTCTATAAAATGTCCAATAAAACGAATTCTGAGATAACTTGCAAGTCTTCACTGCCAAAATTACACTCAATTGCATTGACGGAAAGAGGTGTGACTCAAATCTGAAGAAAACTAGATCCAAACATAGCAAATATTGTAAAAACAAATGATATCTCTATCTAGTACAGTCTCTACACTCAGTATTTAAATAATACCAAAAAGAACCCAGAAGATGACTTCTTAAACCAAGCTCAAAATGCTAAAACCAATTCTGGATTATCCATTCTTTAATTTAAAGAATACATTATATATATTCCTATTTCAAGATTGAATGAATGTCAAAATTTAACTCGGAATAAATAATCTGAAAAGATCTTTAATGAATACCGTTAAAAATAAATCAATAAATATAATTGGGTTCTTATTTATATTTAGTGTTGAGCAAAGAATATTTATATGTATATTATTATACAATAGTATACTTTATGGAGTCGACCTTTCACAGATATATAGTCTTATACCCACTAGCCATAGGGTGGAAAGGTATTATAACTTTGTGCCTACTGCAATTGGGTCTTAGTTGCTTTGGCTGTCAATCTGGTATATTTTGTGCTCTATGGTATATATTGTACTTTATGGTATATATTTCACTTTATGGTATATTCTGTTTTCTACGATATATTTTGAATGTTGAATCAACCAGGTATATTTTTTCTCTATGGTTTGTATTGTATTTTTGATATATATTGTACTTTATGGTATATTCTGTTCTCTATGATATATTTTGAATGTTGAACTATATCTACTACTATATCGATATACCAACTATATATATCTTAGTATTTTTTCGGTATATTATTTTGGTATATTTTTTCGAATATGGTATTTTTAAAATGGGTATTCTCGATATACCAAATGTAGGATGCTGCATATCTTAGTATTTTTTTTGGAATATCAGTTTGGTATATTTTTTCGAATATGGTATTTTTGAAAATGGGTATTCTCGATATACCAAATATAGGATGTTGTATATTTTAGTTTTTTTTTCGGTATATTATTTTGGTATATTTGTTCGTTTATGGTATTTTTGAAAATGGGTATCTCGCAGTGGAGCCAACTCGCCAGCAACTTTCTCACTCATTTCTATTGCCACCATATTATAATACCCTTCTATAGCATCGCTGATGCTATCAGGTCGGCCATTTTGCATAGCTAAATGATTGTCAAAGTGTTACTAAGCAGGTCTGTGAACATGATTAAAATTGCTATTGTTGACAAAGCATCGACCATAATTATTATAATTAATTATTGCATTTTCTGAAAATCTTGTCACTAATTTGCACTGGCTGAAGGAGTGTAATCATTAGTTCTTTTTTTTTTCGCTGATACACTTTGCCACACTAAGTGGACAAAAAGAGAGAGAGAGAGAGAGAGAGAGAGAGAGAGGTAGAGAAATATGAACGATGCTTTCGATGCTTGATAATCAACAATAAAGTAAAGTACCTGTATAGCATATAATTAATGCGATCGCAGTTGCTTCGCTTTGCCAATTACTTTGGCATTCAGTTATTTCACCCTTCGGGCAGAGCTTTGCTTATGTGATTACGAGTCGTATAATAAACAAATGCTGACTGAATACGTGAATGACAGAATGAACAAGTTTTAAGTATATACTCTGAGCCATGGATGCATATACATATCAGAGAGAAAGAGAGAGAGAGAGAGAGAAAGAGAGAGCGAGAGAGAGAGGATGACAATATAAACAAAAAAAATAAAAATAAAATAAAATGGCTTCTTTTGAAAACTGTCAACGGAACACTTGCCACGCCCCCAGCGTCCCCCTTTATTTAGCCAACTTTGTTGTTTTTGTTTTTTGTTATTTATATTTTTCTCGTTGCCTTTTTGCTATAATTACGCGGTTAACTTAATAACACATTCTTTCAACGTTTTTTTTTTTTTTTTTTGTTTGAGAGTAGCTTCTGATGGATACGCATTGTTACTAACGATGAATGCCATGCAACCGCCTACTCCCCTCCTCCCCCTCCTCCACCTCCTCCGCCTCCTACTTGCTTCGAAACTCGACTCCAATCAACTGTCGAATCAAGCGTCAATGTTTGTTGTGGCTGCCTTGTGCTCGGCCTCTGATTGGCCAAGCAACGTTGTTTGGCCTAAAGCCCCCCTCCCCCTAGCTAGAGGCACAAATCTCTTGGCCATCTGTGCCCTTTTTGCCATGCTTCATAGACATTGTAATCGTTCACCTCTTTGCGGTTTGCCAGCAAAAGGCGAAAATACAAAATACAACAACAACAAAAAACGACGACAAAAAACTAAACAACAAATGAAATGTGTTTTCTCATAGTTTGCGTGCATTTCTAACTGCCATTTAGAGGCAAATTAAAAAATTGAAATAGAAAACAATAAAATATGGAGAAACGTAAAAAAAAAAACGAAATTTGCCTGTGCGTTTTTTTCTGTTTCTGTTCCTTTCGACTTTTCGACATGCGTGTCATTTGCTTCCACTGTAATTGCACTCGCAACGTCATCAGGCATTGCTATATATATGTATATGTGTGTTGGTAGATAGATAATGGGTCACGGGATCGCTGATACATAATTCCACACTCGATCACTTGAGGTTGGCATCCTTTCGGTCTTGTCATGCAGATGACTGCAACAGAACATCCCACTTTTTATTTTGTTCTTTTTTTTTTTGCCTATGATCGGGTTAATTAGAGCAACACCAACTGAAGAAACAGGTGTCTTTTCACATAATTCCATTTTGCATGTGTGAATAACTTCAATTCAATTATGCAGACAAGCCAGAAAGTAGTTTGTTGATAACATAATATAATATTATATACCATTTGATTATTATATTATTGTTCTTTAGGATCTAATTTTAGAAGAAGAGAATTACAACATTCAATCTGCTAAGAGTTCAAATACTTAGATTTAAGAAACCAGAACAAATTTCTTAAATTCAACAACTATTCGATATTTAAACAATATTTTTAATCTTAAAACATTGATTATAGAACGAAATCTTCTTTAACGAAATTTTGTTTAACTTAGAAGTTTCTTTATTAAGATCGCAAAGTTTTCAGCTTTTCTGTTTACGTTTTTTCTCTGTGAATTCTAAGCGAGTTATTTCGTTAACATGGTTAATATTAATATCAAATTAAAAACTGTTATCATTACGATAGTTAAGTGTATATCTTTCATATGTATATAAAACATATTAAATACATATATTGTAAAGCGATAGAACAAAAATCTCATTTTATTAAGCAAATGAGCTTAAGCTTAGCTGAAATTTTTGCAATTAAAGATCAAAGTATGTTGAAAAAAAGTAGTTAAGAATATAAATTAATATGCAAAATAATATCCATGTTATACAAATACTACAAATATAAAAATCGAAACTAATTTTTACTATTTTTGCACACTAAAATTATTCTATCTAAGAAAAAACCAAAAAATATAGAGGTTCATCCATGTAATAGACAGCAGGAACGATATTCAAGAAATAACAATTGTTTATCACTCAGATAAACTTGGTTTAACACAATTAAAAATTCATCTTAATTCATAAAATCTTTGTAATCAATACAAATAAATTAAAGTTTAAGCACTTTCATTACTTTGCCCGCAGATTATTTATGGTATTTGTAATAAGCTGATATCAAATGATTACATGTCAATTCAAAATGTTGCTAACTTTGATGACATTTTACGATTGCTCATCATCAGATAATAAGTTTGATAAATATATTTCAATATCAGTTGTTATTTTAACAGTCGATCACTTCGACTTGCTAATAATTTCATAAATTAAATTATCTAATCTTTTCAAAGCAATTCAAATACAATGAAATTGTTGCAATAATGCAATGGTTATCATCTATTAAAAACAAAAACATTTTTGAAAGCTACAGTCGAGTGTGATCGACCACCCAATGTGAATAAACACAAAAATTTTCGGTATTATTCTATTATATTCTGTTTATATGTTATTCAAAATACACCATAGAGTATAAAAAATATACCACATATACCGAGCGTGCTCGACTGTGATAAACCCGCTAGCCATTGTGAATTAAAACAAAAATTTGCGGTATTATTCTAAATATATACCAAATTAATATACCACAAAAATACTAAAACATACTAACAGCTATATTTGGTATATTGGTACAGTTAGACATTCAAAATAAAGCATAAAGTATAAAAAATATACCAGATATACCGAGCGTGCTCGACTGTGACATACCCGGTAGCCAGTGTGAATTAAAAATTATTCTTAATATACTCCAAATTAATATACCACAAATATACTAAAACGTACTAAAGGCTATATTTGGCATATAGATATACATAGTTCTATATTCAAAATAAACCATGGAGTATAAAAAATATACCAGATTATGAACTAAAGCAGCTGGTACCCGATTGCAGTAAGCATTTTTTTTTTTTTTTAAGTATTTTTTAAATATATATATAAATATAAGCTAAGGACAACATTTCAATTCCTTTATTACTCAGTTACATTTCAAGTTAGTATTATTCAGCTCAGCCCCAAATCGGACTAATCGATGTGATATTTATTAGCTCGCAATTTGAGCTGCTTTCTTAAAGATCAAATTATAAGCTTGGTAATGTTTAGTTTTTGTATGCGAGTGTCTTTCAGTCGAGCACACTCGAGTGCATTTCTCGCACTTGATTTTATTTAAATTCGTTTAATAATTGTCGCATCGATTGACGTTGTGAAGCTTGTGGTGATTGCTGACAGCTGATTGCAAGCTGGAGGCACTCGCAAATCAGAGGAACAAGGAGCTGATTGAGCTCAACTGAACTGAACTGAACTGAACTTAACTCACAAGTATTTTGCGATCGCGTCTCGTGCTAGTGAAAATCATTATTATGTTCGTTTGCATCTCTTATCGGCAGGAAGCGATCATTGCCAATTCGTATTGGCCCCGTCTCTCTCTCTCTCTCATATGTATATGTATGTAACATACATATGTAGATATATACATCTCTGCACACTCCTCTTCATCGCATTTATTTATGCCAACGATTTTCGAAGCCTTCTCTCAGTACTTGTTCTGCCAGTTGCCAATTCTGTTTGACTTTGCAAGTTTGCCATTCACAGTTGCTTATTAAATGCATTTTGTTGTATTATTAAGCTTCGGCATTCGTGGAAATTGCTACCTGCAACAACTGGTTGTTGCTGCCGCTGCTGTTGCTGCTGTTGCTGATGTTGTTGCTGCTGATGTTGTTGCTGCCATTATTTGCTGCTGCTGCTGTTGCTACTGCAATGCATTGATATCTCATAAAGTGCCTGCAATTTGCATTGGATTACATACGAGGAACGTATGCTTGGGGATGTGGATACACACACACATACACACACACACACACGAACACATACACGTTGTAGTATCTGCCTGCCCATTAGAATGAACTCAACTCGTATCTTCTATGCACTTATAGCCACACCATTGCCACGGCTCGGCACGGTGTCAATAAATGCATATTAATTTAATGCTAATGCTGCTGCTGCTGCCTTTATTACAGCAGTTACCGCAGAGTTGCTTTATTTGTCACAGATTCCCATACATACGAGGATCAAAGAGAAGTCTGACCGGGAACCTCAACGATTCTACACAAAACAACTTTTTTGATTTCTGTGCAAAAATACTTAAATTCAGTATAACATTCAATCAATTCACAATAACTTAAATTAAAAGGAAACTTAAAATAATTATTTATCTTTTAATAAAATCATTATATACAGATATCGTTGTATGCAAAAATCTTCTAACAATCTTCATTTATAAAATTTTCTTACCATTTCAAAACAGGTTGTAAACAGATTGTAAAAAAATATTCATATAACCATTATTATTAGATTTGAAATTTTACACATATTCCACCTTCGACAATTGATATTCAATTTCGTATTGAAATCTATTTAATAATGCACACAATTTCAGTGTCAATGCATTCATCCTTGAAGTTATCAAAATACACCGAATCT
Organism: Drosophila kohkoa; assembly: GCA_019972355.1. NCBI lineage: Eukaryota > Metazoa > Arthropoda > Insecta > Diptera > Drosophilidae > Drosophila > Drosophila kohkoa. Next base: position 90,144 of record BJEL01000060.1, read on the forward strand.
TATGTACAATCCTTAGAAATTTCAAAATTATGCCAGATCCAAAATAACAAAAGTGTATTATAATAGAAGTGTACACTTTTTTTTGTTTTTCATGTTTTCCTAATTAGTATTTAAGAATTAAGAAATATAGCTTGATATCTTTGGATTAACATATCACATTTTGGAATAGACATAGCTGTAAATTTGATAACAGAAGTATATTTTACGGTAATAGTTCAGTATATTTGTAATATACTAACAAATATATAATACTATAAATTTTATATCAGAATAGTATATTATTGTACTGTGTACTGAACTATTACTGTAGAATACACTTTTGATATAAAATGTTTAGTATATTTTATATATACAGAGTATATATTATACGGTGTAGTATATTATACATTCTGAACTATTTCCGTACATTATACATCTGCTTTAAAAATGTATAGTATAGTATTGTACGGTAATAATTTAGTATATATGTACATACATAGTATATAATGTAGTGAACAGTGTAGTATATTATATAGTATATTATAATACTATAGTATATAATAGTGTTGTTAAAAATGTTATTTTCGAAGGATATTTAAATTAATAAACAGTTTTATTTTCCTAGAATAAAGCAGACTACACCAAAAGTCTTTAGATTTTCAGAGCAAATGTGATTACGTAAATAATACGCAATCAATCAAATATATTGTCAATAAATTATATTGACGATAGCTACCACTGTTTTTTTTTGTGATTAACAATATTGAAGCTTATTATTGGGATTGGGATTGGGATTGGGATGGAGTGCAATGCAATTATTATTGCAAATCGGATGTGAAGCCTATGAATTAAAATGCTCAAATCAAATTAGATGCCAACTGGGAGTGAGTGTGTTGAGTGTGTATGGAAAATAACTGGATTCTAGGCAGCTGCGACATCGAAGGATCTGCTCTTGTTGTTGTTGGTTGTCTTGGGTGCTCTCAACAGGATGCGTGAAAACCGATACTCGCGCATTGTTGATCATAATTATATGGTTGCAGCGAAAGATGTCGAGATATTAGAGTACAATATTTTTGTAGCTGACGCAGATTCAATGTGGATGGAGTCGGAGTCTGAGTCTGCAACTGAGTCTGAAACTGAGGCATGTGCCATCGACGTAGTAAGATTTGATTTCCGCTCAACAGGAGCGCGCAGGCGCACAAAGCTTTGGCACCCTTGGATTCATATTTTCCGTTTTCATTTTCAATTCTATTTTATTTTATTTTTTTTGGGTGCTGATGAAAGCGCTTCCGGCGCTGGGCTCTATAATTATATTAGTGCGTTCGTTGTCCTTGCAGGCGTCAAAAGGGTGCAATATGCGCTTGCTGCGTGGCCGTAATTACAGCAGAGCGAGAGAGAGCGAGAGAGAGAGAGACAGAGAGAGAGCAAAGATCGAGCGAGAAACGGAGCAAGCGAATCTCGATTGCTTGCACGCTTACGCCCCTTTAGTTTTTCTCTTTTCCTTTTTTTTTTTGGTCAATTTTTGCACACTTCCGGTTTGACATGTGACAGGCAACGCGTTCGTCCTGCATTCATCGAAGTTGTACACACACACACACACACACACATACACACCGGGGGCGTGATCCCGCCCGCCCGTCAAATGAATCGCTGCGCAAAACGCTGTTAGTCGAATGAAGAAAAAGGGCCGGCTGCTTCGCTTTTGCTTTCGCCCAGCTTCTGGGCGTTCACCAGCTGGCTCGAGATTTTGCACCTCGTTGGCAACGCGTCGTCATCATCGTCAGCATACTGCTTGCAGCCACTGTTTGCATTCGCAGTCGTGCTTCTTTGTTTTGTTCCCTGGAATGTGTCAACAACGTCAACTAATCAGACTATGCCAGCCAGCAGCCAGCAACTCATAATCCTTTCATTTTGCTCAGCGTTGAACAGAATGAGTCCATTTTTATTATAATATGATTTTGAAATGGAGGGCGTTACACCTAATGACCGATGGGGTGTGAACCACATCCACCATCCACTCCTCCCTCTCTCTAACTCTCTCTCTCTCTCACTCTCTCTTTGCTACGCCAATTCTCTCCACTCCCTTTGAGGGTGACAACAACGACAACGACAGCAACAAATTTACTTAGCACTAACTGGATTCATATTTGCCAGATAATGTAATGCTCTTATCCACCCATTTTGAAGGAGTATTTGCCATAACAAAATCGGCTTAACAATTACTAAATAACCCGATTCACACTCACTTTAATCCCCCACCCGAACATATGTATTGAACTACTTAATGCTATCAATGGATTTGCCAACTTGTTTCTTAGTACAATGATGGACAACTTTCTTGAATCGAATTCGCTTAAGAAATCTATTCGCATATTCTTTTAATAGAATTTCCTCAAAACTGATCATTTTAATAACAGCTTATGCGTTTTTTTTCGAATTTGCTTAAGATTCTATTTACTGTATTGTTTATGATTAACTCCCATTGCTGTTGCTTATCAATATTTAGCAATAGAAACTGCTTCATCTTTAATCCTCAGATACCCCAGACCTCTTAAGTAGTCATATTTAAGCTTGAGTAATATAATTTAAACAGGAAATGATTTGATTAACTAATAATTGATTTTGACTAATATATATCTCATTTAATTCGGTTCCAAAAGCAATAACAAGAAAATCTGCCATTGATAGTAATATATTACATAGTACACGTAAGTTTGGAAATATCCACAAGTTCAGCTCATATATTGTTTATAATTAACTCCCATTGCTGTTGCTTATCAATCTTTAACAAAAAAAAACTGCTTCAACTTTTTTCTTAGTACGATGATGTACAACTTCCTTGAATCATTATATTCATATTAATGCATATAATATATCATATATAATATCATAATAAACTAGGAATATGCTAAATGAAACTTTATTAAATATATTGTTTATATCAATTCCAACTAAACTTTGTATACAACTTATATGCAACATATGCATCACTTTAGTTTTGAAGAAATAAAAGCGCTCAAAAATTGTATGTCTGTCATAGATTATTTTACAAATCGATATTGTGTAATATATAAATTAATTTATTCACTAATTGTACACAACCTAATTTCTAACAAATCCTTTCAAACATTAATGAATATAATATTATATATCATATATAATATCATAATAAATTAGGAATATGCTAAATGAAACTTCATAGAATATATTCGTATATAAGAATTAAGATATGAAAATAGAAAGATAAAACTTTCTCTAAGTTAAATACGCTTAAACCTATGTGCATAGAATGTATGATAGGGATAGTTTGATTTTCATACTTAAAGAAGCTAAAATTTTCATAAGAATAATTTATATTATTTTGGGTATTACCACCTATTACTCAAATTATAATTAGCTAGCAATTAATCTACAGTTAGAGACAAAGTAAACGATTAATCGAATTACGAATTCGATTATATAATTATATATTATCGAAATTTACGCATTTTGAAAATATTATGTTCAACAAGGTGGATTAGTGTTTTAATATTTTCCTTTATAGTTTCTGTTTAAATTAGTGTTATATTTTACAGTAAAAGTAAAATTACTTTTTTATACTAGTTGAAGAAACAATCCAAAATGTAAAATAAGTAATAATTTATGCTCCACTAATAAATTTGTAGTTTTGGTTAATTATAAATTATAGAAATGTATGCATTTTTCAAATAATATGTTCATCAAAATTGATACGAGCTTTAGTATTTTAATTCATGGGATTCTGTTTGAAATAGTGGTATATTTTCTAGTATTTACTTTATGGTCTCTGAGACAATATTTTTATATTTTTTATACTATTTGAAGAAACAATCAAAATGTAAAATAAACGTTTCTTATGTAATAATTTATGCTCCATTAATAAATTTTAGTGAATATTACAAATATTTAGAAATGATAGAAATTTATGCAATTTTAAAATAAAACGTTCAAAAAGATGGATTTGTGTTTTAATATTTTAATTTATTAGTGGTATATTTTCCAGTATTTTATTTTATGGTCTCTTCTTATAGTTTTTGTACTATTTGTCAAAACATAAAACAAACGTTTCGTAAGGAATTATATTTGCTCCCTCCATTGATAAATTTGTAATGTCGATTCAAATTCTATCGCTATTTATTTATTATACATGAGAAGTTAAAATATGCAAAAGGAATGATGTTATATGTTGGTAAGTAGGAGATGACACCATAGCTGGCTTTGAGGTGTAACAACAGAAGTCGTTGCAAGATGCAGCTCAGAGGCAAGTTGCAACCAGTTTCGATTGCCTGAGACTTCGACTTCGACTTCGGGTTCGACTTCAACTGCGACTGCGACTTCGACTGGTAGGCGATTGATGCAGGGGGGAGTGGCTCTCTTTTGGTTTGCATGCCAGCAGCAAATAAAAGGCAAATACACGCACAAAATGGTAAGCAGCAACAGTAACTAAAAAAAAAAAAAACAAGAGAAAAAAAAACAAAACAGAAAAGCAGAAAAACAGCAAAAGGAACGCAACAGCTTTGGCGGCCATTGCGCTGGCTTCGACGTCGACCGCGACTGCGCAATGGCGTTGACTGCAGTTTTGCGTTTCGAGTTTGAGTTCGAGTCTGAGTTTGAGTTTGAGTCTGAGTTGGGTTGGGTTGGGGTTGGGGTTGGGGTTTGGTTGCGAGTATGTGTGTTGGGTTTGGCTTGCTAAGGCGTCAAACCGCCGTCATCGACATCGTTGTTGTTGTTGTTGTTAGTGTTGTTGCTGCTGTTTGCTTGCTTGCTTGCTTGCGTGCCAAGTGGCAATCAGTCACGTTGAAGGCGTTTTTCATTGTTTGTCCGAGTCCCGCGTCCGCGTCTCCGTCCGCGTCCCCGTCCGCTGGGTCGGTTTCAACTTCTTCTCTCCAATCGCAAAACGCTGCTCTTTGTTGCGTTGCAGCTTTTGCTTACGAGCATGCGCCTCTCTCGCTCGCTCCCCTTCGTTGCTTATCGCACTTTTAGCACATACCATTTATATTGCTTTCTCTCTCTTGCTCACTTACCCTGCGGCTGGGCTTCTCTCGCTTCACTGTTCACGGCGACTGTTGCCATTTTAAACTAGACTTGGGCTGAAACTCCCAGCAGCAATCCAGCGAAAAAATGCGTCATTTCGAGAAAACCGCTTTGGCAAAAACACACACACACTCACACTCATGCATACAAAGCAACAACAGCTAATAATAAGCTCAATTATAGCTTTGCTGACGAAGAAAGCCATATTTTGCTGCAATTCTCCAATTTCATTTGAATTTCATTTTCGTTTTTCTCCTTATTTTCTTTTTTTTCGTTTTGTTGCTTTGCGCTCTTCACGTCTTTTGAATTAATGGCTGTGGTTACCGTTATTTAGTGGTAGCTAGGTGCTACCTTTGAGTGGCTACTAAAAATGAATTGCCTTTGCGAGTCCACTCCTCCTCCTCCTCCTCCTCCTCCTCCTTCCTCTTATCCCCATTATTCTACACTCTACACACAGACTCTACAATCCACTCTCCACACTCTACACTTGCTTCGACTGCAGATTATCGCAAAGACTGATCTGATTGGGTCATCGAACAAGTGATTTGCCACTGGCATTCGTTGATTACACGATGCCACCTGGTTGCATCTATCTGAAGATTAAGATGCTCAACTGGATATGCTAACTATGTAAGCAACATGATCTACACTTTATGATTAAACGTATTCTTCAGCTTAGATCAACATCACGTTTCGTAAAAGATCAGGAAACCCATGTCCATAATAAGAAAGAAGCAATAAACTTATAGAAACAGTTTAAGAGCGATCACGAAATTTACTTATATTTAATTGATGAAATAAGAAATAAGGAATTCATCCCTAAAAAAGGAAAGTCGTATCGATGGCATACCAATTTAGTATTTACATATCATATATTTAGTCCTCCTCATCATATCTCATTGAAAAGTGTTACAAGAAAAACAACTTATATTAATCACTTAAATTGGGAATAAAGGAAACATTATTCGTAATTTAAGTGTTTAATATAAACTTTTTTTTGAGCAACATTTATAAACAAAATATAATAATTTAATCGAATATTTTTTCAGTGAATTATTTTAAAGGCATTATTTCAATCCAATGAATTTGCACATTCCAAAAAAGAATAATCCTTTTAATTAAGTTTGTAGCTTTTTCATATATACAAATTCTTATTTTCCCATTTGATTGGAGATTTTGTTCCAAATTCCACTTTTTTTTACTAACTTCTGGTAATAAAGTCCGAAATTTCAACATCATTATAATGACAACATTATCGAATAGACTTTAGTTAATCAAAATGCATACAGTAAAACTACGAGATAACATTTTTTAAAGAATCATTCCGTAAATATGTGTATAATAAGGTGTGAAATTGCCCAACTTTCTACTTTTCTTCTTTAAGAAGATATTTGGAACAGCACTCAGATAAGTGAAATGCTGAAATTATGTATATAGGATCTAAGTCTTTCATTTTATTTATACTTTTTTTACCCGCTACCCATAGGGTAGAAGGGTATTATAACTTTGTGCCGGCAGGAAAGTGTATGTAACAGGTAGAAGGAGGAATCTCCGACCCTATAAAGTATATATATTCTTGATCAGCGTCAACAGCCGAGACGATATAGCCATGTCCGTCTGTCCGTCTGTCCGTATAAACACCTAGATCTCAGAGACTATAAGAGATAGAGCTATAATTTTTTCGACAGCATTTGTTATGTTTGCACGCAGATCAAGTTTGTTTCAAATTTTTGCCACGCCCCCTTCCGCCCCCGCAAAGCAAAAAAATCGAATAACAAGTGTAATTTTTAAGCTAGAATTTTAGTATATACAATAATAACTATATAAATTGTCGAAGTTATTAAAGAAATACTTTTGTTTGGGCAAAAACGCCTACTTACTAGGGTCTACGTTGCTTTGGCCGACAATCTGGTATATTGTGCTGTCTATGGTATATTTTGAATGTGGTACTATATTGATATACCAAATATACCATATATTTAGTATTTTTGCAATATATTTGGTATATTTTGAGAATAATACCGCAAAATGGGTAGCAGGTATCTCACAGTCGAGTACACTCGACTGTAGCTTTCTTACTTGTTTGAATATGTGTAGAATAAAATAATCATAATATGTTAGTTTACGAATGTAGTTTAATATTTATTTTACTACTTTCCTTTTTACAAGTCTTATTAATCTATCATTATTTAATTTGAAAACTAGACAAGAATTCAAGTTAGATTAGGATAAGATTATATATAAATTAGCTTCTATAGTTTTTTTGTTTAAATGTACATTTCTCTTTAAAACATATTCAAGAAGTATATGTATTAGAGAAAAAACAATATAAATAGAATATGGAATGATAAATCATAAAAAGATCAAATGGAGGCGGATTGGATTGCTTTTTTATTTGTTTCTGTGGCTTAAATTTATATACATGTTAATCTTGTCCAGATTTTAACCAGTTACTAAGATTCTTAAAGGAAATTTGATACTCTCGCGTTACATATGCTTTAATTTTGATGTGGATTCATCAGTTAAATTAATTTACACATAATATTGAATGTTGACAAATTTCATTGTGATTACAGTATTTGTGTGAAACTGCTTTGAAGAATTACCAAAGATATCATTGTTATCATCAAACATAATCGTTGCTAATTACATTTGGAGTGTACGATCACTTATAACATTTTATCGATCAGCAATTGGGGAAGCATAAAAAAGAATAAAAATGAACTTCAATTGACAGTGGATGCATATCATATATATAAATTATAGATAATCAAAGCTTTAGGCGTGAAAGATTAATTTGTATTTTAAATGAAATATTCAGAAAACGTTTTGGTATTGGATTTTTATTTTAAATTATTCGAATACAATTTCTATTGTAATCATGACATTTAATCGAAAATAATTAAGTGTTAAAACTGATCTGATTTAATCTTAATTAAATAATCAATACTAATTACATGTCAAAACTGATCTTGCAATCAACGATCATTTAATAATGTCGATCATCCGAGACAGAAAATATAATATTGACAGTATTTTACGAAAGTAGAGCTAAAAAGGTAAATTAAGTTAGGGATGTTCATCGTCAGTCAAGAAGAAGATAGAGTATATGATCTTCGGCACATGGAAAAAGGAAACATTTGCGTAATTAGCGGTGCTGGGGAAATTAATAAATGCAGAGCAACAACGCGATTTGAAAGAGGGGCGACAAAAGTCAAAAGTAGAAATTGCATGCGATTTGCAAATCGTTTGACGATTAAGAAAGAGAAGGTAACTTGGGCACAAAAGAAAATTACAATTCGACGATGGCTCTGGAAAAAGGCCACCATTATAATAGTAGCCACAGCCAAAGAGTGGAGGCAACTGCAACATGGGGCAGCAACAAAATGGTGCGCGTGTTTTCCACGAAAGTAATTAAAGAAAGAGAGAGCACAACATGGCCTGGTTTTTGGAGCTGAAGCTGTACAGCTGGACGTGCCACATACCACACACACAAACATATACACACACACACACATGTTGGAGCTTGGACTCCTTTGTCGAGTTTTAGTCGAGTTACAGCTACCGGTTTTATTATTTCTTCGTTTTTGCTGAGTTATTTTTCAGCTTTTTGCATTGCGGTTCGTTTTGGGTTCACATACCAGGCCAGAGCAGAGGAGACCAGAGCAGGCCAAGCCAGTGTCAGTATCGAAGAACGTAACCCATCCTTCAATTCCGGCAAATTTGTTGGCCATTTTAATGGCCGTCATCGTCGTCGTCGTCATCGTCGTCGCCGTTGTCGAATGGGGTGTTCAGCCGACTGCAATTATGGTAGTACGCTGTATACTTTTTTCTGTTGCTGTTGCTGTTGCTCTGTTGCTGTTTGAGTTTCTTTCAGCACAATTTGCCTCTTAGTGCATTAAATGGATTTAATGAATGCGGTCCTATTAACTTTTTTGCTCTGCTCACTCTGCAATCGTCCAGAGCTGCCGGTTTTTTTTTTTTCTCTCGTTTTTTTTTTTGCTCTTCAAGTGCAACTTGTTGTGGTTGTTGCTGCTATGTTCCTCTTGTAGCTGTTGTTGTTGTTGTTGTTATTGCTACTAATAATAATTGGGTAAGTCGCCTTCGTCTCCGGCATCTGAATTTTAAATTCAACTTCTTCACTCTAACATACCTTTTATTACTGCATTTTTAATGTTTCATCAAATTAAAAATACCTTTTCCTCAAATTGTTGGCTTCAGCTCTGCGGTCTCCTCAACTTCAACGCCAATATTCAGACTCGAATTTGAATATGAATAAAGGCTGACAACAAAACAAATATACTATATAATGTTATGTTAATATATTTCAATTCATTTAAAATTTTGTAATGTGAGTATCTTATTATTAATATTAAAATATACCGAAGTCTAAATATGGTATGTTGACATACGTTTTAAATATACCATCGAGTACAAAATATACCAATAAAGCAACTGAAAAATACTAACATATACCGAAATCCAAAAGTTACATACCGAAATTGATATACTATTACGTTCGAAATATACAATGGAGTACAAAATATACCAGCCTATCAACAAAAGCAACCGAAAAAAAGACTAAAATATACCGAAGATTATATACGGTATGCCGATATACTATTACGTTATAAATATACTATAGAGTACAAAATATACCAGTCTGTCAACCGAAAAAAATACTAAAATATACCGAAGTTTATATTCGCTATGTTGAAATACTATTACGTTATAAATATACCATCGAGTAAAAAAATATACAAATCAAGCGACCGAAAAAAATACTAAAATATACTGAAGCCCGATGTTGACATACGGAAATTTATATACTATTGCGTTCGAAATATACCGTAGAATGCAAAATATACCAGTCTGTCAACCAAAGCTACCGAAAAAATACTAAAATATACCAAAGGTATGGTATATTTTGTACTCCATTGTATATTTCGAACGTAGTACTACAAAATATACCAATAAAGCAGCCGAAAAAATACTAAAATATACCGAAGTCCGAAGTTGACGTACCGAAATTGATATACTATTGTGTTCGAAATATACCATAGAATGCAAAATATTCCAGTCTATCAACCAAAGCAAACGAAAAAATACTAAAATATACCAAAAACTATATATATGGTATGTTGATATACTATTACGTTCGCAATATATAGGTATAAAAACCAGCAATTTTTATCATTGAAAGTCTTGGGATGAACCTATCAAAGGTATTTAATCATATACAAAATGTCACAATTTGGTATTTTATTTGAACTTCATAAGAGTTTTTAAGTAAATATCGTTAGTTAGTATTACAAATTCATTAAATTTTAGCTCAGTTCATCGGTGTATTTAATATATGTGTGGAATTTCTACAGCGATTTGGAGTAATAACAATAGCCCGGACAGAAATAAGTCTAGTTATATTTTGTCAAGCACACACACATTTATTACTAGCTAATTGCTACTTATCAGCTTACTGGATTCATGTTTTGAAGCTCTACGTGTTCGAATAGTTTCATTATTAAACGCATTTCTGATATTACTGCAAATGTTGGAATATAACTCAGATAATCCAGGAACATACGAATTTCAATCTTAATTATAATGATAAATTAATTTACTATAATTTATAATATGAATTTTCAGCTGACAGTTGATTTTGCTCTGATTGCAATCTCAATACTGTCCAGTTCCGATCCATAAAAAAAGTATTAATCTAGACTGATCACACAATATATTATACAATTTAATTTATGTGAATAAAGTATTTCAAATATACGTAAATATGAGGCTTGCGATCTCCGAAAAGTTTCTTGTCTAGTTCCTGAATCCCGATCGCGTTTTCCATGTGTTATTCATTTCTCAGGCATCTGCTAGTAAATTACATGTTTTAAAAAACATAGAATGAGCAAATTGAATAAATTACAAAATGAAAAGCAACTATGAATTATTGCGAGAAGAACGGAGGTGTTTCTTAAATAAGGAAAAAAATAAGCGGAAATAATGAATGCTCAAAGGACACAAGAGCGTCTCAGAAGAGGGAAAAGAGGGAAGGAAGCATGCAAAAGAATTGAATTGAATGAATGCCAAAGGTGCGATAATTCGGACACAAACACACACACACACACATATACAAATGCAGATACAGATACAAATGCAGATACAGATACAGATACATTTGCAGCTATAGATGCAGATGCAGATGCAGACGAATGCAATCGTGTTGCACATAGAGCTGAGTTGTGTCTATGTAGATTTGGGTCATTGTTATGGAAAAAGCTGACACCGGAACGAAACCGATCACACACAGACACACACACACACACACAGACACATACACATACAAAGATATCGGAGGATACACGAGCGTGTATAAAATAAAAGGTGGGCGTTGCCTTTATAACTTCCCCCTTTGGCCGCAGGGCTGAAATGGAAATCGTAATAAACCCAATAATAATCATAAAAAAAAGAAAAAAAACAGAAAACGAAACGAAACCTAAACAACAATAAAAAAAAATTACACACAGCATTGTGCAAATGGAATTTGGAATTAACCCCGAAGTAGCAACGAGACTCCGAGAGAAAGACTCTAAGAGAGTCTGTCCACTGTCACCGCTCCCGCTCCCTTCCCCTTCCTTTCCCTTCCTTTTCCCGATGCCGTTGCATGCAGCGTTTCCCTCCCCTCGCTGTCATGTGTGTGTGTGTGTGTGTGTGTGTGTGTGTCTGGCCCCTCCTTAAAGTAGCGTGCATGACGCATGCGACGAGCTGGCAATAATGTCTCTGCATTTTCTCCTTACCCTCACACTCCCCCTCACCCTCTTCCTTACCCTTCATCTCCATCTCCATCTTGCAGCCTGCATCCATTCCCTTTTTTTTACTAGCTACAAGTCTCATGCAGCTACTTACTTCCTTCCTCCGACCCTCGCTTCCTTCCTCCATCATCTTGGTCCACTCTTAGATGCTCACTTCGCCTAATCCCCGTTCCTATTAAGCGATTATCACCGTGGGATATTAATCACGCCTCGCAATTGTGGAGCGTGCTAAATCGGGCTAAATGCGAGAAGACCTTCAGTTAACGCTCCTTCCTCCTCGCTCCTCACTCCTCACTCCTCGCTCCTAGTTGCCTGTATTTGCCCTTTTGGCGGTTTTTGGGCCACCCAGATTTATTGTTTCCCTTTCGGGTTCGTTTGTTAATCAATCTACATACTTACGTATTTGTGTTCTATCGAGTATCTTCTACGATTCTTTACTAAAAACCCAACTCTATTTTATACTCTAATTGAATAATATTTTGTATGCATTCTCTTACTTTCGCACATAATTAATAATTCATTCTCTTACAAATCTTATTCTGGTTTATAATCTAATCTAATATTTTCATTCTGACAACTATCTTCTATGCATTCTCTTACTTCTGTTTTACAAATCTTATTCTAATTTAGAATCTAATTTAATATTTTTGTTCTGATAAGTATCTTCTATGCATTGTCTTACTTTTGTACCAAAAATCGTATTGTATTTTAATCTATTTCATAATTTAATCTTGTATTGGTGTTCTATGCATTTTCTTACCTCGTTAAGATTCCTTATTTACGCTACGAATATTTATATTTTATTGATCTAATTGAAACATTTCGCATTTGTCTGTATGAATACGACAAGTGTTGAATCAAGAAAAGTAATTTTATTTAACCGAATTCTAATTCCAATTTATTTCTCTGAACGTTCTTTCAGCTTGTAATACACGATAATAATTGATTGAAATCTCAGATACAATAAAATCATAAACTATTTCTGTTCAATTCGAATTTGTAAAAGTATCTGATATTACATATGTTAATACAAAAATTTTGTATAGACACGAAAGCAAATAATTTCAATTTCGGAATTAATCAGAGACAATATATGTCTAAGTAATTGAAAGAAATTTAAGCACGTAATCTTTAATCATGTTTGCAAACGAAAGTTCAAGTCAGGAGAAAAATTTGTTTGTTCTTTTCAAAATTTGAAAAGTTTGTTTATTTATTATACTTATTATAATTAATTTATGATTCAATTTAAAGCAATCGACATATATCGAAGAACTCTTACCGTCTAACCAAATAAAGTTTTTAAACAATCTCATTTGTTTTATTTTTTAACAAGTAGCAGCAAAGAACATTGACAAATTGACATTAAATTGAATGAAATCGCAGTTACAATAAAATCATAAACTTATTTAATAATATACCCAAAATATGGTATAAATCGTTAATCGTTAATAAAAATGTATGCTTTTTAGTTGAGCAAGTGGAAGACTATTGCAAATAAACATGAATAAAAGTGCAACTCCTGTGAATACCCATATTTCAGAATATAATATTCATACTATATATCAAATGCTTATCAGATTTTAAAGAGAAAAGTGATCGCTACAAACAAGTGCGCTTAAGACTATGATTGAAACAAAGATCATAGAAAAAGTGCTTGCTTATAAAATAATAAAAACAAAATACTGACAAATAATAAGCAATAAAAAATACATTTCAAAGCTTAGTAAAAGTATCATATTATGTAAAGAATAGGGATATTCCAATTGTCACTGATGAAGTGATAATACTCAGTCAGAAACAACAAAGATCGACACTATAAATCTACTTGAATACAGCCATCATCCAACATCTCTTGAGATAAAAAGACTGCACAAGCAAGATCTTTTGCTCCTCATCTGTCTCATCTCTATAAATTACTCTTAATGTATTGTAAATTGAGTCCTGATCCACTAAGTTATGTTAGTCAATATGTGAATCTGTTAATACAATGTATAATAAAGTCAAGCTGTCACAACAGTATGATAATTCAAACAAGCTGAATAAAATGAATAATTAAAAAAAAATAATAGTAATTTAGAAATTGCAGCCAACATCGCCGTCGTCTAAAAAGACATCAAAATCTTGAACTTCCGTTCAGGTCATCCAAAAAATGGGAATATAATTCTGTCAATTGTTTAAGCATCAACACTTTTCTTTTTAATATGAACTATGTATGTACATATATGTAATTAGGACTGAACAAATATAAAAATATAATTATAATTACAACTTGTACATATTAGATATATAATATAACCCTTAATCATTACATTAAGAAACCTTTTATAAATAATTTAATCAACCTCGTTCCTAGCCAAAGGCCAAAGCAACCTGCGCTAGTAAATTTACGCTTGATTATAAATTTATTTATAATCTAAGACTTATAATTAATAAAAATATAAATATTTCCAACTGTCATTATTGTTTACAGATTGCAAACAAAGTATACAATAAACAAAATGATAAATAAAAACCAAATTATTAACAACATCTCATGATATTTTGTTATCAATAAAAACAACCTTGTTTTTACTATCGATTTGAATAGCTAAGCTTCATTCTCACACATTAACTAAAATATGCTTAAAATTTATTGTGTTAATAAAGATTCAAATGAAGTTGATATGCTAAATCATTTAGTATTAAATGATACTTTAAATACAATATTCAAATGATTTTACAAATTGTGTTTTTTCAATTTCAAATAATTTCAATTTGTAATCGGTGTTAATATTTGATTTATTAGAGAAAAAAGAACAATTAATTTCAGTAATTCAGTAAATTCAGTCCTTCATAGCATCTTAGAAGGAATCTATTTAGTTCAATCCAATCACATTTAAAGCTTCAGTTAATTTGCAATTAATACACAATACTACTTATCATTTAACTTATCAATTATTTAGTTGAAGTTTAAGTTTAAAACTCGAAATTAATGAGGAATTTGTAAGTACTCTTGTTTGTGTTAATATGTTATTTTTGTTGCTTTCCTTAAATTTGTTTCTTAATATCATAAATATGCTTAGGTAGTAATTATCTTTTTGTTTAAGAATAAATCTTCATTCTATATAATATAAACTCACGCTCGTTTGTGTAATTTTCGTAAATTTTCAAATAAAGTGGAAATCAAAGCAAACAAAACAGTTGAAGCGAATTAAGTTCGATCCTTTCAGATACTTTCTTTGATGACATCACAAAAGTAATCGAGATCAGGTGGAAAGTGGCAAAATAATGTGCAGACCATTCATCATCATTTTTGGGTGTGGTGAATTAGAATTCAGATGCAGATAGACATCGCAACGCATAGTAAATTGACATTTGAATATTTATACGAATACGAGTAGTATTCACTCATTTGCGTATAACCATATAATAATAATTTTAATCATTTTAATTGGCTCTCTGCTGGCCGAATATATTTTGTAGTTATGAATAGGAGTCGCATTCGCATTCGTAATCGTAATCGTAGTCGCAATCGTATTCGTATTCGTTTTCATATTCGTGGTTGTATTGTTTGTTAATTTGCAGCCTTAAATTGGCTTTTATTGCTCTTAATTATCGCAAGCGGCCATTGGCGGTGGCAAAGGCGGTGGCGGTTGCGGTGGCGGTGGCGGCGTCTTGGCGACCAAGCCGAGCGAGAAGCAAGTTGAGGAGTGGGTTGGGTGCGACCCACCTATGAATGTATGCCCGCATTTGAACATGGCAAGTGGCGGAGGGAAAAGTGTGGAATGTGTGTGTGTGTGTGTGGGTGTGTGTGTGTTGGCCCATAAATTTCTATATACACATATTACTTTTGACTCTAATTGCTGCTGCTGTTTTCCATTGGCGGTGCAGCCGCCTTTTTAATAGGCTACCCACGCAACAATCCAACCAACGATCCAACTATCCAACCATCCATCCAACCAACCATCCATCCATTCATCCATTCATCCTCTGCTCCCCCATTCGTCCTCTGGTTAAGGTCATAATTAAGCAACGCCTCCTTATTCTCGGACAAAATGATCATAGTTTGTATAGTGTGTGTGCACATATATAAATACTATATACACTGACAAAATAACTATCTAAAATTCATCTAAATAGTGCGTTAAAAACATGAAAATCTTAAAGTCAGAAAACACATCTCGATTTCACAAAAAAAATATATAAATCGAAATAGGAGAACAAAATTTTATACTTCTTGTATACCTTTGATTATAAGAGAACATAAATATTACATTACTACTATTTATTATTTTACTATTTTATAATTTAGAATTTAATTAACGCATTCAGTTGTACTTACATTGAAAAAACTGTTCTAAAATCAACAATTTTGGGTAGTACTAAGAATTTTATTCTGAAAAGTGTCTCAAGAATACGAAAACCTTGAAGTTAGAAAATACATTTTAATATCATTTTTGTCTTATATCAATATTATCAAGTTCCTTTTAATATGAGAACAAAATTGTATAGTCTTAAGACCACAAATCTAATTATAGGATTAAATAAATATTACATAATAAAACTATAAATAAATAGAAAAGTAAAGTATCCTTATAATAAGATGTTTGGTCTTAAAAAACAATAAAAAAGAATATATTCTTTTCAGACCAAAAATCTTATTATTAGGGTCAAAAAGTCTGGCATTATACTTTACTTTATAATTTTTTGTATAGTTTTATTATTCAATTTGCGTCGTCAGTAGTTATATTATATGTTATTTATTCAGTTGATCAACTCCTTCTTATTACTTATCATCGATTCGCTCGCCAACCTTTGAATCCATTACTTTCTCTCTTAGAAGACTACAACGAATGAAGAATGGTTCACGACAGATCTAATAAAAGAGCTATGAACGAAAGAACTGATAGATAGATAAAAGTATTATAAAAACAGTTCAATAGATTTAAGAATTTTGCAATCCAAATCACGTGTTTTAGAACTTATTTTGAAAGTTTAACATTTTTCATTAATTTTTCTTGATTTCTATTTTAAGCACACAATTCTTAAGATGAATGTTTTTGATTTCAGAAACAGAAACTGATCTTTTTTTACAGTGTAGTTGTAAGTATGCTTTGTGCACATTTGTATTTTCATTATTCGTACTCATTATATTCGCTTTAATATTATGCGCTCTACGACGTGGGCGTGTTGCGTTCGAGCAGGTGAAATGAATGTGAATGTGAATATAGTATGAATATGAATATGAATATGAATATGTATTATAAACATACACTCGCACCGTGAACAATTTCACGAATTCAACCTGACGCCTGTTGTGTTGTTGTTGTTGTTGTTATGTCGTTTGTTGTGGCTGCTTTTCTAGCTTGTTGCGTCAATTAATGAAAATGTTAATGTTATTAAGCATAACTCTAACCTTCATTCACCATCTAAAGTAGCCTATTTTATGTATACATTTATGTACTCATGCTTAGAGAAATCTGTTCCATTTAGTTGTGCATTATATAAACAAAAAAGTAGTTTTATTTTCAATTTCTTTATTGCTTAAAATACTTTCAACCAAACAACATTAAACAACGGTGATATCGTATCTTTTATTTGTTAATCCTTGATCGGTATTAAACTAAAGATTTAAATCGATTATGCATCAACCTATGATATTTTCTAATATAGTAATTACCTTTAAAATAATTAATTATACTTTTGAGAACCCAAATTCAAAATTTGTATAACAAGTTTTATGAACTTTTTAGTCATCATTTATAAAGACGTTTTATTCAATTTAAAGATTTTATTTCATTTCAGTAAAAATAGTTCGAAGCAATTATAAATTATAACAATATAATAAAATTCTTATCACAATTTGAGTATAGAGAACCAAATATTTGTTTAATACTTCGAATGCTCTAAATTATTTAATGATTTTTATTTCGTTTTTGGTTAATTACAACATTATTAAGTTGCTAGCAATAGTAAAGAGTCAATTAATTTATAGTTTATTGGTTGCTAATTGGAATATGAGCACAAATCTATCATAGATAGAAAATTGATAAGAAGTTCTGAACAAATAATGAACTTAAAATAAACCTAACTAAAGCCGAGAAAGTTTTGGGATAAATTATTATTTTAAATAACATTATAATGCAAAATAAATTTGGACTCTACATACTATAGAAAATCAAAATTTCTTCTAAGTTCTAGATGCTTAAACAAAGTGCAAGGAACTTGGAATGTAATCTTGACGTCTCTGAGATACTTGTCAACTTTTTGCTTTTGAAACATAAATCTAGGTACAGTGCATATCATAGCGATTCAATATAATTCTTAAGTTTTCTTTATAAATACTTAATATTGAGATGACATTTGTGTGAACTCCAAACTGACGTTGACTATAGATAAACACTTATAATATATAAGAACAAAAGTATAAAATTGAATTAAAAAAAAGTATTATTGAACTTCTCTTGGCTGTAAATTAGGCTAACTATACACACTAATAATACAAACTTTGCATATTCCAGTGGTAAATTAAATTAAATGATCAATTTTCCGTATTGTGTGTATTTATTATAAATTTATGTTTTCAAATTCGTTGTTTAATTGAATTTAGGCAAGTGTAAATTTTCAAGTGAGTTTAATTTGTGTTTCATACATTTCATTTAATTTGATTAGGTATGGAACTTTAATTATAAAAACCTGTTGATTTGAAATAGCACTAAATATATTTGTATACATAATTGTAATGCTTATAATGTGTATCGATTTTTTTTCCATCCAAGAGTTGCTTTTGTTTATATAGATTCTACACTTAATTAAAGAAGTCAAATAAGTTTAAATATCGTTCTACATTTATTTCTGTCAAACACGAATTTAATTTTAAAGATAGTAAGTGGACTCTTCACTTTCAATGCACCCGGTTTTCTGAAGTTAACCTGAATATGATGACATCGCATGACTTCGATGGCGCTGTAAATATTATGGATCAGTTAAATTGCAAGCCATGGGCGATTGGTGTATCTGATAGATTTTAGATAACCTCGCACATCCAAATCGCAAGTACTCAAATCGGAGAAGAAGATGAGAGGAAATGCTCCCTAGCATTATATTTCCAACCCTTGTCCCGACTTCTCTTCACCACTTGTGCTCAGCTGCACCCTATACAAATTCAAGTTTTCCGTCGCCAAGATATATTTAAATATGTCCGACCAAGAGAATTCTCAAAGTATATAGTTTTTATGCACTTTAAGATCGCTTGCATATAATAAAAATGTAATATAATATAATATTATAAAAATAAATACGATATTGAAATGAAGTTGCATTAAATTTCATTCATTCGGCAAAATTCTAAAGAAACTTCAACGAATAAATAATAATAAATATTAATAAATAGTCGAGAAATCAACGCTAAAATATCACTTCGATTTTTAAATCGTAAAAACTGAAATAAATATTGGAAATGTGATGTGAATAATATAAAATATAATTGAAAATGGTTTGTTAGCTTTGTGATTTTTAAATGGGATTACATATTCTAGTTTATTAAACTAATAATTAAATTAATAAATATTTCTGCATGGGATCAATGCAATCTTATTTTATACTATGTTAAATAAGAACAAGAATATTCTATTTTTCTTTCTCCAAAATGTTCACATCATGTTGTTCAGGAGTACTGAAAATTGTAAGTTATATTAAAACAAAATCCAAACAATATCCCAAAAAGGAAAACCAACTATATTTTGTTTTATTTATTTTCTTATTATTATGATTAAAGCATAGATTATTAGATTATATAGATTATTATGATTAAAGCATAGATGGCAAAATTCTATATTTAAACAATCTAGATTTATGAATATTTGATTTACACTTGGGATATCTTATTTTGGGTTTAATTTTTACATTTTACCTTGAGTTTCAAAAAATCGAGAAAAATGGAAAATAGAATTAAGATTTTACATTCTGCATTAGGTTTCGCAATGATTTTAGCATTTCTGTAGGCTTGTGTATTAAGGATATGAATAGGAATCTCAGCAAAAGCTAAGAATTTATTCATATTTGGTTTTAGGTTTGGCTTTATTAAGTAGTTGAAACAGTACAACAACAGATCACTACAACAACACATTTTTGGGAAAACTCATTCCTATTATAAGGATGTGATATTGAATTTAATATAAAAACAAGTAAGAAAGCTACAGTCGAGTTTACTCGACTGTGAGATACCCGCTACCCAATTTGATTAAAAGCAATATATTTTGCGATATTATTCTCAAAATATACCAAACATACTGCAAATATACTAAAAAAATACTAAGAATATACCAAATGGTATGTTTGGTATATCGATATAGTACACCATTCAAAATATACCATGGTTTTTGCCCATACAAAAGTATTTCTTTAATAACTTCCACAATTTTTATCTGATCGCAACCAAATTTTCAGGAATCATAACTACTATAGTAATTAATTTATATACCAAAACTCTAGCTTTAAAATTAAGCTTGTTATTCGATTTTTTTGATTTGCGGGGGCGGAAGTGGGCGTGCCAAAAATTTGAAACAAACTTGATCTGCGTGCAAACATAACAAATGCTGTCAATAAAAAATTATAGCTCTATCTCTTATAGTCTCTGAGATCTAGGTGTTTATACGGACAGACGGACAGACGGACGGACGGACGGACGGACAGACGGACATGACTAGATCGTCTCGGCTGTTGACGCTGATCAAGAATATATATACTTTATAGGGTCGGAGATGCTTCCTTCTACCTGTTACATACATTTCCTGTCGGCACAAAGTTATAATACCCTTCTACCCTATGGGTAGCGGGTATAATAATGTATTTGACATTGTATAAAAGATTTGTACAAAATTTTGAAAAAATGCTGAACATATTTTAGGTGCATTTTTAATAGTGATTGAACTGTTTACACAAGGACAATATATAAAGTATCTAGATGCGAAAAGACTTTGGCAAGTCGCAGTAAACGTTAACGCACTTGACCATCAAAGTTGTGGCTTTATGTCCAGCAGACGTCAGCAGGCCAACCGCAGTGGAAAGAAACCTATACAAAAACACACTCAACAATCGAAGGTAACAAGTAAAAAAAAAACAAAGTATTTAATGAAAAAAAAAAAACCTGTGAGAAAACGCTTTGCGGTTTGTGGGGAGACAAGCGTAACATAGATAAGAGGAGTTGGACAGCAGGACATGCGGCAGTCAAACAGCAGTTGGCATGTGCATTATCCTTGAAACACTTTTGCGGTTGCAGCTAGATGGCTGTGACAAATGGATTTTTAAATATTTCGAAACCGCAGTATCAATGAGGTCAAACTAGCGTGAAATGATGAACAAACTTCTTTTTCTTCTTCTTTGTATGCATAGCGACACGATCGAACCTCACACACACACACACATGCATACTGGGGCATTCATGCATAGCGGCGCTTTTAATTTGAACCATAAACTCAAGAGACTGAAATCAAAGAAAAAATGAAAAAGAAAATAATAATAACAATAATCAAATGGTCAAATTGTTCAAACGATCAGTTATATTTTTTCTTCCATCTTTCTCTTTACCCTTCTTCGTCGCCGTCTCTCTGCTTCTCTCTGTTTCATTTGGGGAATCTGGATCTGGTTGCGTTTCAGTGTGCAATAAATCGATCGATCTAATAATTATGCGTAATTACTGATTATCTTGGGCATTTCACTAACTCGGTAAATTGTGTGTACGTGCGTCTGCAAAGTGACCTTGACAGTTATATAGTATAGTATGTTACTATGCTGCACCGTTCCTCATCGATCCCACGACGTGGCATCCACACAAGTTGCGCTGCAAAATTCCTGAAGATACATTTAACAATCTGATGCACGTCCACACGAATGTATCTTTCACTTTCACAGCGCTGCTTTCATATTTATTATATTTTCAACAACGCAGCAGCTTGTTTCGTAGCGACGGCAAAACGAAAAGTAAGAAATAAAATAAAGCTCGAATATTAAATACAACTGGAATACTCACTAACAAAGTCAATTCGATTGATAGTCTCACATCACGCTGGTATGTTATTCACTTGTGCAATTAAAATGTTCAAATTACGCGCTTAATTCATGCGCCATCCATCGGCTGTACGGTAAACTAATATTTGAAAGGTTAACAAACACAAGCTGGCTGCTACACATACACACAGAACTCACAACAAACAGCATTTGGTTTGACGCTTAACCGCTGGCGGCGCTATTGCATACTATTGCTTACAGCTGACAGCTGTTTGTGGTTCGTTCTCTCTCTTTCTGGCTGTATCGTTCAACGAGGTGGTCGGTCGCCGCAGTCAACAGACGTGCTACTAAACAGCAAAACATTTTTATATTGATTGTATTCAATATATTAAAGAACTTGCGTAAAAGTTCGGTTGTTTTTTGTTTTCTTTTATTTATCGTGAGTGCACAATAATAATTGTGTCTAGTTGAACAGTTAATCGGAACAGCAGCAGCAGCAGGTTCGTACGTACACAAAATGCTGCAAACAATTTGGCTTTGAGGTTATGTCGAATGGCGGCTGTGGCCAAAAATAGTAAAAAGTCAAACTAAATATGTATGTATTGTATTGCAGACAACAACAATAATATGCCACCTAAGAAGCATGATGAACCCGAACGCAAGCCGTTGATCGGACGCATTGGCACCAATCTCCGCATTGGCATCGTAGGCGTACCCAACGTTGGCAAGTCAACATTTTTCAATGTGCTGACCCAAAGCGCCGCGCCGGCTGAGAATTTTCCTTTCTGCACCATTAAGCCCAATGAGAATAAGTATTCCAATTACCAACCATGACTTCTGCCGCCGGCCAATCGCAATTTACGTTCAGTTTTTTGTTTTTGTTTTTAATTTTTTTTGCCTTTTTTACATTTTGATAATCATTGTAATCATTGGCATTTGAATTTTGCCTTTGTTTCGCTCGATCGATCGATTGTCGAGCGCGTCTGCAGCAAACAGCAACAACTTCCAACAGTGCTGCCAAATTTGCAGTTAACCGAGAGTGAGTTAGAAAAAACAGCTAAGAAAAATAGGAGCTAAAATATCCGTCCGCCTGTCTGTTTTTAGTATTCAACTTTGTGTCTTAATATTTATTCACAAAATTGTATTTTATATTCTATAATATTCATTAACGTGTGCTAATCTAGGCCTTCTTACTATACTCAACTGTAATGTTTACAAAATCAATTAATTACCTACTTATTATAATGAGGCATTTTGAGAAATTTCTAGTATAGCAGTAAGACTACTGAATGAAAATAGGACCATAATTGCACATCTAAGATAGCTACACAAAAATGTATGCAAATCTTAAAATGCTGTTTATTTTATTATAAATTTCTGAGATGTAAGAATATTAGATTATTCCATCATTTAGACATCAGATTTTGAAATTTGCTTGAAATATTTGCACTTAAATGCACACAGTTATCCATTTAATTATATTGTATTAACAAAAGTTTAGGATTTTTAAGATATCCATTCAATTATATAATGTTAACAAGAGTATTAAGTATTAAGGATTTGTGGTCAGTCTCAGTTAAACACAGAAAAGTTT
Source organism: Drosophila kohkoa (assembly GCA_019972355.1). NCBI lineage: Eukaryota > Metazoa > Arthropoda > Insecta > Diptera > Drosophilidae > Drosophila > Drosophila kohkoa. The sequence continues at coordinate 113,568 of BJEL01000060.1, forward strand.
CTTTATTTCATATTATAATTTGTATAGAAAATAGGTCTACATTTTAATATATTCAAATTATCAAATAACTAGATTTTGTCGTGAAAATAGCTAAATTGGCATCGCTGCTCCTGAATCGCTTCTAACTTGGCTGCCATCTCGTCTCGTCTCGCCTCGTCTCGTATCGCAGGCGTGGCCAGGACAACAACAGCAGCTGCTGCTGCTTCATATGCAAATTGCAGCGAGGCCGTTTTTTAATTTGAGCGACTTCATTTTGGTTAGAATCGAGTGTGGCAGTTGCTGTTGTTGCTGTTGCTGTTGCGGTGGCTCGTGGGGTCGTCATCGCCATCGTCATCGATGGTGATTGTACAAAATTATAGAAAATTGCACTGATTGGCCAAAAAGACGCTGCCGGCTGCTTGGCTCGCTGGCTCACTGGCTCGCTGGCTGGCTGGCTGCTCAAATCCCAATCCCAGCTAACATGCGCTTTGTCTTCTCTTCTCCCTTCTCACTGCTCTTCTGTTCTCCCGATGCTTGCCTTACCATCACGTCGCGTGCCCGTGCCTGATCAGCGTTTCGACTACCTCGTGGAGTTCCACAAGCCTGCCAGGTGAGTAACCGTCTGTCTTTGTGTGGCTTAGTGTCTTGTATATTGAGTGCTAAATCGGATTTTGTTTTTTTTTTTCTCTGTGCTGTGCAGCGTTGTGCCCGCTTATCTGAATGTGGTCGACATCGCTGGATTGGTCAAAGGCGCTGCCGAGGGACAAGGATTGGGCAATGACTTTCTTTCGCACATTAGTGCCTGTGATAGCATTTTCCATTTATGTCGCGCCTTCGAGGATCCCGATGTAACGCACGTCGAAGGCGAAGTGGATCCCGTTCGTGATCTGGAAATCATTGCCGAAGAGCTCCGGCTCAAGGATGAGGAGAAACTGGTGCAGGCCCTCGATAAGCTCGAAAAGGTTGTGGCCCGTGGCGGTGACAAGAAACTGAAGCCCGAGTACGATTCAATGGTCAAGATCAAGGAAATCTTGGTCGATCAGAAGCGTCACCTGCGCTTCGAGGACTGGAATGCCCACGATGTAAGTGAAACCTCCCTAACACTACACATTCTTAACCCTCTAGTTGCTATGATTGCCCTTTCATTTGCTTTACTTTCGATTTGATGCATTTGTCTTAAATTGAGAACATTATACTCTAAGTGAGTAAAGTTTCGAAAAGAAATATACATACTATATATAGTTTAATTAGTTCTTTAACAAAAGGCAACTATTGTTAAACTAAGTTCTTAATAATGAAAACCAAGACTAGAAATCACATATCTTATATTATATATGAGTAATTCTCTGGCGACACTATCTAAAGTGAAAAAAACATATACCAAAACATTTTTGATTTGGAGTAAATATGTATCTTCTAGCTCTTGATGATTAGCACTTTATAAAGTGCTAAGAAAGATTTTACAATTATTTTTCTGTTTTAAGATAATTGCAAAAATCAACGCAAACCATGAAATGAACGAGCTTATATATTTACAAGTTCTTAAAATCAGTCTTATCTCTAAATATAGTGCTAATCCAGAGCTATAAAAATAATTAATTAATAATTACATATTTGCTAAATTACTTCAGTTTATGTTTTTTAACTGTAGTGCCGACAAATCCTTCCTTCCATATTCATATTAAAAGGACATCCAAAGTACGTTTCGTTCTTCTATATTTCTGAGATAGTCTCTGAAATATCAATATTCGTTTCACTACACCTAGATATGATAGACACTCTAAAGCATCGTGCAATTGAATTAGATCCCAAAGGCAATCCTAGACACATGAAGGTTAACAAATACACCATTATCTCTATCCCATTCACACTCACTAACCATCTCTTTCGAATCCATAGATTGAAACCCTGAACAAGTACTTGTTCTTGACATCGAAACCAGCAATTTATTTGGTGAATTTGTCGGACAAAGACTTCATTCGCAAGAAGAACAAGTGGCTGCCAAAAATTAAGGAATGGATCGATAAACACGATCCTGGAGCACTGCTCATTCCCTTCTCGGGTGCCTTCGAGCAGCAGCTGAGCGAGAAAGACGATCTGGAGCGCAAGGCCTATGAGGAGGAGACGAAGTGCAAGAGCCAACTGGACAAGATCATTACGACCGGCTACAAGGCATTGCAGTTGGAATACTTCTTCACCGCTGGTCCCGATGAGGTCAAAGCGTGGACCGTTCAAAAGGGAACGAAAGCGCCCCAGGCTGCTGGTCGCATTCACACCGACTTCGAGAAGGGTTTCATCATGGCTGAGGTGATGCATTTCGATGACTTCAAGGCCGAAGGTAGCGAGGTAGCTGCAAAGGCTGCCGGCAAGTATCGCCAGCAAGGACGTAATTACACAGTCGAGGACGGCGATATAATATTCTTCAAGTTTAATGCCGGTGCCGGTCTGAAGGATGCCAAAAAGAAATGATACCGCCTTGTCGCCTACATTATTATGTGCGTAATTCTGTACATGAATTTAATTTTTTACTCTCAACTGTTTTGCTTAGCTTGAAACATAATTGCCGAACACCGTCGTACACATGTCCTAGGCCTGAATGCATTTGATTCTATTTTATGAAAAAAACAAAATACAACAAATAATTTTGCTTTTTATTATCAACGGTTGAAGATATTAAGGGTTTAACAATGCAGTTATATTCGAAATGGATGAATATATAGATTTGTTACTTACATTTTTATTCGTAAATGCATTGAACTGTTGTAGTATACCAATTTGATTGACTGTCTTATTTAAGTCTAACTTTTATTTCATAAATATTTGCTCCACCGGACTCCAGCAATTATTTTGTAATTTATTTTATTTTATTAAATCTAGTATTTAATACTACATTTAATAGAGAAGAGAGTACTAGCTGCTGGGGCCTTTGACTTCCAGTTATTTATTAATTATTACTAATATGTTCTATTAAAACTTTAATGTATAAATTAATTACACAAGCAACCATTTGCTTCTGTAGGAAATTTTGGCAATAATGTTCATGTTTTTATTTGTGAAAGCTTAAAAACAACTGCTGAAAATTAAATAGTATTTTGGAATAGTTATTTATTACGATTGGCATTTAAAGGGCAAAATACAGAACGCATTTGAATCATAGCAAATTTATATATTCTATGCAGCATACTTTTACTTCCATTTCTGATGATATTTCAAGGCATACTTTTAGGATGCAAATTAATTGCAGCAATGCGGCTCATGACATTTGAAATTGCGAAAATTTAGCTTGGCATACTTTTAGGGTGTGGCCTTTTCACGATTCAACAGCAAATATTTTGCAGCAGGGCGAAGTAAAAGTATCGCCCAGTCAATTTTTGTATTTCTGCTTGCTGCTGATTTATGTTGGCCTGGTACTTTCTTTGGCCCAACTGGCATTTTACTTTGGATCTTTTATCTCGTCGTGGGTTTGTGGAAGACCAATTGTTGGGTACAAATATTTTAAAGCATACTTTTAAGATGTAATACGGCATATAAAAATTAAAAATGCGTATATCTCAGCCATATCCTGTTCGATTTTCAGCGGACATGTATTGGAAGGAACGTAAGGACCAAAGGTATCGATTGACATTAAATACTTGTAATTTTTCAGTTCCGTTGGCTAAATGGAAAATACGTAAATTAGTAATTCAAGGATAACTCAAGAATCAACAGGACGATAAGGATCAAATTTGGCAGGATTAAAGTCCTCATGAGTATGCCTCGATTGACACAGGACTCGCAAGGATCAATAAGGATATGACCGAGATATACACTATTTAAAATATACATTTTAAGTTGAATCCTGTAAGGATTTTAGTCCTTTTTAGTACAGCAATCAGTGTGTCATTATTAGAGAAATCCTTGATCCAAAGAATATCAAGATCGGCATACAAATGACCGAAATACAGGACACTTTTGTAATCTTAGACAATTTGTGCGCTGATACTAATTAAAATGTGCAGCATACTTTTACTTCCATTTTTGATGGTATTTCAAAGCATACTTTCAGGATGCAAATTAATTGCAGCAATGCGGCTCATGTCATTTGAAATTGCGAAAATTTAGTTTGGCATACTTTTAGTTCGCCCAGTAAATTTTTGCATCTCTGCTTGCTGCTGATTTATGTTGGCCTGGTATTTTGTTTGGCTAAACTGGCATTTTACATTGGGTCGGATCTCTGATTTCGTCGTGGGTTTGTTGCGCCGGCCAATTGTTGGGTACAAATATTTGAAAGCATACTTTTGTGGTGTAATATGGCATATACAAATTTAAAATGCGTATATCTCAGCCATATCCTGTTCGATTTTCAGCGGACATGTATTGGAAGGAACGTAAGGACCAAAGCTATGGATTGACATCAAATACTTGAAATTTTTCAGTTCCGTTGGCTAAATGGAAAATACGTAAATGAATTATTCGAGGATATCTCGAGAATTACCAGGACGATAAGGATCAAATTCGGCAGGATAAGAGTCCTCACGGGTACGCTTCGATTGACATAGGACTCGCAAGGATCAATAAGGATATGACCGAGATATATACTATTTAAAATATACATTTTAAGTTGAATCCTGTAAGGATTTTAGTCCTTTTGAGTACAGCAATCAGTGTGTCATTATTAGAGAAATCCTTGATCTAAAGGACATCACGATCGTCATACAAATGGCCGAAATACAGGACACATTCTGAATTATAGACAATTTTTTTATGGTATGCGCTGATGCAGTTTATAATTTGCAGCATACTTTTACCTCTATTGCTGATAATATTTCAAGGCATACTTTTAGTATGCGAATTAATTGCAGTAATGCGACTCATGAAATTTGCAAATGCGAAAATTTAGCTTGACATACTTTTAGGATGTGCCATTTTTAGAATTCAACAACTTGTATTTCTGCTTGCTACTAATTTATGTTCGCCTGGTATTTCATTTGGCCCAACTGGCATTTTATAAGGGATCTTCGATCTCGTAGTGGAGGTGACACATAAACTGTGCGGGTGAGTTAGAGCAACAGTTCAACTAAACGATAGTAAAATAAGCTTAAAGAAGAGCGCTACTTATACCTACATTTTTTCTTTAAAGTGCTCATATTCTTGAGCAAGTGAATTCTTTCTGAATTCATTGTTTCTAATGAATACTTGCAAATATTTTGCTAATAATCGCAGCTAAAAAAATATATTCTCAATGGTACTTGTGTTACATATATGTATTTGGGGTGGGCAGTTACAGCCAGATGGGCACAAGAAGCTTCTCTCGACATTAAGATTCTCACTTTGGGGTAAGACTATTGCAATATAATTGACTAGTTTTGGTATCACAATATTTTATTCATGCATTTATAAACGGGGATTCGGCCGACTCGTAAATAGACTTTCAAAGGCTTTTCTAACATGGACCACAAGGTCCACATGGAACTTGGGGGCCACAGGGGCCGACTGGTCCACAATGTGTATTCCAAGGCGTTGGTGCGCAAGGATAACAAGGTCCGCACTCTGGCGACTCATATGGACAAGGCGGCGAACAAGGTCCACAGGGTCCGCAAGGTCCGCAAGGTCCATTGCTCAGTGGGCCGCAACCTGTTCCACAAGGTCCACACGGCGCAGGAATATACGGCCCCGAAGGCATCGTCAGGCCACAGGGTCCACAATTGGGCACTGCACAAGGTCCACCACAGGGGCCACAGGGTCCACAACGTCCAGGGCCACATGGTCCCGGGCCACAGGGTCCGGGTCCGCAGGGACCGCAACGCGTCTCGCACACCGGATACTGATTGGTGGAGAAGCAGGGCAGTGGACAGCACGCACCCCCGGGCGCACACGGTCCAATCGGACAGGGCGGACAGGCGGCACTCGGCTTGTAGTTGATGGGTCCATTTGGATAGCAGCAGTATTCGCGGGGCGGCGGAATATCGATGGTCTGCGGCTTGGGCTGGCACAAGATCGACTGGCAGACCTCGCGTGGCTCGCAGACGCGCTTCGGATAGCAGACGACATAGGGATCCGGTATCATCGATGGATAGTATATGACTCGAGGCTCTCGCACCATTTGCGAGACCCAAATGAGCTTCGGCACTTTGATCACCCGCGTGGCGTCCACAACTTTGGGCACCGTGATCTGTCTGCATCGGTTCACCACCATCGGCTCCGGCACGATCTTCTCGGTGAAGACCACGCGCTTTTTGCATATCAGACGCGGCGGCTGCTGAACTGTGATGCACTTGGGGAACGGCGGCGGAATGCGGGGCGCACACTGGGGCAAGGCTTCCAATTGCGCCGCATTGTAGCACTTCGGGGAGCACTCGAAGGGCCCGCAGCATGGATCGCAGGGGCTGCACGGTCCGCAAGGAGAACACATTTTTGATTTCCAAAAAAAAAAAAAATGAAAAAAATAAAACAAACGAAAAAATTCGACAATATAAATTTTGGTCTAAAATTTAAAATTTTTGTTTTCAGTGTTTGTTACAATTTAGATGTTGTTCGAACTGAGACTGGAGTGAGACTGACTAAATTCCTGGAGAAACTCTCATGATGTTGGCTCTCGCTCGAAGTCAAGGACAACTAGATTTCATATTTTTGCTTCCATAAATTGTTTTTCGATTAAAGTAAGCTGTTATCGAGAATGGAAATTTGAGAGGTGACAAATAAATGAATGGTGGAAATCTAGTGGAGAACTAAATGTCAATTCAACAGAGCTGGAAATACGAAGCAGAAATCCCATTTCGGAGGAAATATGTAAGTAATATTAAAGCAAAAACTGTGTAAACTACATTTAAAAATGTTTACAAGTCTCAAACGCTAATTTAAAAAAAAAATTATACTGAGAAAAAAATTAATTTAAGAATTTGTATATCCATAAAAGTTCTTAAAGCAAACGTTTTTGAATAAAGAATTTTAAGAACTTTTTTAAGCTAAGAATTTCTTAATTTAATAAAGAATTTTTCGATATCGTTGAAGTTTTAACATTGCAAATTCTAGATTCAACGTACGAAAGTATTGTACTTTATTTTTCGTTTATGTTTTAATAAAATGCTTTTGAAATCATAATTTTAAAATAAATTCAAAGAATATTAAATTATATTGCAACCATATTTAAAATAGTTGTATTAGTGTTGTTTATTTTATGTTCCTGATCTGCATTACCATTTCACTATTCTATCGATGAATATACATATTTGCTTTTGTCATTTTTTGTTTACTTGTTTTTTTTTTATAGGATATGCATGGAATTTGGCGAGTTGGCAAATTTGCAACCAGACACCGAGCTCGGCAAAGCATTGAGGCAGAAAAACTGCAGTGGCAGCCAATCAGGAAAACCAAAAGAGAAAAAAAGAAGAAGAGAAAAACAAGTGGAAAGAAGAGCAAAAGGAATGTGAAACAACGTACAGTCGAACAAGGCGAACAAAAGGCATCGATAAAACGCGCTAAAAATCGACTTGCATGATTTATGAGCTAAAAGCTGAATGGGGGGAAAGGATATGGATATGGATTGAGGCTGAATTGTTGTCATCATTTCATTGTATAATCGCAATCAAAGTAAGTACTTGCCAGGAGCGGGAGGGAGAGGGGAAGGGAAGGGGGAAAACGAAAACGAAAACGGAGCATCGAGGGAAATTGAAATTCAACCTAATTGCAGGAAATTTACAACGCAACTTAACAGCTGACAGATTTTGTCTTGAGCTCGGGTTTTCTTTTTCTTTCGTTCTTTTTGGATTCATAAATCTTTGCCGTGGAGCTCATAATTCATGCAGCACTCGGCGATTGGCAGTCCCGGAGTTGGGGTTGGCAGTCCGCCTGTCCGTCCGTCCGTCTGTCCGTCCGTCCGCTACTTGAGGCGTTCTCACTGCCAAGGGGGTGGGGGATGATTTCCTGGGCTGGGACAATAAGCTCAACTTGCGCCAAAAAAGTTTTACCAATGACAAGACGCGCCAGAGAAAACAGCAAAACTGGAAAAATGAAAACCCCTTGCTTGGGAGTGGGTGGAGGGTGGTGTGGAGAAGGGGAAGGGGGAAGGGGGAAGAGTGTGGTAGTGCTTGGGAATTGCTCTGGGGTTGAACAAACAATGCTGCTTGCATCCTCTCAACAAGCATTTCTCAATTCTCAGCCAGAGGAGTGAGAGACCACACAGATAACTTGCAAACTGTCTTTGTGGGCGTCTTTTGACAGTTTAAAGCTTTTCTCCTAATTGATAGATTTGTTTACTCAACCAACGACTGCTGATGGACTGCAATTTAAATATTATTATTTCAATTCCCACAGCACAGAGTGAAATATATTTGAAATTTCCATCAGATAAGCTTATGTATATTTAAAGATTATGTATCAAAGAGAATTAGAGATTGTTTTAAAATAGTAAATTTAATATGAAATTTTTTTTAAAATACATTTTTTTTCAGCACTTTTAATTCTAAATGCATTTCAATTTGCTTCAAAACTAATAATACCAGATATTATAAAACAATGATGAGTTAAGAAACCAAACCCAAAGAAAACTTTGAGAACGAGTGGATAAAACCCATCTATATTATATATTATTCCAATAGGGAATTCTGGAATAAGATAAACTAATTTATTTTTTTTTAATTACTGAATTTGATTTTAATAATACAAATAATAAATTACCCATATAAAATAAGTGATTGTAGTTCAATTTTTATTATAGAAATAAAAGATGATTTTTATAGTAATAATCAAAAAAAAAATCTAGCTAAAATATCTTTTGATCACATCAGAAGCATACATATTATAAGTTATAGTTACTCAGATACATTAATCAATAAAGATACTGATAAAAATATGATGTAAATCTATGATTTAATTTTAGAAGAATTTTGAATATGATTTTTATTAGTCAATTTTTATTATAAAAATCGACTTTAATTTTAAGTGATGCACCTTCTATTTTTCGAATTTTATTATAAAAATTAAAGTTCATTTTTATAATCAAAATCGCAAAATATAGATTGTATTAATAAAAATGTGTAATTTTAAAATTTTGTAATTTGAAAAATAAAGTAAAGAAATTCTATTTCAGAATAACAAATAATATTCGTATCTTTTATACTTTTCTTAAAGTTATTATTTAGTCTTTATCAAACGAAATAAAAACATAATCATTACTTTCCCCTAAAGAATCAGAACACTTACTTTTCATACGCAATGTACTTCTTATAGAACTACTTTCAATGCAAAAATGTTGATCTTTCCCAGTTTGTCAGCATTTGGTATTCGAATCGATCCACAGCGAGTAAATTCAAATAGGACTGCATTAAACACTCGCAAACATTGTCTACAGGATATATCGCATATGATGGCAAGAGCAGCGGAAACGGAAATGGAGCTGGTGGAGCGCAAAAGGCGGCCAATTGCCACGCCCATCGCCCATTGGAAAAAAAAATAAAGGCAACTGCTCTCGTATCGTGCTTGTTCATTACGCGCCCGCGCGCAAACAAAATCAATGAATGGTGTAAAAATTAATATCCTGTGCGCAAATAAAAATTACAAATAAAAATGCAAAAGCAGAATAAAAAAAAAATCATGCTGCACACAAAAAAAACCAGAGCGAAAGAGAAGAGCTCGCACTGTGACAATTCTTATGCCAAGGCGTGCTCGAGAGGCGTGGTGGAAGAGGGGGGAGGGTGGCGAAGGGGGGGAGGCGTGGCAGTCTGCCGGCAGCCGGCAGCAGTTTTAATTTACACAAAGCGTAGTCAGGCGTGTAATGCGACAACAACGGGGGAAAACGATGGCATGAGATGGCGAGAGAGAAAGAGAGGGAGGGAGAGAGAGTGAGAACTCTGGCAAAGATCTTGGGGATAGCGGAGGAGCATAGGGGGACGGGGAGGGAGGGCAGCTTGACAATTTTGCGCGACGACGATTTAAAAAATGCCTTGAGGCTGGCAAAATGAGCGCGAGACGGCGTCAAATGATTTATGAAATTGCTTTTGCCGTTTGCCATTGCATACTTTGAGGCGCGTCTTGCGAATGGAGTCTGAGTGGACCTCAAGCTGATGGAGGATGTTCCGTCAATTAACAGCACATGAACACAACAATAGCAGTGACATTTATTCAGTGGGAAGGAGCTGCAGCTACATTAACAAGTTGTTGAACATATTCCACTGCGTGATTATTTAAGTTGTGCCTATACTGAACAATGGTTTCATTTGGTTTTTAACAATCAAAATCATTTACTCGTGAGAACTGTTAACAGATCATGAGCTTCTGCTTTCAGGTTTCATCATTATTTTATTTATAATCTATTTATAATTCTTGTTTGTACTTTTAGCTAGAATTATATTTGAGCAATTAAAGTGCAAATGAAATATTTAATATTTTTAAATATTGAAAGAGTCAACAAATGATATGTATGTGAATATGTCAGTTAGTATAGAAGTACTTCATTTATAATATATAGTATAATTATCTAACGAAAACGTCTTTAAAGTGAAAAAAGAATATACCAAAACACATCTTTATTTTAAATAAAGATAAATCTTATAGCTCTATATTAGCACTTTAATTAGAGCTAAGAATGATTTTTGAACTATTTTTCTGTTTCTGTGTAGGTAAGGAACATTTTGTCGATACAAGATAATAACTAAAATAATTTAAAAACAAGTAAGAAAGCGACTATATGATAGCTGCCTACCCATTTTAAATAAAAACAAAATAGTGCTATTATTCTTAAAATATATCAAATTAATATACCGAAAAAATACTAAAATATACCAAACGACAAAATAAAATAATGCAGTATTATTCTTTCAAAATACAAAACTAATATACCACAAAATTACTCAAATATGCCGAACAACAAAATATAATACTGCAGTATTATACTTAAAATATACCAAATTAATATACCAAAAAAATACTAAAAATATATCGAACGCTAAAAAACAAAATAATGCGATATATTATTCTTTCGAAATACAAAACTAATATACCACATAAAAACTCAAATATACCAAACAAAATAGAATAGTGCAGTATTATACTTAAAATATACCAAATTAATATACCTGAAAAATACTGAAAAATACCGAAATCAATATTTTGTATATCTGTATACTATTACATTCAAAATATACCATACAATGGAAAACATACCTGATAGTCAGCCAAAACACATCAACTCGATTCGCTTGATGCTGATGAAGAATGCAAATCATATACTTTATCCAGTTAGAGATGCTTCCTTATAGATGTTGTCACAAATTTGTATAGTAAATAAGTTGTATGCTAAAAATAAACACCTTAAATATGTTCTTCATAGAAAAAAACGATCTTTTCATTAGCCAAGTGACGTCTTTATTGGGATGCAACACGAACACGATAAACACAAAGTTGGGAGCCCGCTTAATCGATCTGCGTGACGGAGGCCTCATCATTGCTGGAGCAGCGGCTGCTCTCGCCGTCGGTGCGATACTTGATGGAGTCAATGATCTCGACATCGATGTCCCGATCGTTCTGCAAGCTGTTGCTCTCGAGCAGAGCGCCAGCGGTGTCACTCGAACCGCGTCCCAGCGAATCATCGTCACACAAATCGGCACAAGCCGAAGCCGACTCCGACTTGGCATCGAGATCACAGCCACCGACAACAGCGGCCGCTGCAGCCGCCTCCTGTTGAGCGGCGAACTGACTGTAAAGTCGCGGCAGATGCTGCAGCATATAACTGGCGCCCGACTTGGACAAATTCGCTGCAGCGGCGGCGGCAGCAGCAGCTGCTGCTGCTGTGCTGGCTGCCGGTTGATTGTTCTCCTTGCTCTCGCCCAGATCATAGTACTTGGCATAGTGCTCGAACTTGCCCAGCGCAGCAGCCGGATTGTCGGTTAGACTGCTGTTGCCGCCGTTGGCGCACAGATTGATGGCATCGCTCTGCGCTGACTTCGGGATGGGGACTGTGAAGGCGGAGCCATGTCGCTGCTTGCTCAGCAGATTGTTGCTGCCCGACAAGTTGCTGGCTGCCACAGCTGCAGCGGCTGCTGCTGCTGCTGAATCCTCTGCGGAGAGGAGAGCACCAGCTGCGGCGGTTGCTGCCGCTGACGCTGAGGTGGCGCTGCTGCTGTTGTTGCTGTTGGAGAGCGGCGAGACGTTCTCCTTCTTGCGATCGTAGATGTGCCCCGAGACGCGCAGATCGATGAAGAAGTGCAACGGATCGATGCCGTACGGTGCATACAACGGTGGATACCACACGGGTGGCGGTGGCGGCAACACCAGATCCTGTGGCGGCAACGACGCTGCTGGCGGCGTGTTGTCCTGCAGCGTGTTGTCGACGGCGCCGCCCAAGGCTGCTTTCACCAGCGGCTTTGTCTCCATCTTTGTGTAGCCGTATGGCGTGGGCGTAGGTGTGGGCGTGGCTGCTGACTTGTTGGTTAATTCGAGTGGCTTTTCAACGGTCGTTGTTGCCGTGCTGCTCACATGTTGCAGCTGCTGCTGCTGCTGCTGTTGTTGTTGCTGTTGTTGCTGGTGATGCTGTTGATGTTGCTGCTGCTGCTGTTGTTGTTGTTGCTGCTGCTGTTGTTGCTGCTTCTCCTCGGCATCGCGACGCTCACGCAGCTGCTCGTAGTATGGACGATGCGACCACGAACGCTTCCTCGATCGTCGCACCAATGCCGCCTGCTGTTGCTGCTGCTGTTGTTGCTGCTGTTGTTGTTGCTGTTGTTGCTGCTGCTGCTGCTGCTGCAGTTGCAACACTCGCGCCGTCTCGTTGTTGCGCGTCTGCACCAGCGAGCGCAGCATATCGCTGAAGAAGTAATTGTTCGGACCCACGGGAGCCGAGTACAAATATGGGGGCGTGGCAGCCATAAGGCGGCTCACATAATCCTGATTGCGCAGCTCATGAATGTTGCTCTTCCGCGGCGTCAGTTGCTGTTGTCCTGCTCCTTGCTGCGACTGCTGCTGCTGCTGCTGCTGTTGCTGTTGCTGTGGCTGCAGCGACTGTTGTCCCGTTGCAACAGTTGCCGCTGTCTGCTGAGCCGTTGGGGGCGTGGCAGCCACAGCGGCGTTGCCACTGGCGACAGTGTTGCTGTTGTTGTTATTGTTGTTGCTGCCGTTGCCATTGCTACTATTGCCGTTGGCAGCGTGTGCATTGCTGCTGTTGCTGTTGCTATTGCCGTTGGTGTCCTTCATGTTGCGACTGCTGCAAGCAGAAGAAGGTACAAGAATTCCTTTAGCAAACAACCTGAAGTTGACTCAAGTTAGAGATGCGATCGTGTCACGTGACACGAAAAGCACGAATATTCATTGGAATAGCTGGTTTTTTATTATACCCGCTACCCATAGGGTAGAAGGGTATTATAACTTTATGCCGGCAGGAGATGTATGTAACAAGTAGAAGGTGGCATCTCTGACCCTATAAAGTATATATATAGCTGAGACGATCTAGCCATGTCCGTCTGTCCGTCTGTCCGTCCGTCCGTATGAAACACTGGATCTCAGAGACTATAATAGATAGAGCTATAATTTTTTTTTCGACAGCATTTGTTATGTTGACACGCAGATCAAGTTTGCTTCAAATTTTTGCCACGCCCACTTCCGCTCCCGCAAATCAATAAAATCGAACAACAAGCGTAATTCTAAAGGAAAGAACAGCCCTTAAACTTAGTATTACTAAATGTTCAAAATCGTTTATAATATCGTTTAAGAAGTTTAAAGTAAGAAAAGAGCAGACACTTTTAATACCAAACTTACTATTATCTAATTAAGAAATCAATTGCCATAAATTGAAAACTAGTCTTCCACTTGATCATTGTAATAAAAAATTACCACAATACATATTGCTAATTCTACACAGACAGAAAAAAAACTTAGATAAAAAAGTAGATGGCAAATCTTGGACTAAGTAAGATTTATTCAGACTTAGAAAAAAATAATCTTGAAATAAGATTTGAAGGTTAAAAAAGTCTGAAATCAAGAATTTTAAGATGGAAAACATCATATCTTAAGATTAAAATCCTTTTTCAATTATGTTGTATTCTAGATTGAAAAGAAGATTGCAAATTTTGATATAAGAACTTTTCGATCTTAACAAAAAAAAGGTTGTTTTTGTTTCCCTTTCGCTTCCCTTAAAAATTGAATCTTATTTCTAATGTTGTTTCTGTTAGCTCAGTAAGTGGTTATCATAGTGAATTTTAAGATTGGGCATTCTAAAATTATTGTAGAATTTTGATCTTGATTTATAAATAAACCTTCTAGGTTACATTTTAACATCAAATAATCTAGATTCAAGATTTTATTCTTGATTTTAACACGATTTTTATTTCAGTATACGTATCTTCTTTATAATTTTAGGTCAAATAAGTTTTAAATTCCTAAAAACATATTTAAAAAATACTTAAACTAAAGTGTACGAAAAATAATGATTTAAAATTAACTGGCAAAGAAACATTTGTGATCAACTTAAGCATTGGGTTGTGATGTACTTAAATTTGAATTTGATTGTTCATTCATTAACTCAATTAAATGTGATTGAAGCACGAGCATCTCTAACTCAGATGCCAGCAAAGACAGAAAGAAGCATTGTTATTGTCATTGGTGGATTTAGTTGAAGTTTTTGGTTTTCAGTTTTCAGATTTCAGTTTTCAGTTTGGTTACAGCTTAGTTTTGTGTTTAACTTTCGTTCTGCTGTTGACTTGAATAAGACGTTGTTCAAGATTTATGTCCATATTTGCATTGTCTTCGTTAACGTCTTCATCTCGACTCTGTGTTCTCTGTTCTCTGTTCAATGCTGTGCACGCCTCCTGCCACAGCAAAAGCAACAGCAACACAGCGACAGCGACTGCAACATGCCTCATTCTACAACTACAACTAGTGTTGAATGCCACAGCAGCAGAGTAGTCTACCTTTTACATGCACACTCGACTTTCTATTCATTTCCCGTCTAATGGCAATTAAAAGTGATTTCTCATTCGCCCAGCTGGCGTTAGTCTGTGTGTACTCAGGCGTTGCTCCTCAAACCTCAAACAGAAAGGACTCTTAATGTCCCAAGCAGGAGAAAAAGGATTACTGCTGCGAATAATAGCGTTTGCTTTTTTAATTATTCTACAATTCCTCATACATATTTGCATTAGTGTTTTAATAGTTTTACAAACTTACTATTTAAAACATATTATAGTTTTGAGCTTCTGGATTATGTATTTAATAAATATCTCAATACTGATACTGATTCGAATAGTGCTTTAACAATTATAATAGTACTATAATAGTTTACAGTCCATAAAGTTTACTTATTCTTTGAACATTTTTAAACTGCATTTTCTTTTCAATTTATTTAGCTGGACAATCAGTTGTTAAAAAGAACGAATACTATTATAAATTATTATTCAAAAATTCCATTAAAAAACCCAGTAATAATGGAAAATGTTAATAGTACTTAAAGGTCAATACGTTCACCTAATATTTGCTTCGATTCTGCAAAAATCATCGCTCTGTTAAAGTTAGTATTTGGTTGGGTAATAATATTTGATAACGTAAATGTGAAAAGATTGTAAAATTCAACACGCTCTTGATTTATCAACCTCTGTTTTGATTGTTTTATTTGCAATTAATAGCTATAGAAAAATTTCAATAGGTTAACAATTAACATGCGACTTAAGAGCGCATTTGCATTTAACAGCGATCTGCCTAATTAGTATTTGCTTAACTTGCGATTTAACAGCGATCTGCCTAATTAGTATTGGCATAGCATCTGCAAAAAGCTTCAGCATGTTAAAGTTAATATTATATTTGGTTCAGCAGTGGCCACTGGCTACCAAAACAACTATGAGATAACATAAATGTACAGAGATTGCAAGACGGAAACACGCTCTTAATTTATCAGCCCTTGCTATTAATAGTTATAGAAAATGCATGTTAGCTTATCAGTTAGCATGCGACTAAAGAGAGCATTTGTATTTAACAGCGATCTCTTAAAGTTAACTTGAGACTTAACAGTTCATTCTGCTAATTGCGTCGCTATGCTAAAGTTAGCATGCGATTTAACAGCGCTCTGCCTAATTAGTGTTTGCATAGCTTCTCCAAGTATCCCTCTGTTAAAGTTAACAGCGTATTTGTATTTAACAGCGATCGACAACGCTAAAAACTGCAGTTTTAGACGCATTTTAAAATTGTCGCAGCTCTTTTGTTAGCTGACTCAAAAAGGGAAGGGGTAATGCCAGCCTGCCTGCCTGGCTGCTGAGGCACGTCACATGTGTCACTCGCATAATTTGCATAAAAAAACAAGACGACATAAAAACACACAAGAACACACACACAGAGGCACAATCATGGACACACCTCACAGTCACAGTCACAGTCTGTTAATAAGCTTACATGATGCGCCAAATTCCAGCAAATTAAATGTTTCAACAGCTGCCAACTCCGTCTGTCCCCAGTTCCCGTTCATAATGTCGCACTCACACCAATTCACACACACACACACACACACATTCGAAGAGAGTGAGGGAAACAAACTCAATTGTTATGTTCGCCTGCCAAACTGTTGAGGCACTTGACGCCGTCGCCGTCGACGTCGCCGTCGCTGTTGCTGTTGCTGTTTCTGCGGTGTGGCAACGCACGCAGTTGCCCGTATCCTGTCGCTGTCAATTCTAAACGCCCCCCCACAAACACCTCTCACCCCCGCTCCACGTACCGTTATAGAGAGACAGCACAACTGGTCTATGGCAAAACTCGTCTTGTTGCTCTTTCATTTTCGCATCTAACAAAAAAGGAGCAAACACAAAAAAACAAAAAAAAAGAGAAATGAAAATGAGAAGTGAGAAGTGGGGAAAAGTTTTTAACAAACCGTCGCCGCTGTTTGCTGTCGAGGCTGTTGCGGTTGTCATCTTGTTGTTGGTTTAATTTCTCAATTTTTTTTCCCATTTTATTGTTTTTTCATTTCGTTGTAAAAATATAAAAGTTTTTAACAGTCGTCGTCAGGCGGCGTCGAGTGGAGGAGGAGGGAAAGGAAATGGGGAAGAGGGGAGAGCAGAGCACACACAAATTGGCTGCGTTCCGTTAGTTGATTTGCATTTTTTGGCAACATCAGCAGCAGCAGAAGCAACAGTAAAAGAAGAATCATTTCTGACAAAGTTGAAATTAGATTATGCTAATTAAGGCGTGGCGCCGTCCACTATAATATTCTCCCTCCCCTCCCCTCCCCACCCCATGGATTAACTGATGGATTGGCTGCGGCAGCGCTTTAATTGCCACAGTTTGCTGGCAGCATTTTAATATTCAATCAGCAGCTGCTGTCGGGCAGGCGAACGCTGCTAATTTTTATGGCCACGTCAACAAAGAAGTTGGCCAACGTCTTCTTAACTTTCGTGCCGAGATTAATGCGCGGCAGCTGTGCTGTAAAAGTGCAACAAACCAACTGCAACTTCGTCATGTTTATCTTGGGGCAAATAAAACTAGAAACTTTCTTGGAGCTGAGTTTGTGGCTGTGGTTGCTGTCGTTGCTGTGGTTGCTGGTGGTGCTTAACGCTGTCAACGATTGCAGCAAGGCCACTTTTGATTGATACCGCCAGCCATAAATCAAAGCAACCCCCGGACAACCCTCAACTGAACTCTTCTTTTCCTGGGCACTCTATAACTCTATTTGATTCAGATGAGCTCCTGTTGCGTGGTTGCTTCGACACTCACACACACACACACACACACACAGACACACACACATACACTTTCACTTGACTAGCACTTTGCGGAAAACAACCTTATAACATAATTACAGCATATCAAACAAGGCTTAGCCAGACGGCACACTCAACTCAACTCAACCCAACTCAATTCAACTCGATTCAACTCAGTTTGAAAGACTGAGGTGAGAGGTCATTCCCTCATCCAAACGAAGCGATACAACCCTTACATACATACTCGTAAAAGGGCGCTGAATCTGAATAACACTAACTGAAGTCCAACCGAGGGAACTACAATTACATTCCACTGGGAGCTACGAGTTAGAACTCTAAGCGTAATTGAAACGCTGCAGCTTTGCTGCTTCTCAGCAAAGTGATATGAAAAAGATATAGAAATAGAAATAAAAATAGATATAGAAATAGATATAAAAATAGAAATATAAATAGAAGTAAAAATTGAAATAGAAGTATAAATAGAAATAGAATAAGAAATAGAATAAGAAATAGAAATAAAAATAGAAATAGAATAAGAAATAGAAATAGAAATAGAAATAGAAATAGAAATAGAAATAGAAATAGATCTATAGAATCTTACATTTGTTTTTAGCTTAAAAATGCAAACTATATACAACATAGATTACAATATCATTTTAATTGAGTCTTATGTTTTTCAACTTTTAAATGCGGATTATAGACACTACAGTTTTAAATAGAAATTTCATTAATTTGAAGATAGTTTAAAATTCAATTTCGAAGTGCAGCAAAGTAATCAAAATTACAAATTCTATTTCAATTTGCTTCCCAAGCTCTTATATATGTATGTACATAAACAAACTAATGCAATTATTTAAAATTAGACTTTGGACACTTGCAGCTGATTGTATTCGAAAAGATATTTGAATATATAAATCAAGTCTGAAATGATAAATTATGACTTTGAAGGTCTCTCAATTGCTTACAAAAATACATTAAGAGAGTTTTTATCAGTGGATACTATTATTTTCTGAAAGCTATTTTAATTATTGGATTGGGAAAGTAAAGTAAAGTGTGTTTTGCGCTTAAAATACGTGAATCATATAATATGATTCATGAATTTTTACATTATTGTTAATTTACTTGACATTTTGTTAAAATTTTACTAAAATTTGTTAAAATATTAGATTAAAGCTTGTGTTTCATTATTATGTATTATAACTTTATGTTTGCTGGAAATAACAGTAACAGTAACAGACAGAAGGAGTCATTTTCGATCCCATAAAGTACATATATGTATTCCTGATTCTCGTCAAAAGCCGAGATTATATAGCTAAGTCCGTCTGTCTATATGAACACCTAGATCTGAGAGACTATACGAGATAGAGCTATACTTTTTTTGCCACTTCCACTTCCGCTCTCGGAAATCTTGTCGATTTCCAACAAGAGTAATTTTTAAGCTTTTTGGTACATACAATAATAATTATAGCATTTAAGATTCCTGTAGTACCATAGATGTACCAAATATAGCCTTTGGTATACTTTCTTACTAGTTCATTATTTAATGAAGATAATTAGTCTTGATGGGAAATAAAAATTTCACAAAGATATTATTATTAATGGTAAAAAAACAAGTCAATAATGATATAACATAGAATTTAAAATTAAAACATATAAATAAAAATCTGCTTCTATGAATATGACAGAAGTTTTATGTAATAGATTTTTTATTTTTATAATTTTTGTAAAACACAAATCAAAACCTAATTAAGAATTGATGTTTAAAAAACTGCAAACTGAAGTATTCTTAAAATCAATCAATCCAATGATTTTATATTTCATAAGACTGGTAGTAAACTGTTATATACAACGTCTTTATAAATCTATCGTTAACAGAATTGTAAACATAAATTCAGTATTATATCTTCTTAAGCAGCTGAGGTTTCTTAAGTAAGGCGCTCAACATTTTAAGTACTGAGAATGTGATGACAATTTGCTGTGGTCGTTTTTCATATTTTCCATAACTGCTAACCGTCTAAGCCCTTGTTCAACTTTCCCCCAAATAGCACCCAAACACACACGCACGCACACACATACACACACACACACACGCACAGTAACACGTAAACACGCAGAAACATATAGAGTCATCCACTTACATGGAGATGGACATGTTGTTGTTGTGGTCGTGGTGTTAACGTTACAACGTTTGACTGCGAATTAAAATAATGTGCCACTTGTGGCTCTTTTGGCATGTGTGTGTGAGAAGCGGACCAGGACGCAGGACCTGCCGCAGGACTCGAGCACAGAACTCCGCCCTCCAGACTCGCTGGCAACTCGCATTTAACTCCGACTCCGACTCCAACTCCGACTCCATGGCCATGTCCTCATCGTGTGAGCCAACACATGGGAGAGGCAGCAACACATCGTTACCCTAATCGAATTTGATTTGAACCCTTTTCGAGGACATTTCACTGAGATTGATGTGCGTGTTGTGTATGTGTGTGTATGGGTGTGTGTATGTGTGTGTGTCGACTGCAATCCCTGACGCTTGGCTGCACCTTCGTGCGTATGAGTTATGCTTAAATAATTTTGCAGTTTATGCGCTTTGTTTGCACTCAACTTGTGGATTGAGTTTCGGGCTCTTTTGCCAGGGTTCACTTTGATTTGATAGACTCGCTCGCTCGTGTATTGAGGGTTCAGTGGGAGTTCAGTGGTTGCTCGCGGCACAACCTCAACAAAGTGCCAAACACTGCGGCACTTTGTCCACTTGAGTTACGAGTTACGATGCTCACAATTGAAATGGTCCCAAGCGGACGAACTTAATCCTTCCAGCTCAATCCTGAATTACGCCAGAATTTGTTTTGGACTATATCAGATTGGGCGCACATTTGCACATATTATTAACAGCATTGTGTAAGTAATTTCTATAGAAATTGCAAAGAACAGAACAACATGAAATTGTAGCATACTTTTTGGGGCAACGTAAAGAGTTCATACAAATTGAAAACCAAAAAAGTTTTCATGATTTCTGATCAATTAACTTTTTAGGTTTGAAAATAATGAAATAACAAAAAGAAAAAATAGTCAATTAAGTTATTATTATTGGTAAGAATGTTTTAAAAACAAGGCGAAAATTATTTGAAATTTAAAATTGAAGAATATTATTTAAAAATCGCAATTTGCATCTATGAACAACTAAGCTAATAATGTGATCTATACAATGTTTATCTTTTCTATTACATGTTATTAGTTCTTCCAAAATAAATGTAGGATATTCAGTAAACTTCTTAATTGCGATGTCTAAACTTCATTATTTACAATTATAACATTAATAGCTACTGGTTAGAGCTGTAATAACATAAATATGCATATTAAGAGCGACTTAAATTTGAAGTTTAATTTGCTGTGAATTTAAATACATAATTATTAAAAGATCAAGGAAATATGAGCACTGTGCACTATGAAAAATATGTGAAATCGTTTAAGATATATAATATTAAACACAATAATTAAATATCACTTTTGAATTTTATAGTATGAGAAAATAAAGAAATATAAAAAATTATTCCTTTTATAACAATCAAACATTTATAAAATTTTTACAATATATTTATTGTCCAACATTTTCAGGAACAAATTTCAACGACTTTAAAAATACAAATAATCATATGAAACCCGTTTTATATTTGACAGATCTTTACATTTATTTATCTAAATGGAAATCTGTTTAAACTCTGTTTCCGTAAGCACCATTAAAGTTATTAAATATTAAAAATATCTTACTTTGGATGTAAAGTATTCTTCTTATTTTAGCTTTATGACTTCGCAATTTCGTGTCTTTATTCACAATCCTTTATTGACAATCCTCGATCATTGGCACACACTCACATTTAATTGATACCGATTGTTTATTCTTTTCGGGTTCACAAAGTATTATTCACTATAGCAAAAAAAAAAATTAATTGAAAAAAAATTGGAATAGACGGCTGTAAAGTACGGCACTACAGCACGCTGTTTGAGACACAATTCGAAAGGGAGTCAAAGATACTTTGAGTGCTGAGTGGTGAACTGCCGTCGATGACAGTTAAAAATCAAATGAAATGAACGCCCTGAACGCCTGGCATGCGGCACTCACTCAGTGAGTCAGTGAGGACGTCGCAGGATACGCAGCGCATGGCGCACGGCAACGTTAACGAATCTGAATCCGAATCCGAATGCGAATCCGTTTTGCCACTAGACGCGAGTCCTTAGCCCGAGCCAACTCGAGCATTCGGCACGGTTTTAAAATTATGAATTTGTTGTTGAAAATGAAACGAGGCATAAGCAACAGCAGCCGACGGTTGCCGCTAACTTGGGTGGGTGTTGCTGCTTCTGATGCTGCTGTTGCTGCTGCTTCTGATGATGTTGGTGGTGCGCAGCAGCAGTTGGAACACAGCGAACACTGGCAAAGTGTTAAGCCAATGCGTCGACAATCGAGCCACCCTCGTGTTCGTTGCATGCAACACAAAGCAATTGCAGTCGACGCACGAAAGCTTTTGCGAATTAGCAGCTGAGAAAGGCTTAGCTTAGCAGATCGGTATAAGCCATGCGGTGTTGCCACATTTCAGTTCATCTCGTTCAATTGTCGATTTAGCATAAATGTTGACTTATCTGTCTTAACTTATTTCTCAGCACATTTTCATACAAATTTATTTCTATAAATTGCATTTTGGCAAAGTCATCGTGTGCAACGTTATCAAATTTCATATGGTTATGTTCACATTAGCATGCACTGTTGCCGCACTTCATTACAACTTATTATTGCCGACCGACGCTGCGGTTGCGGTTGCGGTTGCGGCTGCCTGTGTGTGTTGTTTTCCGAGCGAGAACAAAAGACGCTTATGAAAATGGGAATAGGAAATGGGATTGTGGGGAAATGGAAATGGGCAACGTGTTGCTAAAATAGACCCACAGACTGGCAATTGTGTGGGCGGTCCATAAGCTTATAATTTCTATTACAATAAAGGCGTGCGGTAGCGAGTATGTTGAGCTGCCTTTTCTTGTTTTTGTTTTTTTTTTTTATGTGTTTGCCATTTTTTTTTGTTTTAATGAATATGCAAAGCGGCTGCCTGTTTGCGACTTCATTAGCGGCACCCCCGAAAGGACGATTGCAGTCGCTGAAGCGATGGTGTTGCTGCTGTTGGTGTTGCCAAGCAATTGCAATATGTAAGTGTGTGTGTGTGTGTGAATGAGAGTGGGGTATTCACATCCGCATTCATGACGTTTCTTTCTTTTCGCCATGTGCGTTGCTTGATGCTGCTGAGGTTGTTGGTGTTGTTGTTGCTGCTGCTTTACTGGATTTGTTTGGAAATAAATACTGTGTGTTAGCTGTTTGCTGTTTGCCAGTCGTTGAGTGCGTTGTTAGAAAGATATACACACCTCCCCACATTTACACAATTCCCTACCTCTATGCCACACTTCCCCCTCCGCCCCCTTTCCATCCATTGCTCACACTCCGTTCGTTGTCTGCGCTGCACATCAAACGTCAGAGCAACCAGCAACCAGCAACGAGCAACAGTCACAGTCGCAGCGCGTCAGCTCGGAAGGAAGCTGTTGCCAGTGCGGCGCATTGTCTACTGTACCACCACATAACTGCCACCCCCCACCTCCCACGTTACACCTCCAACCTTCCATCACGCTCACGTCACATTCCCCACCACATTTGCCTATTCCTCAGAGTGGCAACATTGCACAAAGGCTGTGAATGTTTACACTTTGGATTTGATGCTGGTCGTCGCAATTTTTTTTTTTTTCCTGCCAACTTTTTTTCTATATGAAATTTTGTTTGGTTTGCTCTGCTTTTAAATGTGTTTTCGGTTAACGGTTGTTATGGCAATGCTGCGGGAATGGGTGGAGCCGTGTAACAGCGGCTGTTGCCATTGCATGGCATTGGGGGATTCGAGGATTGAGACGGAGGATTGGACGGGGGAGGCGTACGAGTATCTCTGGCAGACACTGTGGTAATGCGACAATGCGGCAAAGCTGCATGCACATTTTTTAAGTGAAATACAATCCGATTGCAACTGATTCCTCAACATGACAGCGTATAAATTTCACAGCGCAATGTTGCCAAATTTCTTTGTTACCATGATCTGTGTCATCCCCATCGGATATTTGTATATTAATTAGTTGATAGAGCTGTATTCTTTCTTCTTTGAATATCAAAGAAGATAAGAATCTACTTAGTCATTCTTTATTAACTTAATTAATTTTAATTCCTATTTTTACCAACATAAAGCCATACAACGTTGCCAAACTTCAAGCCGCCGTTGCCAAATTTACCAGCACTTCTATTTTATTAAATAGAGTAAGATATTTACAATACAATTATCTATTTAAAAACCACACAACTGTCATTTGTAATATTTTATTTTATTTAATTATTTTTTATTAGTTTGAAGAAATGAAACTTAAGTTTCACTCAACTGAATCAGTAATCCATAGTTCTTATTCTAATCTAATCTTTATAAATTACTGTCAATTTTGGTAGCACTCTTATATTATCACTGCATTGTCTGACTCGTCAAGCGAAGTTCCTAAATCTCTGTTTTACTTTAGAAGGAAACGGCTAGTAGAGTAGAGTTTTTTCACTTTCCACCAACTGTCTCCGTTCAACTGTCGATAGGTGTTCCACCTGACGTCGTTCTGCACTTATTCGTACACAGAGAGAAAAAACGGCGACTTGAAAATTAAAACTGAAAAATTAAATTGAAGAATTTACTGAACTTTGAAACTTTGCAGTTAGTATTATTGAATCGAAAACTAGTAATGGAAAACACTTTTAATTTTATATAGTTTATATAGTGATGAATAATAAATAATTAATACATATTTATTCGAAAGAGTTTCGTTTGGTAATCATGGTTGGTTGGAACTACGTTTGTCTTAATATTAGCACATTCATTTTTCTCTGTGCAGCAAGTACGAGAATATATCTCTCATCTGTAGATAGTTTGCAGTGCGCGCAATGTCTCCACATACTACATATGGCACACAATTTGTGCCACTTAAGTGTTGCGCATCCATTTCCGCTTAGGCGGCGACCACACTTCCACCTCCCCCTTCCCCTTCCCCACCCTCTTCAGCAGTCAGTGTCCCATCTATGTTGGCAAGACTTCTATGAAGCAGAAGAGAACGTAACCACAGCGAACAACTCGTCGCAGCCACATTATCCTGGCCTTTATTTTTTTCAATTTTCACTCGAGCGTTGATTGAAATGTTCAACGAACGAACGACACAAACACACAGGGATGGGGATGAAGGACTAAAGATAGGGCATAGGTATGGGAATTGAGGACATGCAGCAGCCGGCAGCAGTCAGGATGAAGGACGAAACAAGGCAGCCAGAAAGAGACCTGCGCTGCGCTGAGCATTATGACTAAATTGGAATGGTAAGGGTAAGAGGCAATAGAATGAGAATGCCAAGGGAATGGGAATGGGAATGGGCATGAGAACGGGATGGAAGTGTGGGTGTGGGTGTGGGTGGTGTTCTCGTTGGGTGGTTGGTTGGTTGGTTGGTTGGTTGCTTGGATAACTGGTTGAGTGCGGGGTGCTGCTCGACGCTGGGTGCTGCGTACTTTGTCGGGCTTATTTGTTTGTTTGCATATAAATTGCAATGTGCCGCCCGCACTCGCGTCTCGTTCATGCTCTGGTTTCAATTTTTTAGATTTTCAACTTTGTTTCTTGCCTTTTTGCTAAATGCTATTGCCAACCGCACCACCATCGGCATCATCAGCCGCAACACCACCTCATCTACCCCCCCACCCATTATTCCGGCCTCCTGTCCGTCTCTCTGTCTGTCTGTCATTTAGGCACTTCGTCCAAACCCATCATCAGTCCATCATCCATCATGCACAATCAACGCTCGCTTCGCGTTTTATATTTCATACTCGCCTTCTCATTTTTTGTTTTTTACATTTGTGAATAATTTTTATTTTCACTTTCATTTTCATTTTTTTTGTCTTCATTTGCTTTGCCTTGCAGCTAATGAATTAGTTTGTGGGCAGTGAATTTTAATTTAATGAAAAGCCATCAACGGAATTCTATGCTTAGATGAACATCTAACAATTGTAATTTGGGCTAGAAATTATAAGTCATAAATTTGAAACTATTAAAAAAGTATTTGGAAAAAAAAATAAATTCTAAACTCGTAAATACATCAAACAACAATTTTATGAATTTCAAATCCTAAGAAAATAAAGAAATTACTATAAATAGGTTTTAAGGAATTAGAGTGAAGCCAATAAAACAAAGTCAGACAATTAATCTAATGTGTTATGTTGGATGTAGTAATATTTATATTTTGCCACAAAAAAGTAACTTTTAGAGTATGAATTTGAAGCGTTAATAGCAATTAATTATTTATTTTAAAATTTTAGATTTTTTAAAGAAGTTATATTTCTGTAGAAACCTTTTTTAAACCCAACGAAAAATCAAGTTTGAAATAACGCGCCTTTCACAAGCACAGAGCAAATTTATCAAATTAAGAGTGACCAGGTCACAATTAAATGATATTACTATATTTCAGTATATACCAGTGCTCAAACGTGCATTTCGGAAATGTGGCTTGTGGTCACACTCAAGCAAAATAAAACAGCTTTCATATAAAGCTCTTTATATGTTAAGAAACAACAACAAGTCTACACACATGACAATATACAAGTAAAAATGAATAGAAACAGTTTGCCGCCTCGTACCATAAGTAGTCTATTAAAAGTGAGTGCTCCTAATCAATAATATGCTTTGCAACAACTAATTGATATTGATACCTATTTAGCATTTGTCCCGACGCTATGCCACAGAACAAACACAAGCGACACACGCACAGACGCGACCCAAGAAAAGTCCTGTGTACGTTGGTCTTACACAACCGCCAGAAGCGGAATCGGTGAGTTGCGATTACATTGGACCACCAGATGCCAAGTCTAATCTGCGTCCGTATGTGCGACATTATGATGAGAATGAAACCGAGATGGCCAAGAAATTGCGACTGCTGCGCATTGAAGTCGAAAAATGGAACATGGATTTCTGGACGAAGCACAACAAACGATTCTATGAGGTGCGTATCTGTGCAGTATTTTTAACACTTGTTGGCAAGCGACTCTAGCTCTCTCGCTCGCTCGCTAGCTTCCGGAAGTAGTTCTGTCTTTTTCTAATGCATGTCCAGCATAATAATGCAGTTGAGATAATAAGTGCATGTTGTTTATCTGCAGGAAAAAGATGATTTTATTCGTCTACACAAATTGAATGGATCCGAGGAACTGACGGCCGATCAAATGAGTGTGTTTTACAAAACGTTTTTGGATAAGAATCGACGCATCCATCTGATGTACAACATTTCGTGGTATTTGAAAAACTTCGATATGCTGACATTAGCATTTGCTGTGCATGTGCAAAGCATCGTAAATCGATTCAGAAGAAAGCCATAGATGCAACTGTACAGAATCTATATGTTTAGAATGGATATGTTTTTAACTGCAAACACAGACACGATCAGGATTTAGTGTACATACTATATATTATGCAAAATTTGTTCAAATTTAGTTTAAATTGTTGTTTATCGAGCAAACAAAGATGCCGCTGATCTGATGATAAGGGATGTATGTAATGTAATAAACGCAAATCAATTGTAAAAAACATATTCGCTTGTAAGTTTTGAAAGTGTTGTTTACATTTACTTAAAAGTTAAAGATACACTTGATTGATAATTGTATTGTTAAAATATATAGAGATGAAATTAAGTAAAACAAAAGAAATACATTCAATTTGGATGCACATTAAATAAATTACTACACCACTTGAAAAGAGATTTTGTTTTCGTTTTTCTTTTTTTTTGTTTGTGTTATTTCTGTTTCTTTCTCGCGTATGTCTCATTCTTCTTTTTTCATTTCTTTAACATTATGCTTCCTATACAGTCTCTTTAAATCTAGCGAAAAAAAAAATGGTTAAGAATATAATAAAATAAAAACGAAGGCACTCCCAGGTCTGCATTAACTCTAGCACTTTCTCTCTTTTCTTATTTTCGCTTTTATCTTCACTGCGACCGAAATGAAAGGAAAAGTTTATAGAGAAGATTTTGGATATAAAAAAATGTACATTGAAAAACACGAATAATGTTGATGGGCTTTTAAGTAACATAAAATACATGCTTAATTTGTATCTATAAATTATTTTATGCATGAAGTTTCATTTTTGTTTTCTGCTTTTTTTTTAGTTTTAGTTTTAGTTTTCGTTTTTGTTTTTGTTTGTTTTTTAATTTATACTACAAAACACTTTTGGCTTATGAGCAATAATAGGATACAAATTAGCTACAATATGCACGAGAGGCGCATTCGTGTGGGATGGTGGGAGGGGGGGAGTGTGGGGAAGGGAGTAGGGGGTAGGGGTTACATACATAGATAGATAGAGATAACTTACAAGATATTTGCCATTTAAACTCGTGCATATAGATAAATTGATATACATATGTGTATGTATGTTGTGTGTATGGGTGTGAGAGTGTGTGTGTGTGTGTGTTTATATATATATACATATAAATTGAATTATACATACATATAGATATAATAAATATATGTACATATGTATATACTGCTACTGCTTAGAGAATATTCCATGTTGGGTTCGTGTGTGTGAGTTCTGTGTGTCTGTGTGTGGGTGTGAGTGCGTGTGTGTGTGTCTGTGTGTGTGTGGTTGGCCACAACACAAACTATAATGATTCTTCTGTTCACTGGGTCGAGCACATCTCTGTGAACTGCTCCTGATTTCCTCCTTACTCTTGTTGTTGTGATGCTGTGCTGTTGCTTGTTCCTGTTGTTCCTGTTGCTCCTACTTTCGATTTAGTTCATCCACTTGCGACAGTTGGGCGCACCACAAGCGCAGGGTATCTTATGCGCATCATCCTCAATATCGAATTTGTAGTCATACGAAAGCTGCAAACAAGCAAACATAGCAAATAATTGGAAAAGAGTCACAACCAAGATGGAATTAAGTTAAGACGCACCTCTTCGCCGCGATAGATTTTACGCTTGGCAAATATTATGATGCGCACATCGCGATCAACCTCAACGATCTCGGTGACACAATTGGGATTACACGAGTGGTTAATATAGCGCGCCAAGCCGCCGCTCAACGTTGCGTCGACAACGCGATCCTCATCCAAGCGGAACATGTAAATACCACGATTCTACAAAAGTAATCAAGAAATTGATGTAAATCAGTATACAATTTACACTAATAGTTAGCCACGCACGCACCTTGGATTCATATTGTTTTTCGCGTATCTCGGACACCTCCGTGCGTATCACTTCACCAATGTACTCAATGATCATCGTGTGCTTCTCAATGTCGCGTGCCGCATACAAGCCTAAGCCCTGAATCTTTGATCTGTGCCGAAGAAGAACAAGAAAGTATTAGTTGTAGTTGTAGTTAGTGAGCGTTGCACACTCACCTCGCCAGATAGACGTTGTTGCGCCACTCCTGCTTCATCTTTTTGTACTGCGAACTCTTGGAGTGCACAAACTGTTTGCTATACGGACAAGCCACCTCGCCGGCAATCGCCGCCGAATTGGCCATGCGCTGTGTGCTGCAACTGCCGGCGGTGCGTTGTGTGTGCGGCTTGCGCCACACGAGCAACTGACGCTGCTTCGGCTCGGTGCGTGCCGCACCCGATGGATTGATGGCCAGCGGGAATTCGAGCAACGGATTGCGTCCGTATTTGAAGCGATAATCGGTGAGCGTTTCGATGCCCGGCAAACTCTCTAGGATGCGCACAATTGCCGGCTCCGTTAGACCAAACAGATCCTCGCCGCTGATGTGTTGCGGAAAGAGTTGCAGCCACTTGTAGACTTTGCGCATGCGCTGAATCGGCTGCAGTATCTGTTGCCACACAGCAGAGGGTGTGCTGTCGCGAAACTCGCGATCCGGCTCCTTTTCGCCCGTCTCATGCACCTGGATGCGAAACTCGGGTCGACAGCCGACCTCCGCAATGCTGCAGACATAGCGACAGCGCTTATTTGGCCGACGCACGCACCAATAGTAACGGCTCTGCAAGGAGAGGGAGAAACGTTAGTTCAATGTGGCAAACAGTGAATATATTAGCCAGTCGAATAGTCAATACTTACCACCTTGTAGCCAATGGGATAGATGTAGTGGGGCGTGTGAAATGCCTCCAGCTGATGCGGCAACAGTTGGCCAACGTTGAGGAACGTCATGTTGCCGACGCGCAACAAATTGCTCAGCTCCGAATAGTGCATCACCGTTGCCACCTGACGATTCTCATCGCGATCGACAAACACCCGACGATGCACCACAAACGAGCTGAGCTCATTCTCTGTCACCCCCGTCGCACTCGTCCACGCATGCGCACTGCAGTGCACCGACTTGTTCTTGTAGAACACGCACTCCTCCTTGATGGCGCACGGCAGATGATACAGATTGCTGCAGCGCGACTTGAAGCATTTGATTGTCGCACCCAGCTGATGGCAGGCACTGCACGCCTGATTCAGACCCGACTGCAGCGCTGTCTGGAAATTCATCAGTGCTCCCGAGACCGTCTCGTACACATCGTTCGACCACAAGGCACAGTTCAGATGAACCTGAAATATACCAAAGACAAAAACGAAATTAACTTTCTATAGCTCCTGAGTAGTCCGATAAAAAGATGTAATATTTATGGGTTCATCTTTCGAATGCGTTTTTCTACAAACACTCGTTTGTAACTATTAATTTTTTTTTGCTTTTTTTGCTTCCCTGCTTCCAAGGATGTTTATTAAATACTACATTTTACTATATTCTATTTTAAATATTATAACAAGAAAGCGATAGTCGAGTGTGCTCGATTGTAAGAACACGCTATCAATTTTCAATAAAACGGTATTCATTTCAAAATATACCAAAAAATACTAAAAGAAATATACCGAATGTTATCTTAGGTATATTGGTATAGTACTAATTTCAAAATACACCATATCATTTAACATATACCAAATCGTCAAAGAAATCAACTAAGACTTATAGTAAGCGTTTTTGCTTATACAAAAGTATTTCTTTAATGGCTTCTACAATTTGCGAGGGCGCAACAAGTAACAAGTGCTGTCGACAAATTATATCTTTATCTCTTATAGTCACTGAGATCTAGGTGTTCATACGAGCAGACAGACGGACATGACTATATCGTATCGGCTGTTGATCCTGATCAATAATATGTATGCATACTTTATAGGCTCGGAGATGCATCCTTCTGCCTGTTACATACATATGTACATTTACTGGAGGCACAAAGTTAGAATATCCTTCTACCCTTTGGATAGCGGGTTTGAAAAGCAATTTAGTAATTGAAGTTTGGATTATTGATTCATTTTTAAAGCATCAGATTTGATATCGAGACATTAGACGTGTCTGACTGCTCCTTTCTCTATCTACAC
Source organism: Drosophila kohkoa (assembly GCA_019972355.1). Lineage (NCBI taxonomy): Eukaryota > Metazoa > Arthropoda > Insecta > Diptera > Drosophilidae > Drosophila > Drosophila kohkoa. Next base: position 144,628 of record BJEL01000060.1, read on the forward strand.
TTGAATACTATGTCTATGACTATTAAGTTTCATTACAGATTTTGGCAACGTTCTGCAATCACATCTTGTAATAAACAACAACTCACCCATTTGTCCACATCAAAGTTGAGAAGACGCGATGGTCCATCCGCCTGACCGTCGCCACGCTGATTGCAGAAGACACACTGACGCGTATCCTCGAGTGCTTCGGCTGCGCTGCTGCTGCTGCATTCCGTTTCCCAGGCCATTGACTCGCCGTTCTCGGTCTTGATGGCCCCAGCGGCAACGTTTGTGCTTGCGGCAAAGCAATCCGCACTGAAGCACTTGATGATGTTCTTACGCGCTGGCACGGACACGGGTTGCTGCTGTGACGACGACGCCTGAGATGTTGTTGTCAGTTCACTGTTGCTGTTGCTGCTGCTGTTGCTATTGCTATGCGGCCGCTGTTGCTGCTGCTGCTGTTGCTGTGGTTGCTCCATGTCCACATCCTCCGGCTCCAGCTTGACAATTGGTGGCGTTGCTGCTGCCGACAAAACATCGCTGCCTGTTGCTGCTGTTGGTGTGCCTGTTGCAGTGGCTGCAGCTGCTGCAGTAATAGCATCCTCGCCAAGTGGCTCATCCTTGCCGCGCCATTTGTACTGGGCAAAGCAGCTGCGATTGCAGAAGTAGACGAACGGCGGCGTTGGCAATTTGCGTGGCAACAGCGATTGCAGCATCGCCAGCATCGGCGACGGCGTCTCCTCGGGCACATTCTGTCGGGGCACACGCAGCCCGAAGGCAGCAATGGGACTGCCGCAACATCGACACAGCTTCCTCTGTCCAGTGAGTATCTTGCGCAGGTTGCCTTGACTGGTCACATTGTGCAGCAACTGTTGTTGTTGTTGTTGTTGCTCGCCGCCCTGCTCCTTGTCCATCTTATCCGCTGCTGCTGCTCCAGCTGTGGCTGCTGTCGTTGGTGTTGCCGCCGTGCCGCCAGCCGTGGCATCAAGCAGCTTGTAGGTGAACGCGGGCGTCAGATGCAACAGATTGGCCAAATCTCGCAGCACGCCGGCAATGTTATCCGTTGACGATGTGTGCAGCGAGAGTATCACATTTTGGTTCTTCTGCTGATAGTTGTTGTTGTTATTGACATTATTGTTGTTACTCATTTGGCTGCTGCTGTTGTTCGCTGCTGTCGCAACGCCGCCGCCAATGCCCAGCTCCATTTGCTGCGACTTGCGCAACTCTTCGCTGCAACTCCGCACAATGGGCGACACTGGCAGCCGCATGCTGCTGGCATCCATGGCCAGAGCCACGGGCGACATGCGGCCGGGTGCGCTGCGCTGGTTGCTGTTCGTGTTGAGCAACACCAGACCCGGAAAGCGACTCAGCCGCGACCAGGCCAACGGACCATCCAAGCGTTGCTGCTGTTGTTGCTGCTGCTGCTGCTGTTGTTGCTGCAACTGCAGTTGTTGCAACTGCTGTTGCTGCAACTGACTCTCAACCAGATCCGTGGTCTCCACATTGCAATCACAGACAGCGCTCAGCAAACGCTGCAAACGTTCACGGGAATCCCGCTGTATGTGCGTGGAAAACTCCTGATCGTAAAAGTCATTCTGAATCGACGACAGCGATGCACCGCCAAAGCCATTGTTGCTAGTGGTTGCTGTTGTTGCTGCAGCTGTTGCTGCCTCGCCGCTGCCACCGAAACGTTCGCTGTCATACAGCGACTTGATGCTCGGATGCCGCACATTGCCAAAGCGTCCCAGCAGCTGCTCGCAATCAACACCAGACGCGCCACCGCCACCGCTGCCATCGTCGAGCTGTCGCTGCAATTGCAATGCACGTGAAATGGCCTTCAGTTTGCCACCGCCGGCGTTATTGTTGCCATTGCTGCCATTGCCGCCGCTGCTGCCATTCGAGCCGTTGTTGCCATTGCTGCCGCCGTTGCTGTTGCTGCTGTTGCCGCCAGCAGCAAAGAGCGTGCCGCTGCCAATCAGCGAATTGCGATTGAGCAACGGCTCGAGCACCTGCAGCGGTTGCATTTGACGTATGTGCGTCATCAGCTTCTCGGTAAATGCATCGTGATCCTCCTCGACCTTCGAGAACTTGCGCACACGCTTCTTCAGCATGCTGCCGCCGCTGCTGCTGCCACCCGGACTGCCGCTGGCCAAATGCCCGCCGCCAGCCGTCGCTTGGCCACCCATTGGCACGCCACTCGACGACATCGTTGTCAGTTGCACGACGGCGCCAGCTGGCAATGCCCCGCTCATCTCCCTGATGTTGCTCCCTCCGGCAGCGGCCGCCGCAGCAGCAGCAGCCGCAGCTGCGGCCCCGGCTGCAGTGTTGGCATTGGTCCGACGCGGCTTCTGCGTCTCGCGTTTGCGACGCTTGCGTTGCTCGCCTTGAACTTTCGGCTCCATCGCTGGCCCAGGCCCAGGCACAGACACTGGCAACGGCAGGTTGAGGGGTCCTCCTCCGGTCACGGAAACGGAGACGGGCAGAGGCACAGAAACTGCGCCAACTGCTTGTTGCTGCTGTTGCAACTGTTGCTGCTGCAATTGTTGTTGTTGCTGCTGTTGAGGATGCTGCAATTGCTGCTGCTGCTGCTGTTGTTGTTGCTGCTGTTGCAGTAGTTGCAGCTGCTGTTGTTGCTGCTGTAAATGCTGCTGTTGTTGTTGCAGTTGTTGCTGTTGTAGCTGCTGTTGCTGCTGCTGTTGCAGTTGCTGTCGTTGCTGCTGTAGCTGTAAATGCTGTTGCTGCTGCTGCTGTTGTTGCTGCAATGGCTGATTTTGTTGCTGCGGTTGCAACTGCTGCTGCTGCTGCTGTTGTTGTTGCTGCTGTAGCTGCTGCTGTTGCTGTTGTTGCTGCAGATCCGCGTTGATAACTTGTTGCTGTGCTACTGTCTTTTTGCCATACGTTGTGATCAGCTGCAACTTCTCGTAACCAGCAGCAGTTGCTGGTTGCGCCTTCAGCAGCGGCATCATCTCATGGCCAACATTGTTGCTGTTGATGTTGTTGTTGCTGTTGGTGTTGCCGCTAACCAAACCAATTTCGTTTTTCACCTCCGTCAAAGGTTTGTCCTCTAACTGCTGCGGTTGTTGCAGCTGCAACTGCTGTTGTTGTTGTTGTTGCTGTTGCAAAGGCAGCGACAATTTGCGCTTTTGCGGCTCGTTCGCTTCTTGCAGCTTCCAATTGTCGTGCGGCTGTGGCGTCATCTGCTTCTCTGGCTCCGATTGAACAGCAACTGTTGCTGCATCCTTGGCATCCATCACTTCCAGCTTGGTGCCCAACTTGACATCCTTGCTGGGCTTTGTCGTTATCGAGATGGTCACATTCGAGACGTTGCCGGTGCTCAGCTCATACGAAGGCGGCGGCGGCAACGGTTCGCTCTTCATTATATTCGATTCCACAATTAATGTGGGCGGCAATTTGCTGACCACTGTGGGCATGGCAGCGGCAACAATCGAGGCAGCACCAGCCACACTTGTTGCCGGCACAGCGGCAACTCCAGCTGCTGCTGCTGCTGACGGCACGGGCGTTGATATAAACGATGTCTCCTTCGATACGATTTGCACAGATTGCTTCACCTGCTGCTGCTGCTGTTGTTGCGTTGGCTGTTGTTGTGGTTGCTGCTGTTGCTGCTGCTGTTGTTGCATTGCAGTTACTGTTGCTGCAGCAGGTGTTGCAACCACAGTCACTGTCGATGTAGTGGGTGCTGCGGCAGCAGCAACAGCCACTGGCGTTGCTGTTATGGCTGTTGCTGCTGTGGGCACTGCAGCTGCGGCCACTGTTGCTGTTGCCGGCGTCTCCTCCAGCAGCAACTTTTGCGGCTCAGCACTTGGCGCCGATGGCGTCGCTATTGCTGTTGCCGTCGCTGTTGGCGTCGCCGTTTGACTGATCGCCACCATGGTGGCGGTTGTTGTTGTCGTTGTTGTGGTGTTGCCACCGCTGCTGTTGCCACTGCTATTATTGTTGTTGTTGTTGTTGCTGCTGCTGCTGTTGCTGCTGACGGCTGTTGGCACCGGCGGTTTAACGGGCCGCGCCAATTGCGCCTCCAATGAGCTAACCAATCCCATGCTTGGCGCTCGCACATTGATCACTTTGCGTGCCGACAACGGCGCCGATGTTATCGATATCTGCTGCAAGTTGTGGCTATTGTTGCTGCTGGTGTTGCTGTTGCCACCACTGTTGTTGTTGCTGCTGCCACTGCTGCTGCTGCTGCTCGTGGTGCTGCTGGTCTGCAGCAATTGCTTAAGCAACGCATTGTTCGAGTCATCAACACGACTCGTAATCGTAATGCGCTTCTCAATCACCAGCTGATCATCGTTGGGCTGTTGCTCCGCTGCCGTTGCATCGGCTGCTTGCTTCTTGTTGTTGCCATCGACAACTGTTGCTGCTGCTCCTGCTGCGGCAACGACTGTTGCGCCCGTTGCCGCTGCTGCTGCTGCTGCGGTTGCTGCTGTCGTCGTTGCCTGCTTCACCAGCACCACTTCCGTTGGCCGCAACTTGGCCTTGGGCTCAGCATCGATGCTGCTGTCGACTGTTGCCGGTTTCGCTGACAACATATCATTCAGCTTGGCCGTTACGATCTGTGGATGCGAATGTGCATGTGGATGCGGATGTGCCTTCAATTGCAGTTTGCCAACCGCAGTGTCAACCGTGTCCGTTGTTGACACCTGCTGCTGCTGTTGTTGCTGCTGCTGTTGCTGCTGCTGTTGATTGAACGCTGCATGCTGAATTTGTATGGCGCCAGCGCTGTTCGCTGATGTTGTTATCATTTTGGGCTTTTGCTGTGCAATTGTCGCCTTGGACATCACCAGCGATATGTTCTTCTGTATCGAGATGATGGGACGCGCACAAATTGTGGCGCCACTTGTTGCTGCCTTGGCCAAGGCATCGCTCGTTGTCAGCTCACTGATTGATGTCACAACGTTCGTCGCACTTCCACCTGCAACCTGATGTTGCTGTTGTTGCTGCTGCTGCTTGAATATATTGATGCTAGGATGCAATTGACTATTGTCAAGCGGTTTGATCACAACATTATTGATTTTGGCAATCTCGCTGCTATCGCTGCCATCCAACGATTTGCTCTTGTTCAACAATATCTTCTGGATATTTTCACTGTATGTGATGGTTTTCGGTTGCTGTTGGCCGCCAACTGTAACTGCTTGCAAGCGGCCAGCAGCAACTGGTGTGGCATCTGTTTGATCTCCTTGTTCGGAATCATGCTGTTTGTCTGACTGCGTTTGCGCTTGTTGTTGCGGCTGTTGTTGCACCATTGTGAACGTTTGATTCAGATTCGTTGGCGTTATTGTCACAATGCTTCCCGTTGGCGGCGCCTGTTGCTGCTGTTGCTGCTGGTGTTGTTGCTGTTGGAATTGCAGCGACATCTTTTTGCTAACCACCTTGGCCGTGACAATTTTGGTATTGGCTGGTTTGATTTGCACGCCGGCAAACGAGACAATTGCCGTTGGATTCTTGCGTGTGCCCTTCAACAGACGCGTCAGATTCAGGTGTTGTGTTTGCTGCTGCAGCTGCTGCTGCTGGTGTTGCTGATGCTGTTGCTGCTGTTGTGCACCTGTTGCCGTCGTCGTTGTTGTCACTAGTTGTTTGCTCTCCACAATGGTGGCTCCACCAGCTGTGGTTGCCCCACCACTTGCGCTCATCAATTGGGTGGTCTGAAGTATTTGTGTGCTGCCCAATGGCTTCAACAGTGGCACCGATATCGTCTTATTGCCTATCGATACCTTGGCCGTTGTCTGTGTGACCTCCGACAATTTCTTCGCGTTCACCACCAGCTGTTGACCCTTCATCTTTGTGTGCAAATTGACACGATTGAGCAGCGATGTTGCTGTCGCCGCAGTCGTTGCCGTGCCTGTTGTGGTGCCAACACTGGTAAACATGCTATAGTTGGCTTGCGTTGATGTTGGCGCTGCCTTAAGCGTTGCTGTTATGTTGCCACTATTGCCGCTTGTGTTGCCGCTGGTGGTGCTGCCAGCAACATTGTTGCTAGTGCCGCTGCTGCCACTGTTGTTATTATTGTTATTTGTGACTTGTTGTGGGGCATCAGCTGGCTTAAGCTCGGCCGTTGTTGTCGCTGGCAGCAACACATAGTCCAACTCTTCGACAGCAACAGCTTTGCCCAGCTGCTGCTCAGAGTTATTGTGCTGCTCATTGCTGCTGCCGCTGCTTGGCTCAATTGATATTATGGAGGCGGTCGAGGATGATGTCGAGGAGGCCGATGATGTGGAGGCCACATCTTTTTTGGTAAAGCTGGCAAAACCTAAATCGCACATGATTAACAAATTGTCCACATTAGGCAATAACATTTTGTAACTTACTTTGCTTTTGGCTATTAGTAATTGTAGCGTTGCTGCTGCTTGCGGACGATGCATCATCTGGCTTCATTTCACAGACAATAATTTGATCATCACGTTGCTCCCACAAGACATCAACAGCAGCACCAGCGACAGCGGCAGCAGCAGCAGCAGCTTCAGGCTTTGCATTCGAATGACTGACAATTAGATTGGATGTTGTCAAAAGTTGCTGTTGCTGTACGTCCGATGTTGCTTTTGCCGTTGTTGTTGCTGATGATGTTGAGGACGCGCTTGTTGTTGTCGCTGCTGTTGTCGCCGATGCTGATGCTGTTGCCGTTGTTGTTGCTGTCGCTATTGCTATTGCTGTTGCTGTCGCAGTCGCTGCACGTTGTTTGGCGGGTAAACTGGTCGTTGGCGTGCATATAACAATGTCCCTTTTCAGTTTCTTGCGATTTGGATCATCGACACTGTTGTCGTCGATGCTGCTGCTGCGCTTCTGTATCGAGATCGTGTTAAAACTGAGCGCTGCCTGTGCCGTTGCTGTTGCTGCAGATGTTACACGTTCAGGTTTCGCTTTTTCGGCGGCAGCAGCCGCAGCAGCAAGCGATGGTGTCACTTTCGATATATTCATAACAACAAAATCATCCAACACGGCTCGCACACATTTAATCGCTGGCAAAATTAAGATGATGCTTAATGCATTTAGATTTCGATTTCTACGATTTACGCGTATCTATGTACATATAGAGAGAATGCTTCAAAACATACACTATTTAGACAAAAAAAAAATTATTTTCGTGTATGCAGCAGTGTATCCTAAACCTTAACCAGTGATAATATATGAAGAAAAATACCACATTTCGACAGCGTTGCATTTTTCGATAACAACAAGTACACACACCCACACCACAAAATAATACTAGGTTTACACTTCAGCAAGTTTATTCTCTTCCAACACACTGTCACTGCTTATTGGATTGAATGTATGCATTTTTAATTTTCATTTTATTATCATTAAACAAATTTGAATGTTACAAAATCTAGCGATATTTGATTAAAGCCAATTAAACAATGCGTGCATGCGTGTTTTATCGAATTCCGTGCTAAAAAACGATAGCGATAACAGACAATGCCATCCATGGATACTCAGAAAGAGTGTGTACACACCAAAATCGCAAGCAATAAAAAATACCAATAAAATAATTAATTAATGCTTATAAATTGTTTACCAAAAAATACTTAAGTGTCTACACTTCATGCAATTTAAGTTGAGGACAATAAGAAGAACACTTATAGAGCTATAAACATTTGAAGTTTACATTTTAATTGTTCGGCAAGCAGTCTGGCAACGCTGTGCTGATGCAACCAACATTAGACTACAATACATGGATCGCTCGGTAGGCAATAGAAAATAGAATAGCGTAAATTAAAAACAACATGTGGTGCTTTAAAACAGTGACACAACTACTTAAAACTGGGGCAGCATGTAAGTAAATGGCTGTGCGTATGCATAACACACTTTTTGAACAACATTCTCATTCAATTTTCTAGCTGCCAATGTGAATTACAATTGTGTCGCCGGCCTCAAGTATTTTCCTCCGCCAATCAAATATGAAAGTATGTTCTCATAGCACCGCCAGAAATTGCTTTTTATCAACACTAATTGTATTTTTACAGATATTGAGAAAGTGGAGCGACCCAAGTTGCGCATCATGGAGCGCATGCCACAGCATCCGCCCAATCTGCGGCCACCCAAAATGCAAAAGCGATTGCGTTACATGCGAGGTCCGGAGCTCGTTCACAATCAATTGCTGCACAAACAATACGCGATCGTGGCCACTGGTGGCGGACGTTTGCGTTGGGGCCACTACGAAATGATGCGTCTAACCATTGGTCGCAAGATGAACGTGAACACAATGTTTGCCACCTGGCGTGTCCCAGCTCCGTGGCAGCCCATCACAAAGAAGGGCCAGGGACAACGCATGGGTGGTGGCAAAGGCGCCATCGATCACTATGTGACGCCGGTGAAGGAGGGCCGAGTTATCGTCGAGATCGCCGGCCGATGCGAGTTCATCGAATGCAAGGGCTTCCTACAGCAGGTGGCCAATCAACTGCCATTCAAAGCAATGGTTGTCTCCCAAGAGATGCTGGACCAAATGCGCGACGATGAGGAGAAACTGGCGCGTGCAAATCAAAATCCCTTCACCTTAAAATATGTTATACAAAACAATCTGAATGGTTGCCATCGATGGCTCTCGCCTGTGGATCACAAATGGTTCGGAAAGCATTTATAGAGATCCATTTTTAACGTTGAATTCTTTAAAACTTACGAGCGTGTTTTGTTATAAATAAATGCACGGATGTGTTCTATATTTGTTATTGATCAAACTTTTATTTGTTGGATTTGCCCTCAATTACAAATGTGTAACTTACAATTTGCATTATAAAAGTCACATGACAATGATTAAGCTTTGATTCGTAATGCCAATTTTTTTTAGGTAAATACAATTTAAAACTTAGTTATTATTTTTATTGCATTTGATGAAAAAATGATTATGATTTCTATCTGTAACTCTAATATCTAATATGAAATGTGGAAAAAGGGACATCCATGACATTTCTCATTTAATTGGACATCCATAAAAAGTTGTGAATGAAAACAACTCCATAAGTAATTTCAAATTAATTGCACATTGCAAATAATTTTAGTTTTTCTTAATTGCAACTTTTCATAGAACAAAATCCTTCGTATAACATTTATATGTTAATAATTGGCGTCACTTAAGATCTGTTGGAAATGATGAAGTTCTTGGTTGATAAACTTTTATGCTCCCTGGATTCTATTTTGCTGGAAATTAAAAGCCCATAATAAATGAATGACCCGTTGAAGAGAATCAATTGAAACACAACGTAATTTTATGTTTAAGTTTATATTTATGATTCTATTGCAAATATTTGTTTAAATTTCCATATACACTAATTGCCTCTCTCCACTAAGAGTTGAATATTATGTTCTTAGATATGTAAATCGAAATGTAAAAAAAAACGCAGAAATATGTGAGCATAGTGGAAAGACGCTAGAAATCCTCTTGTCATATGTATGTATGTGCTTAACAGTCGGTATCGTACCAGGCAGCCAAGTTATTGTTGTCATTGGGTGGTGTCGGCATGGCATCCAAGTCAAAGTTCATAGCTCCAGCATCAATTTCGCCGACATCCATGTCCATGGAGTAGGGCGATGTGGGTGCCCCAACCGAAGGTGCCGCGTTGCCAGCAGCACCTCCGCCACCACCTCCTACTGGACTGCTGATCTCGAGACCTTGCATTGAATCTATTGGTAGAGTATCATATCCTGTGAAGTGAAAATGGGTTAACACATTAATTTAGTCAGCTCAAGTTACACAATAACTCTGTTCAGCACTAAAGATATTTATATACATATGTATAAATTTTTATACAAATATATTTTAGGGTAGTCTTCGCATGCATTTAACTACGTTTCACACACAAACATGCAAATTATAGTTTATGAAGGCGCGCATGCAAATTCAAACACAAGATTGCTTATCTCAACAAGAAAAGAATCTAACTTAATATTACAAAAAAAAACTATAATAATAAACTGGATATAATGAAAAGAATTTTATAAATAGAATCTCAAACTATGCAGTTTGTGTGTATGAACGTATCAAGTGTATTGTGAATTTAATAAATTGAATAATAAGCCTACAACCTTTCACTAAACTCTCATCATATTCCTACTTTTCTATAAAATTCGAAAATGTTTTTTCTATGAAATTAAAACTAACAAAGTTAAAATTCAATTCAATTTTAAGGACCTCAGTTCAAAATCTTAAAATATAAATTAAATAAAATAAAAATTGAGACAGTCGAACCAAATAACAATGGATAAAATATCGTTTAATTTGAAAACACTTTGCATGCACTTTCGTCCATGGAGTTTGGTCATAATTCTTACAGAAATCTCTGTGGTGTCAGCTTGCGAAAACATATATATAAATGATATATATCGAAAACTTGAGGGTGAATTCCTTCTTTTTTTTTCTTTTCAATATAGTTATGAGATGTGTTAAAGAATGCATGGTTACTTATCGAATAAATAGATATAGATTTTAACGGGTGAGTAATTAGTCAGGGGTGGGTTGGATAAACCAGGGCTGTGAACTGTTGTGGATGGTGTGGCAAAAAACTTGTTGTAGTAAATCCATTTTATCATTTCCACCTTCCGCTTAATTAGATTAACTAAACACACATTCGAGGGGAGCGGGGCGGGTGTCACATAGTTAACAATGAAGGTAATTGGGGGTTATGTTGAATGGCTGTTGGTTGTAGATCCTTATACTCGTAGAACCTGAACCAAGCATACATACCTTGCTGATGGAATGCGCGACCTCCGTGCGAACTGTGCACACTGGGCGGACCTTGTCCGTAAAGGCCCTCATATGCTTCTTCGGGTCCAAGCATATCCTGTGATCATGATCGTGATCGTGATCGTAATCGTGATTGATTGTGTACGTAGTATTCGTGTTGTCGATTGGTGTGTGTGTGTACGTACGTGATTGTGATTGATTGAATTGTGGGTTGATTGGTGTAGTGATTTTATCATTATTATTTGGATGGATCAGAAGTGAAAAGTTGTTAGGAAAGAAGAGACACACAGACACAGAACACGAGTTGTTGTGTTGCGTTTTGGTTTTCAAGAAAGGATATGCAGTAGAGGATGTGATAGTAGTTGATGTTGTGTGATTACAGTTGTTGGTGTTCGTGTTGTTGTTGTTGTTGTTGTTAAGTGTTGTTGATTGGTGCGTCGTTGTTTGTTGTGGAGTGATACATTTTGGTGTTTGGTTTGGTTTGTTCGATATTGCACACAAAGAAAACATAATGAAAGAAAAGAAACAATATAAATCAAAAGATAAATTAATTACAAAATCAAAACTAATCATTAATAAGTTAATCAACATTTAACGAAAACACAAAATTAAATACTTATAAAGTTAATAATCATAATTTTCACTCTCTCTCGGTTATCGAGATTCAAATAATTTGTAATTCAATTGTGATTTCTAATCGATAACCAGCTACGGCCAAATGCTTGCAATTTCTACCTTAAACTAACATTGAAAATGATCGATTCTCGAAATACGAAACAAATAATCAATTGTAAATTTGTAAATGTTGAATATATACAATATAATAATCAATATGCTTCAAAATACTTTCATATACTACAAATTTCGTATGTACAAACTCGATTCCATTAAATAAATTAAAATATCGTAACTCATAATTGATCAATCAATCGATCAATCAGTCATATTACACACCTGTAAGTCGGGACCCATGCCCAGATCAGCGTTGGCCCAGATGTTGTTCTCCTCACGCAACAGCGAGTTGGTCAGCTCGATGGAGAGACGCTTCTTGTAGTCCTGCGGCTTGTCCTCGCTCATGCGGAAGAGCACAGCTGCTGCGTAAGTCGCCACGCCCTCATTGCGCGAATGCAGTAAGTCAGTGAGCGGCCCAGTGGCCCCTTCCTGTTCGATTATCTCGGCGCCTTCCTTATCGGCGGCCAACTCACAAAGCACGCCAGCTGCGACACGCTGCAATAATATCAGTTTAATTAGTATTGATCAATTTCCAAGAGCGTCAAGGAGTGTAAGTTTGAATAGATCAAGTTATTCAGGGACAATATATCTGTGGGTTTGTTCTAGATCCCTTAGAGACTATCGGATCCACCGCAAAGGGAGAACCTCATCAAGAGTGTCCGGATTTTCAAACACACATTCACAGTTCTTCTCAGTTCCTTAGTAATAAGAGTCCTTAGGAATTCCGTTTAGGGTAGTCCCACAAATTTCCTATTGGTTCCTAAAACTCCAGTCAAAATTTCTCGATAGCGTCTCTTCGGTCAAAACTTATCTCTCCACAAATAAAGGCTGTTCAGGGTCTCTTGATATGACACTCACCTGAATGTTCTCGATTTCGTTGAAGAGCAAACGCACAAAGATCGGAATAACCGATTGTTGGCGTATGAGAGCACGATTGTGGGACTCGCGTGCAAGGATATGCAAGGCGCCGACAGTGCCCTCGACGATCTCCTCCATTCGGACACCATCTGCATACGCAGATGGCTGCTGTGACCCAGTGGTGGCAATTGACGAACGTTGCTGCATCACATCAATGAAATTTATTTAGATTGTAAACCAAAGAAGCCTAATCATGTCACTACTTACGCGTTCTGTGTCCTGGAATGCGCGCATCAGCAGACGCACCAGGTGGTGGATGGCGCCGTGCTCTCGCAGGGGCGCATGATTGGCCGGGCAGAGGGCCAAATTGCGTATGAGCCCGATGACAGCCTTGATTAGAGGCCAGCGGGATGGTGGATGCAACAGCTTGACAATTACGGAGAGGCCGTAATTGAGACGCACTGCATTCTGGGCCAGCTCTGAGTCAACGTGGCGCGAAGTGAGGTGACGCAAGGCGCACACAGCCGGCTCGGTAATCTCCTCGCGATCGCCAGCATTGATGATGGTGCGAACGAGGGCATCAACGCCGCCCACTTGGCAAACAGTCGCCTTGTTGCGCTGATTGTTGCACGTCAAATTCGAGAGAATGCCGGCAGCACATGTGACCACATTCACATCCGTCGAGGCCAGCACCTGAACGAGCGACTGCAGCAGCGCCTCAAGCCCCTCCACCTTGGTGGCGGCGTCCGACAGATTGCGCAATGTCCAGAGGCAGTTCTGCACCAGACGCGGCGACATATTGCCCAAATGCATGGCCAGTGCCTGCATGCCACCGGCATCGACAATCGCCGGCTTGTTGCTCGAGCATACCGAGAGAACTTTCAGCACACGCGATGTGGTCCACAACAGCTTCTCGTAGTCGTAGGAGCGCATGATGCGCACCAGCTCATTGGGCCCGCCCGAGGCCAGAATGATGAGCTTGCTCTCCTGGTTGCCGTAGGCCAAGATTTGCAGGCAATCGGTAACAATGGCCAAGAACTTGACATTGTTGCGCTGCAGCAGAGTCACCATCTTCTGGAGGCCACCAGCTAGGCGCACGGCCATCTTGGAGCCATCCTGATGCAGCAGCAGATTGTGGAGCGTGGTAATCGCATAGAAGAGCACGCTCTCCACGGGCGACGAGAGCAGCTTCACCAGAGCCGGGATGCCGCCGCTCTTGAAGATGGCCAACAGGCCTTGGCGATGATGCGACAAATTGTGGAGCGTGCCCACAGCGGCCTTGGTGCTCTCCAGATCGTTGCTATTCGAAATGGCGCGCACCAAAGCGGCCACCATCTGGGGGCTGTTCATGATGGCGTGACGCGAGGCCTCCTTCTTCGACAGCTGGTGTACCATCATGGCTGCCTGCGAGACGACCACCTGATCCTCATCGTTGAGCAGCTTGATCAGCTCCGGTATGGCACGTGTGGCCAGCTCAGCGTCGTCCTGGTAGTTGATCAAATTGACCACGGCATGCTTCAGCATCTGCGACGGTTCCGATAGACGCTGCACAGCGGTTGGCTGCTGTGGATCAAATTGTGTTGATGGTATCTCAATGCCCTCTTCCAAAGTCTCTGGGAACATGGCGGCGCGCACGCGCTGCGATCGGGTCTGGCTCAACTGTTGGTTCATATCGTCCACCTGATCCTGTGTAAAGTTCTGCGGAAACCCGGTGTCCAAATCGAACATCAGCGGATCACCCTCCATCTCCTCATCCTCCTTGCCCGACAGCGACGGCACTTGGGTAACGGCTCCCGAATGTATGCCGGAGTCGCCCATATACGAGTTCTGCTGCCACAACAGCGTCTGCTCCTTGGCGGACACCATTGGCGGCAAGTCCGGCGGATTGTATTGATTGCTGTGGGACACTGCAAGCGACATAGAAATTCAAATAACAATTCTTTCTACAAGGAATAATTCATAATAATCTATATCCTCCCATTACCAACTCTTCATTTCCATTTGCATTTGAGTGTTCTTTATTTCAGGATTAAAGCGAACAAGACTCGTCTAATGGATTAAAGAACTGGCTCAAATACGACGTTTGAAATGCGACACGACGACAGCAAAATGACAGCAAAAACAGCAACAGAAGCAAACTGAACTAGGAACATGACAGTTTCAGCGCTGCAGGATATTTTCGCATACTGTAAGGACTCCTCCTCAAACGAATGAGGCAAACATGTGGCAGTCCACATGCCACACGAGTGTGTATGTATGTATATGCTATGCTGCTATATCCGTTGTGTCTCAACGAGCCATCAAAGCCAAAAACGAGAACCGAACGACGCCCTGTAAGGGTTGGCTCGGCTCCCAACTCCAATTGCTTCGCTGCGCTGGGCGTTTTGTTTGCCACTTTGCCTTAATTATGCCTACTCAGGGATTCGATTTGTTTCGCATTTGCTTCATCTGCTTATGCAGTGCAGCAACTGCAAAACTGCCGTTAATTCGTCTACATACATATATCCCTCATCGATTAAGCGCTTTGTGCTCTATTCTCAAGCGGGATCAGAACACCCTCAATTCCTCGAAGATGCTGCTCTAATTAAATTTCAAATGAGCAGAAATACAAGAAAATGCACAAGTTTAAACGTGTGTCGCCATTTGAAATAGCTGCACACTGGAAGTGAGAGAAAGGGATAGCGAGCTTAACAGGAAGAGATTGCACGCACTCCCACTCTCAAAAACCCCTCAATAAAAGGATTGCAAATGAAGCAGTAGCAACAACAACAAGACTAAAAGCACCAAATCACAATTTGCTGGGAAGCAGAAAATGTGGAAAAGCAAAGCAAAGGGGGGCGAAGAAGCGAGCAAAATGAACAAGCAACAACAATTCACGGGGATGGTTAAGGGTGATGCATTTCAGCGAAAGAGCCGACAAAAGGACACAAACAACAACAATGCGGACCGATAGATTCTGTTGTTGCTATTGTTGTTATTGCAATCCCTTTGCAATAACAACAAAGTGGAGCCAGGCATCCCATTTAAAATCGATTACAGAAAGTGCACGTTTGAGCTGTGCAAGCAAATAATCGTTTGTCGATGGGAATTGAAGTGCAATTTAAGCCGCAGTGTGACCCTGCCCCCTCTTTTTAACTGGTGCATTGCTCTTTAGAAAAGAAATGCTAAAGGTTTCAGTTGTTGTTGCAGTGTGTATATCAAGATTCTTTGAACGATGGATAAATTTTTCCCAAATAAAATACCTTCTATGCCACTATTATCTACAGATTATGTGTATGAATATGTTTAGATTTAAATAAAATGGTATTTATGTATATAATAGATTAGAATATATAAATTATAGTTACTTACTTGTACGATTCTGTGCTGGCATGTAACTCATCTTGGTGATTTAGGCGGCTTACACCACACCTGAAAATAGACAGATGGAAATTATATTGTAATTACCATTTTTAAATGCATGACAAAGTTATAAAAGAATAATAATTAACTAAAAAGCCTTTTTTCTTGCTGTCAGTTATTGCACTTGGAATAAAAATAAATTGATACATTTTATACACCAATAATAAACAAACACAGTTTTTCGCAAACTCCTATGTACAACCTATTTTCATTCTAGGCATGCATACGGCACCTTTTTGAACCTATCCTAATGTGTATATACAATCACTAATGAATGAAATGTTATTATACAAGAACAATTTATATTATTTTACGTCCAAGTTATTCATTAAAAAGGAACTGAAAAAAGCAAGTGTACAAACTTAAATAAAAATAAAAACGAGAAAGGAAATTTAATATGTTTTAGGGCAAAGCATACAACATATTCTAAGAAAACAGAATCTATTCGCGTCTTTCTTTGGCTGAATTCAAGCGGCGCAAGTCACAAGCAAACAAACACGAAACTATCTCTTTAAGAATGTAAATTAACATTGACAGAGTGCGGCGTCGAATTTCAAAGAAAACAAATTGAAATGAGAGGTATTCCCTCATTTTAAGCCATCACAGTTCGTTCAGGTAACTCGACTATGCGATGGTTACTCACACTCTCTGTATACACATAAACATACAAACAAGTATTTCCGCATTAAGACGTTGCGGTGCAAACAAAATATTTTACAGATTGTACATGTCACACATACATACATATACTTACATATGTACATACATAAGTATTGTGTGAATGTGGGAGTAGAAGACTCTAAATAGAATTACCTTTAGTTAACGAAATCACACAAGTTGTGGAACAAACACCACACTTTCAATTTATCAAATGTAATTTATGCACTTGCTATTTTACTTAGTGCACAACAGAAAATTTATAACAACTATATATTTGTATTTAAAATACGAGCACTCTATAGGGCAGCCAAAAATCGCACGACCAGCTCCGAACGAAACAGACAAGTGACTGGAAAAGTAAACGAGAGCGATGCCGTTGCCGTTGCGGCAGTGCGTTGCAAGTACACTTCTGCCCTGCCCTGCATTGCTCTGCTCTACCAGTATGCATACAGAGTGCAGCTTGCGTGAGAAGGAACGAGAAGGAACGATACATGTGCGTGTATATGTTTGTATACTCTTGTATGAGCCCAGAAACTCCAATGCAACTTCACAGAGTTGCCAGATACTTCAAAAGCAACAAATGAAGCCTGCTGCATATTTTAACCAATCGCGATCTATTCTTTCAATTTTAGTATTTAATAGTATTTGAAAGAGTAGTTAAAAATTAAAAACCATACAAATAAAAGTTAAGCAAAACTAAATGGAAAATTGATTTATGCTGCGCAGAATGTTGGCAACTTCCTTCTTCCACCACATACACACTACATACAACATACACTCTACATATGGCACACACTTGCAAACATATGTACATAAGAATGTTTTAACTATGATCGCCATATTGAATGAACTACCAATTTAAACTTGTCAGTTTCATCCAAATGTTGGCATTTGTTATTGTTTATAACATTTATATTATTGTATACATAAATATACACACACATATCTATTGTATGTATCACTTATAAGTGTATGTGTGAGGAAGGGGGATTTACCACACCCCCGCTGTTTGGTTTGTGTCTATCTTGCACAGCTTTCTTATGTTCCGTTCAATGCTAGTTTACGTTTGCACAGACAGTACTATTAATCACATAATTTCTCGGTAAATTGATGACAGAAAGCCTAATATTGTAAAACTTCAATCACTTACCACGTCAATAATAATTGTATCTGCTTTACAGCAGGTTTTATTTATTTTCTCGCACTTAAATCTCACGAATTTTACAACAAATTCTCCAGCGAAAATTTATGTGTGTATTATGGAGGTGGAAAAACAACGATGGTACTATCGATACATCGCTATCATCGATATTTTAGCAGACAACAACATACGCACACCCTGTACACTTGAACGTACTCGATGCTTTCTCAGCTGCGTACTGCGTACCAAACATAGAAACATTTTTTTTTTAAATTCGTAAATATTTTATTCGATTAGTGTTTTCTATCAGCTGATTACTGTGAGAGTTTCATGCGGTTTTATCAACACTGGTAATGCTCGCGGGACTTTTAGCGCATTCACTTTTGTATTGTCGTCAACATGAATAAAATCGAATATCGTGCTGTCATAAGATTTCTGTTTTTAAAAGAGAAATCCAACGACGATATTAAAAAGGAGTTAGACAAAGTTTATAAGGATTCAGCTCCATCGATTTCAACAATAAAATATTGGACTGCTGAATTTAAACGCGGGCGGACAAGCATTTTTGACGATGATCGCCCGGGTCGTCCCAGAAATTATAGATAAAGTCCTTGGAATGATATTGGATGATCGCCGAAGCAAGCTGCGAGAGATTGCAAATGCTCTAAACATAACTCGGGAACGCGTTGGAAACATTTTACACGAATTTTTACACATGAGTAAGCTTTTGTCAAGATGGGTGCCGCGATTGCTCACAATGGAAAATAAAATAAAATAAAATAAATAAAAATAAAAATGCAAAAACAATTACGGGAGAATACTATTCCAATCTCTTGGGACGATTTGATTCGGAGCAGAAGAAAAAAAAGCCGCACATGGCGAAAAAGTTTTGTTTCACCAGGACAATGCTCCTGCTCACAAGAGCGTTGTCGCCATGACGAAATTGTGTGAATTGCACTACGAAATTCTACCCCATCCACCCTATTCTCCAGATTTAGCACCCTTTGACTATTATTTATTTCCAAACTTAAAAAAATGGCTTGGGGGTAAGAAATTTCAATCAAATGAACAGGTAATCTGTGAAACAAACGCCTATTTTAAGGACCTGGACAAATCCTATTTTATGGAAGGTATTGCGAAACTGCAGGATCGGTGGTCCCAGTGCATACGTCTAAAAGGAGATTATGTTGAGAAATAAAAACGCAAAATTAAAAAAAAAAACGTATTTTCTTTGTAAGGCCGACTTTTTATCAGCCTACCCTCGTATAAAAGACGATAAGACTTTTCCCTTGTGGGGTTCCCCCTTATCAAACAACGAATAAAATCATTAAAACACATTTGCTTAGTTTAGTTTATATGTAATTCTATTGCAAACATTCGTTTATTTTCCATATTGATAACAATGTTGTTATCGTCTGTCATATGTGTGCTTAACAGTCGGTATCGTACCAGGCAGCCAAGTTATTGTTGTCATTGGGTGGTGTCGGCATGGCATCCAAGTCAAAGTTCATAGCTCCAGCATCAATTTCGCCGACATCCATGTCCATGGAGTAGGGCGATGTGGGTGCCCCAACCGAAGGTGCCGCGTTGCCAGCAGCACCTCCGCCACCACCTCCTACTGGACTGCTGATCTCGAGACCTTGCATTGAATCTATTGGTAGAGTATCATATCCTGTCAAGTAAAGAATGATTGAATCAATTAGTCGATATGTCAATTATATACTTAAATATGTCTAACACAATTATTAAAAAAATAGACATGGTACAATATTTTACTAAGCAGACTCATAATGGATTATGCATTTCCATTTAAAGTAACATATATTTATTATTTTTACGTTGGATAATTCATCTCGTGCAACTGAAAACATACATAAGTATGCATATAAAGTTCTAAATCATGCCGAACAAAATATGTGCACACAGACCTAATAAAAAAAAACATAAGTCATAAAAACGAGACACTTAAATAAAAATAAAATTTGATAATATTCGAAAATTTGGAAAATCAAATATTGGGGGTAGACTCAAAGTACATTTAGTGGATGTGTTTGCATTTTGTTCGTGTATGTGAGTACAATATACCACTGTGCATTTTCAGATTTCCAGTTGATTAACAGCATTTGTAGGAAAAATTCAAATATTTCCGTTTGTCTTCATTTGACGCCGCTCAGAATAAACAGAAAGAAATCCATTTCCTTATAGCTCAGTATATTATCAGTATATTTCTCACACTTTTGAGCGCAGTACTGTTAATAAGTTATATTTTTAATAACCTGGCATGCAATGTTGTAAACTGATGGTCAAAATAGCACAAGGTTAACCCACGAAGTTTGAGCTATATTGCTGATCACAGCTGCTTTCGTAGTTCGATTTTGTAAAAATGATGAGTTATGAATAGAATAATGTTGTGTGCCCATGGGTGGGTGGGATAAACCAGGTTGGTAAACTACAAAGGGTGGTTGCATTCAAATTGTTCAGCTTTTCCATCTTCCGCTTAATTAGATTAACTAAACACACATTCGAGGGGAGCGGGGCGGGTGTCACATAGTTAACAATGAAGGTAATTGGGGGTTATGTTGAATGGCTGTTGGTTGTAGATCCTTATACTCGTAGAACCTGAACCAAGCATACATACCTTGCTGATGGAATGCGCGACCTCCGTGCGAACTGTGCACACTGGGCGGACCTTGTCCGTAAAGGCCCTCATATGCTTCTTCGGGTCCAAGCATATCCTGTGATCATGATCGTGATCGTGATCGTAATCGTGATTGATTGTGTACGTAGTATTCGTGTTGTCGATTGGTGTGTGTGTGTACGTACGTGATTGTGATTGATTGAATTGTGGGTTGATTGGTGTAGTGATTTTATAATTATTATTTGGATGGATCAGAAGTGAAAAGTTGTTAGGAAAGAAGAGACACACAGACACAGAACACGAGTTGTTGTGTTGCGTTTTGGTTTTCAAGAAAGGATATGCAGTAGAGGATGTGATAGTAGTTGATGTTGTGTGATTACAGTTGTTGGTGTTCGTGTTGTTGTTGTTGTTGTTGTTAAGTGTTGTTGATTGGTGCGTCGTTGTTTGTTGTGGAGTGATACATTTTGGTGTTTGGTTTGGTTTGGTTTGTTCGATATTGCACACAAAGAAAACATAATGAAAGAAAAGAAACAATATAAATCAAAAGATAAATTAATTACAAAATCAAAACTAATCATTAATAAGTTAATCAACATTTAACGAAAACACAAAATTAAATACTTATAAAGTTAATAATCATAATTTTCACTCTCTCTCGGTTATCGAGATTCAAATAATTTGTAATTCGATTGTGATTTCTAATCGATAACCAGCTACGGCCAAATGCTTGCAATTTCTACCTTAAACTAACATTGAAAATGATCGATTCTCGAAATACGAAACAAATAATCAATTGTAAATTTGTAAATGTTGAATATATACAATATAATAATCAATATGCTTCAAAATACTTTCATATACTACAAATTTCGTATGTACAAACTCGATTCCATTAAATAAATTAAAATATCGTAACTCATAATTGATCAATCAATCGATCAATCAGTCATATTACACACCTGTAAGTCGGGACCCATGCCCAGATCAGCGTTGGCCCAGATGTTGTTCTCCTCACGCAACAGCGAGTTGGTCAGCTCGATGGAGAGACGCTTCTTGTAGTCCTGCGGCTTGTCCTCGCTCATGCGGAAGAGCACAGCTGCTGCGTAAGTCGCCACGCCCTCATTGCGCGAATGCAGTAAGTCAGTAAGCGGCCCAGTGGCCCCTTCCTGTTCGATTATCTCGGCGCCTTCCTTATCGGCGGCCAACTCACAAAGCACGCCAGCTGCGACACGCTGCAATAATATCAATTTAATTAGTATTGATCAATTTCCAAGAGCTTTAAAGAGTGTAAGTTTGAATAGATCAAGTTATTCAGGGACAATATATCTGTGGGTTTGTTCTAGATCCCTTAGAGACTATCGGATCCACCGCAAAGGGAGAACCTCATCAAGAGTGTCCGGATTTTCAAACACACGTTCACAGTTCTTCTCAGTTCCTTAGTAATAAGAGTCCTAAGGAATTCCGTTTAGAGTAGTCCCAGATATTTCCTATTGGTTCCTAAAACTCCAGTCAAAATTCCTCGATAGTGTCTCTTCGGTCATAATTTCGTATCTCTCCACAAATAAAGGCTGTTCAGGGTCTCTTGATATGACACTCACCTGAATGTTCTCGATTTCGTTGAAGAGCAAACGCACAAAGATCGGAATAACCGATTGTTGGCGTATGAGAGCACGATTGTGGGACTCGCGTGCAAGGATATGCAAGGCGCCGACAGTGCCCTCGACGATCTCCTCCATTCGGACACCATCTGCATACGCAGATGGCTGCTGTGACCCAGTGGTGGCAATTGACGAACGTTGCTGCATCACATCAATGAAATTCATTTAGATTGTAAACCAAAGAAGCCTAATCATGTCACTACTTACGCGTTCTGTGTCCTGGAATGCGCGCATCAGCAGACGCACCAGATGGTGGATGGCGCCGTGCTCTCGCAGGGGCGCATGATTGGCCGGGCAGAGGGCCAAATTGCGTATGAGCCCGATGACAGCCTTGATTAGAGGCCAGCGGGATGGTGGATGCAACAGCTTGACAATTACGGAGAGGCCGTAATTGAGACGCACTGCATTCTGGGCCAGCTCAGAGTCAACGTGGCGCGAAGTGAGGTGACGCAAGGCGCACACCGCCGGCTCGGTAATCTCCTCGCGATCGCCAGCATTGATGATGGTGCGAACGAGGGCATCAACGCCGCCCACTTGGCAAACAGTCGCCTTGTTGCGCTGATTGTTGCACGTCAAATTCGAGAGAATGCCGGCAGCACATGTGACCACATTCACATCCGTCGAGGCCAGCACCTGAACGAGCGACTGCAGCAGCGCCTCAAGCCCCTCCACCTTGGTGGCGGCGTCCGACAGATTGCGCAATGTCCAGAGGCAGTTCTGCACCAGACGCGGCGACATATTGCCCAAATGCATGGCCAGTGCCTGCATGCCACCGGCATCGACAATCGCCGGCTTGTTGCTCGAGCATACCGAGAGAACTTTCAGCACACGCGATGTGGTCCACAACAGCTTCTCGTAGTCGTAGGAGCGCATGATGCGCACCAGCTCATTGGGCCCGCCCGAGGCCAGAATGATGAGCTTGCTCTCCTGGTTGCCGTATGCCAAGATTTGCAGGCAATCGGTTACAATGGCCAAGAACTTGACATTGTTGCGCTGCAGCAGAGTCACCATCTTCTGGAGGCCACCAGCTAGGCGCACGGCCATCTTGGAGCCATCCTGATGCAGCAGCAGATTGTGGAGCGTGGTAATCGCATAGAAGAGCACGCTCTCCACGGGCGACGAGAGCAGCTTCACCAGAGCCGGGATGCCGCCGCTCTTGAAGATGGCCAACAGGCCTTGGCGATGATGCGACAAATTGTGGAGCGTGCCCACAGCGGCCTTGGTGCTCTCCAGATCGTTGCTATTCGAAATGGCGCGCACCAAAGCGGCCACCATCTGGGGGCTGTTCATGATGGCGTGACGCGAGGCCTCCTTCTTCGACAGCTGGTGTACCATCATGGCTGCCTGCGAGACGACCACCTGATCCTCATCGTTGAGCAGCTTGATCAGCTCCGGTATGGCACGTGTGGCCAGCTCAGCGTCGTCCTGGTAGTTAATCAAATTGACCACGGCATGCTTCAGCATCTGCGACGGTTCCGATAGACGCTGCACAGCGGTTGGCTGCTGTGGATCAAATTGTGTTGATGGTATCTCAATGCCCTCTTCCAAAGTCTCTGGGAACATGGCGGCGCGCACGCGCTGCGATCGGGTCTGGCTCAACTGTTGGTTCATATCGTCCACCTGATCCTGTGTAAAGTTCTGCGGAAACCCGGTGTCCAAATCGAACATCAGCGGATCACCCTCCATCTCCTCATCCTCCTTGCCCGACAGCGACGGCACTTGGGTAACGGCTCCCGAATGTATGCCGGAGTCGCCCATATACGAGTTCTGCTGCCACAACAGCGTCTGCTCCTTGGCGGACACCATTGGCGGCAAGTCCGGCGGATTGTATTGATTGCTGTGGGACACTGCAAGCAAGATAGAAATTCAAATAACAATTCTTTCTACTAGGAATAATTCATAATAATCTATATCCTCCCATTACCGACTCTTTATTTCCATTTGCATTTGAGTGTTCTTCATTTCAGGATTAAAGCGCGCAAGACTCGTCTAATGGATTAAAGAACTGGCTCAAATACGACGTTTGAAATGCGACACGACGACAGCAAAATGACAGCAAAAACAGCAACAGAAGCAAACTGAACTAGGAACATGACAGTTTCAGCGCTGCAGGACATTTTTGCATATTGTAAAAAGGATTCCCCCTCAAACGAGTGAAGGAAACATGTGGCATGCCACACCACACCACAGCACATACGAATAAGGATATGGACATGGATACGGATATGTGTGCTCTTGGCGTTGTGTCTCAACGGGCAATCAAGGCTGAAAATGAGAACCGAACGAAGTACAGTGGCGCAAGTTGAGTTTTCCGTTTAAATAACCAGAAATAAAAAAGTACCTATTTCACCTCTTAGATGCTGACTTAAGAATTATCATAGTATATTGAATGGCTTGAGTAACACCTAAAGATACATTTAAAGGTCCTAAGCCTGGCTCATATTACTAAGAAGCGGTGATCAGAAATTAAGTTTTTTAAATTATTATTATTATTTATTATTATTATTAGTATTATTATTATTTCAAAACTCCCATTAATTAATTATTATTAAAACTAACGTAGATCTAAATGACTTTGTTGATTTGGCTATCGATATTTATTACTCGAATACCACTGTACGACGCTCTGCAAGGGGTGGAACGCCTCCCAGCAAGCTTGAGTTGCAAAAAGCTTAGTGCTGTGCTGTTCTGTTCTTTGCTACGCTGGGCGTTTTGTTTGCCACTTTGCCTTAATTATGCCTACTCAGGGATTCGCTTTGTTTCGCATTTGCTTCATCTGCTTATGCAGTGCAGCAACTGCAAAACTGCCGTTAATTCGTCTATATCCCTTATCGATTAAGCACTTTGTGCTCTATTCTCAAGCGGGACACAACATCCCCTCTTAACTCGAAGATGCCTGCCTGCCTTAATTAAATTTGGAGTGAACAAAAATACAAGGAAATGCACAAGTTTAAACGTGTGTCGCCATTTGAAATAGCTGCACATTGGGGGAGAGAGAAAGGGATAGCGAGCTTAACATCAAGAGAGTGCACGCACTCCCACACCCAAAAACCCCGCTATAAAAGGATTGCAAATGAAGCAGCAACAACAAGACTGAGTAAAAGCACTAAAGCACAATTCGCAGGGAAGCAGAAAATGTTGAAAAGCAAAGGGGACGAAAGTGAGCAAAATGAACAAGCAACGACAATTCGCAGGGATGATGGATTTAAGCAAAGCAGCAGACAAAAGGACACAAACAACGGTATAATGAAAGCCGATAGATTGTTATTATTTTCTTTTACAGTATAACATTGAAGTCAGCCACACGATATTAAATCGATTACAGAAAAATGCGCTTTTACTCTGCACCAGGATCTGTTTGTCGATGAGCATTGAAGTGTATAAAGCCGCAATGAAGGTGGGTCTTGTTTTTGTTTTTTCTTTTTAATGGCGTATTGCTCTTTGGGGAATGCAAAAAATCCAAACAAAATATTTGTAGTCCTGTATATTTGTATATTGGGGTTATCTTGAAGGTAGGATTATTGAGTTTAAAAAAAAATAAGCAACTTACTTGTACGATTCTGTGCTGGCATGTAACTCATCTTGGTGATTTAGGCGCTTACACCACACCTGAAATATAAGATTAAGATCATTGTATAATTTGAAAACATGTTTAAGAAATGTAGAATAAATACAATCGCTTATTTCATTCATATTTAAGAAACAACCCAAACAACCAACAGTTTTTTAATTCAACTAGTACTTATCAAAGAACCGACCTAGTTTCCTTAACACATATATTTTAATTTAGCAAAACTTCCCAAAAATGAATCTGTACTGTGTATTAATTAACACTATCTCTGTTAAAGAAGTTGAAAATTTTCAACGTGAGATAAATACAGTCAAGTTTGAGAGTTTCAACTCAACCCAAGCCTCTAGGGCAGGTAACTATCGTTACCAGCAAATATTGTAGCAATTAGGTACACACAGACACACATACACATACACCAGGTATTTCCGTTTAAAGACTTCTTCACAGGCCAAACCAAATATGTTACGAAGCATACTTAAGATTGTATGTAAAAATGTACGTGTGTGTGTGTATGTAGGGTATCCAAAGTAGTTTTGATAAATTACCTGCCGAACGCAAAAGGGAGTCAGAGTGAGAGAGATATACATACACACCTGAAGTTACTTAAATCACGCAAGTGAAACCACACTTAATATAATTCAGCTCTTATGTTTGATGCACCACAATAACAATAAAAAAAATTACAAAATTATTTGTATGCAATTGAAAAATGCAGATTCTTGAGATAAAACGCACTCGGAAATTGAACGACCAGCGACGACCGAAACAGACAAGTGACTGGAAAATAAACGAGAACGCTGCGGCCGTCGCTTCGCAGCGGCGTTGCACGTACACTCATACATATACAGTGCACCACTGAGAGTGTGATGGACAGAGATAGATAGAGAATGCTGGTGTTCATTCATACATGTGTGTGTATGTATTCTATAGGTACAAAAGAGTAGGAAACTCCAATGCAGCTTAGCAGCGTTGCCAGATGCCGCAAAATGGCAAACAATAATAAAAAAAAGTAAACACTACATAGTCACTACATATTTCCATTACCAATCAAATCATCTATGTATACACATAAATTATATACATATGCATAAATACATAAAAATTGTCTCTTATGAAGCCCTTAAATTATTTGGACTAAGATAGGAATTGTCTTAAGCTGCGCAAAAGATAGCTTCCTTCTATCTACACGAATGTATACATATGTGAGTAAACGTTGGAAATATTTATTTTATCCACTAGCAGGTCACAAAAAAAAAAATTAAAACATTGTTTATTATGCCGCGAACCACTTTTTTTTTGCGTTGTTTATGTTTATTATCTGTATAAGCATTAGCTTTAAAGACACACACACATGCACTAATGTTCAATACGCAGTATTTGGTTTAGTATGTGTGGGGATTACCACACCCCCGCCTGATTGGTTTGTATCTCTTGATTGCTAACAACTTTCTTGCGTTCGCGTTTTCTATTAATGCCAGGTTTTCATGTTTTGCATTCAACAACTTTTGGAGCACCATTTTGTGAGTTGATAGATAACAATTAGAAAACTTAACTAACTTACCACGTCAATAATAATTGTATCTGCTTTACAGCAGTTTAATTTAATTTTTTACACTTAAATTCACGATTTTTACAAAAAAAATTCTCCAGCGAAAACAAAGTATGTGTGTATAAGGTGAACAGCGTGACCGTAAGCTGGATTTCCAAAAAATACTGAATTGATCAAAGAAATAATCGATAACTTGCTTGTTTCGGTACTGCCAACTTTATTTTTAATAAGCAGGAAAAAGAAGTTAAATTTTTAAATTAAACAAATATAATAAAAATACTTGTTTTATTTAGATGAAATTCTTCAACAGCTAAAATCGAATTTAGTGAGATCAACTATGATATTAATGACGATAATAAAGATACAAATATTTGATTATTTTTATGTCGTTATATTTCATATTACAGTCTTTTCATTACTGGGAATTTCAGATACATATTGTGAAGGTTTTTTATTCAGAAAGCTTACTTAACTACAGGATTGTTTTTATTGGGTCGATTCTACATTTTCTGTTCGAGTTTCCTGTACAAATTTGACAAAAGCATCTCGATGACGGCTCAAACCAAAGAATTCGTAAATTTGCGAGAATCCAAAATAAGCAACAACAGCAAAAACAGCTACTGCAATGGCTAAACTTGCAATGCAAACAAGGAATATCATGAGAACAACCGTTAAGAGAGTTCCTAAAATAGTAAATTAGTTATCGCCAAAGTTATCAGTGAAAGTGTCATTTACAAATAAATACCTTCGAGCACGAGAATGCCTGTGAATGTGATTACCATGGTTGCAATGCCAAAGCCAAAAATGATTAACAATGGCAACAGGATAACGAAACTAGCCGCCATCACGCAAATGGCAATATCTGGATGTTCAAGACACCAATTAATCGCAGCTTCAATAAATTCATTTCCACCCAGTTCCGACATAACAAAACTGGCACAGCGACGTCCCTGCGTCCCTATAAAATAAAGTAAAATTAAATAAATTGAATTTTTCGACACATTTACAACTAGTGTTTAGTTCATTACCGATCAACGAACAAGAATATATTTTTATTCGGAAAGATGATTCAAAAACTTGTAATTCAATTAATTTGACATTTTTTAAATTTGATAATCCGTAGTATTTTTTATTTTTTTTAGTTAATACTTCTAAATAAGTGCGAACAAAAATTAAATAAAATCATCAGTATTTTGAGTGGACTGCGTCGATGTGCAAGCCACTTGGGTGTTGAAGATGGAGTAATCTTCAGCCATTGGTTCACTCTCTGTTTGTGGAGTCTGCATATCGGAGTCGATGGTCATAGATTCAGGATCGATTGCCATCGCTGCAGTTTCCCAATCGACCCCTAACTTATCCGAACTCTCCTCCTTGGATTTCTGGGCATCTTTTGACTCATCATTTATAGCCAATTGGGCATGTTCGGCTCCGGCATTGTTTGACATATTGACGCCTTCGTTTTCAGCAATCGTGGGCAATTGAAGAACTTCGCTTTCGGTATTTCCGAAGTGCCAAAGTTGAGGTTCGCTGGAAATGGCACTTGACGATATGTCGGCAACTGGGTAGTTGATTGTATTATCAGACGCGACTCTGCTACCATTGGGACTACTGGGCAATTCATTGGGTATTTGCGCCATCATTAATGACGGCTCTTGGTCTCCACTGATCTCCTCAATGGACATCGATGTTGATGAGGCTTGGGCTGGCAAGTTATTCGATCTGTCTAAACGTAGATTACTAGTCCCCCCATTGGGACTACTGGGCAATTCATTGGGTATTTGCGCCATCATTAATGACGGCTCTTCGCCTTCATTGATCTCCTCAATGGACAACGATGTTGATGACTCTTGGGTTGGCAAGTTATTCCATCTGTCTAAACGTAGATTATTACGCTTCTTGAGTATGCAACGACGAATATGCACAGATTTGTCAATTTCCTTCGGTTCATATGGTATCACCATTTTTTTCTTCACCGCTTTGATGTACATTTTGTTGATGAAGACTTCGGAACGATTTTTCAGACGTTCCTTTTTATCGAAACGTTTCTTTGCGTCCCATAGACAATTGAAAAGCGTCATATCGACACGCACTTTGGTGCGCAGACACAATTGTCGCACATCTTCAGGACTATATTGTCGACTTAGGTCTTCACTAGTCACTCTATCAGGTTCTATTAAGCGCCGGGCTAAATCTGAATCGGACTCGTCCCATTCCTTCGTTAATTCCGTAATGCCTGAGTCCAAATCTTTTTGATATTTGACCAGTGCATACGATAAACAACGCGACATTTAAAAAAAACAAAAAAAAACGAAAATATTTGATGGAATTCAAGTGCGCGTCGGCTTGCTTGCTTTAATTTGTGTTCAGTGTGACCGTGATCAAAAATAACAAGTTCATTGTAATAGTAGTTCACTCTTATTCGGATGATTTTGTTCCGTTCTTGGGAACGACATTTGACTAACAAAAGAACGACTTAGTTCACCGGTCAAAAACGAACGAAAAGAAGGAAGGAGCTACATAGGTAGAATATCTAACATATTTTGTATACCTACATAATTTTTGCAGGGCATTGAATGCTCCGCATAGCAATTGATCCGCATTCAAAGCCGTAGAAGTGGTATCAAAGTTCTCTTTATTTGGCTGCACCTGTTAATAAATGAATATAAGCAAGTTTATTGAAATGTTTAGCAATTAAGTGATTTGCTGCTGCTAGGGGCAACAACAAAAATTATGAACATGAACTTCGACTTCTGTCGCACCTCGCTTGTTCATTTAAGTGTGCTTACCATTTTTCTCAGCGTTGTGACGTGTATTGTACTTTAATTTCGTGCCAAACTTATGCCCATTTTACGTTTTATTTACAGTTTTAAAATATATGTTGAGACAAAAACCGCATTAGAAGTAAACATTGGCATCGACCGCGCTGCCAACTTACCGCAATAAAAGACGTTGCCACGCTGTTGAATTTTTGAGGATTTTTATTGGCATAGAAAACATTTGCGAATCATAACAAAATTTATTTACTTGGACTTTATAACTTTTCAACTTTAATGAACTTTCACTTTAAAATTACCATGTCTGACTTGAACTGTAACCGCCAACAAAATGTAATTATTTGGTACATTTTAGTATATTTTTCGAGACACAACAGACACACTGGCTACATCGTTATTGCAAATATATTGGGGTTTTTCTTGTTGTTGTTGTTCCTAATGAAGTATGAATTGTAGGCCGTTGAATGGCGGTCGCTCGGTAATTCGTCCGGCTATGATTTGTTCGCCGTGTATTGTCATGCGACAACGTCGCTTGGGTGCATGTATGCAATTTAAATAGTTGGCGGCGTCTCGACACTGCAGCGGCATCCAGCCGTAAACCTGCGACTCCAACAACGGATATTCCGACGACAGTCTGGTGCTTTGCCTTTGGCGCTGCGGCAACTGATTGCCATGTGACTCGTATTTGGCGTAAAACTTGGAAGTGATAGGATAAACTGTAAGAAACAGAAAAATAAATTAGACAGACTCGCGTAAATGGATTAGAGTGAGATAGATGACCACCAGCAGGGGAAAGTAATATAGCGTAGGGATTTTTCAATAATGTCCCTAGGGAAATTTAAGCTGCTCTAAATACCAACATTTCGAATTGAAATTCCTATGAAAATATTGGTATTTTAAAATGAAAATACCGACGCTTTAAACTCAACACAAACATACCTTTGGACGAGGGCACGAAGACTTCACAGATGCGTATGTGCCTATTGGAGTTTTCGATTAATTCCTTTTGAAAGTCGTAGGGCAGTGGACGTGGATCACCTTCGAAATGATCGGGATTCTGTTCGTCGCCATCTTCGTCGTCGTCGTTGTCTGCATTTGGTTTCATGCCTCCGCCGACAGAGCACAAAGTGAACGTCTGTGGCGCGTAGCGTGCTGTTTACGTCTGAGATTGGGATTTTTGTGCTGCAAGGACACCTGTCTTTTCATTTATAAAACTTGAACTCATTAAACTTTTGCCATTGCTATTATTGTTGTTGTTCATTTTTTCTTCTGTTTTTGTTGTTGTTGTACTTGCTTCTGTTGTTATTACTGCAGCCCATGACAGGCAATTTCGCCATTGTACACACGCATCCACAGGACACACATACAAACGAACGCACACAAATGGCAAACCGGCAACTTCAACGTGACCTACAAACACACACACACACACAAACACAATAATAATGCCAACGTCACCACAGCGGCTTTGCCATTTATTATTTTGCAATGGGGCCACAGCTGATCATCATCATCATCATCATCATTATCGTTATCGTTATCCATGAACTGCAAAAAAGTTTTTCCTGTTTATTTCACGTCATTTGTTGTCGTTACGAACCGAACCCTTGAAGTATGCAGCAATTTCCGAAAATAAACACAAGTATTGAAATGAATGCCATTGCGTGCTGTCGCTTCAGCTCCATCCCCCCTCCCCCTCCCCATCCCCTTCACCAACCAAATCAGAGTTCACCCCTCACATTCTGATTGGAGAGTTGTGCAATCCTTTTTACTGCCAATATTATCGAAACATTAACATACACCAACTTAATCAGCCAACAACAAACAACACAATACCAATTAATTACATTCCACACACGCACTAGAAGAAGAAGAAGCAGAAGAAGAGAAAACCAAGGTTGTCTTGAGTATACATTCAGTATATTAATATACTAAATTACGCAATAGCTTAAAAGAACAAACAAAAAAATGCAGTGACATTATTCTCACCCAACATTTCAAGCAAACAGCAAGGCTAAAGCCGAGTCTGCTCGACTTTTATGCACCCGGTAACCGTTGTGTAAAGATTTAAGTGTGACCAAAGCTAAAGAGTGTCTGATCTATTATGCTGACTATAACTTGTATTACAAAAGTGCATTTTAAAATTGAAATAAAAGAAATGTTGAACTAATTATTAAATTACAATTTTTATTTTAAAATTTCGATTGTAACCCTCTATCTTGACCTTTAAAAATCAAAAATCAAAATAAAAATACGTTTCCAATAGCAAATTCAATGTTGAAGCTAGATCATTTCTCTATATCGTAATCTGATCGTAATAAAATGTCAAGAAACCATTTAGAATGTGTTTCAAATTTGGAAAAAGCAAAATCTTAACTGCTTAGGAACTCAAGAGTATTGTCACCAAATTTGCTGTCTCTAGCTCTTGTAGTCACAGAGATCGAGCTGTTTATACAATATGCGGACTGCGGACTGCGGACCTCGGCTATGCCTCCTGCTGCTTGACACCAAGTTATAAGAGGCCTGACTACCCTTTGGGTAGCTGGGCAGATGTATAGTTATGGTGTGTATACTATATACTATATACAAAAAACAATCCACTTAACCATATGTGTATATAATATATATAAATAGTATCTACAGATCAGTCATGTGGCCCATTAAGTTTATGGTCGAGGAGTGTTTGATTGTTGGTGTTGGTGTTGGTGATTTGCATTGATTACATTCCCTCCGGATAGTAATCGCGATAGGCGAATGCCTCAATGTAGGCGGGACGACGGCAGCTGAAGAGCTCATAGGTCAGCTGCTTGTGGGCGTGCTTCTCGAGTGATTTGCGCGTCTTCTCCAGCAGCGCAGCCTCATCGAACTTCACCCGCTGCACTTGCGTCTTACGCAATATGTTCTGCACAAACTGCGACCACACAGAGCCTGACTCCTGCGGTGGCTGTTGCTGTTGTTGTTGCTGCTGTTGCTGTTGTTGATCCTGCAGCAATTGTTGCTCCACACTGGGCGTCGCTAGCTGGGGCACTGCAACCGAAGCTGTCGCTGTCGCATCCACTTTGGCCGTATTGAGATCCTGCATAATCGTCTGCAGGCGATCGACCGTCTCGGACATGCGTTTGCGAAAGTCGACAATGCGACGCGTGTACTTGAAGAGCTCGCGCTGCTCGAGTGGCTCCAACTCGACCACATCGAGAGCATTCAGTTCGGCTGCGGTGAGCAGCGGCTGCATGCGCAACTTTTGCGTCTCTGTGGTGCCCATGACATAGACACGATGCACAAACTCCTGCATCGCTGTCGTGTTCAGCATGGCAAACTCGTACTCGAGCAGCGCCTCAAAGATCGCCTTCTGAATCTCACTTTCGCTCACACTCTGATTCTCATTCTGATTGTGATGCATTGTTGCATTATCACTGCCCAGCGGCTGATTGAGACTGTCCAGGGTAGCGAGCACGTCGGCCAAATGGCGACGCATTTGCTCGCTGTCGCTGGCAGCAAAGTTGTGCAAACCCAGCCGCTGGATGAGCCGCACATTGATGGCAAACTGTTGCTCCAGGGCATACAATTGCCAGAGTGAACGCATGCGGGATTCGTACTCCTTCTGGGCGATGCTGCCCAGAATGCTGCTGATGTTCGTATCGTACAATTGGAGGCCGCGTATGAAGTTCACATCCATCGTATAGTTGACCATAAAGTTGAGCACATAGCCGAGTGCATCTTCAGCGCTGGCGAAGCGTTCGCGTCGCTGCTGATAGAACTCATCCAGATCGCTGACAGTCAATTGATTGCGTGCCACGCTGCTGTCGTGGAGCGTTCGATTCATTTCACGCTCCTCGCGTATCCGCTCAAAGTTCCCCACCAGCTGCTCGGCGGCCGGCTGCTGGAATTCATCGAACACCTCAATGTCCACCGCCATGCTGGTGCTGGGCGGTTGCTGAGCTGCTGTCTCCTTCTCCACGACGCATTGTGGCTGCCATTTCTGTTGTGCCTCCTGGCGTTCTCGGCTGCTCCGCTCGAATATCGCCGACGCACTGAACGCGGGCAAATCGAGCATATTGTAGATGTCCTCCTTGAGGTTGTGGCAACAATGCAGCGCCGACATGTCCATGGGATGTGCCTCCGTATTGAAGATGTACGCACCGGCCTGCACAATGCACACGTTCTCCTCGTTGTCGAGCAACTCGCCGTGACGATCCTCGCCGGCGTGATGCAGAAAATTGTCCTCGTCGAAGAGCAAATACAAATACTTGGTGGTCTCGGCCAGAAAGAACGATTCCATGCGATTCTCCTTCTCATGCGTGACCACATTGCGTATCTGTAAGAGTGTAAAGAGTGTCAAAGTCAAGTAAGTAAAGCTACAATCGAGTGTGCTCGACTGTGAGATACCCGCTACCTATTTTCAATGAAATCATATCCTACAAATATACCAAACAAAACAAGTGAAGATGAAGATGAATGAATAAGAGCAAAACAGAAGGGTATCAATTTAAAAAAAATATACCAAATAAATATACCACAAAAATACTGCAAAGTATACCAAAGGCTACATTTGGTAAATTGATATAGTACTGTATTTAAAATATACCAAAAGATATACTTGGTATATTGATGTTATAACTTTGTGTCTGACAATCTGGTATATTTGTTCACTCTACAGTATATTTATAATCAAGTACTGTTTTAAATATACCATAGAGTGAAAATATACCAGATTGTCAGTTACATTTTCTACAGGCACAAAGTAATAATACCCATATACTCTAGGGATAGCGATTATGAAAATATACCGAATAACAATACTGAAAAATACTAAAATATACCTCAGGCAGTATTCGGTATATCGATATATGACAATATTGAAAAATATACTAGATTGTCAGACAAAACAACTTAGACCCGATGCAGTTTACAACCAAATTTGGAGGTTAACGTAGATATTATTTTATGTATAAAAATTTGTAACTCTTGCTATTCGATTATTTGTCGATTTAGGGGGCGGAAATGAGCGTGGCAAAAAATCGAAGTGTGTTGAAAAATAATTATATCTCTATCTCTTACAGTCCCTGAGATTTAGAGGTTCATAACGACGGACGGACAGACAGACAGACATGGTTATATCCTCATATTCTACACTATGGGTATCGGGTATAAAATAATGTTTCATTGCCCTACGTCACTTACAGTTGCATAGCCGCATTTGGTCTTCGCACTGAACTCAATCGTCTCCAGCATATGCTCGCCCAGCTCCAGCAGATATTCATTCTTCGTGGCACGATACAGATACATGGCCGACTCGATGAGTTCGGGTCGCAGCGGATAGACCTCACGATTGGGCGCCGCTTCGCCGGCGGGAATGTTAAAGAATTCGGGTAGGAATCCGTACTTCTTCCACACGCTAATGTAGCGTGTCATGGTGCGCATGGCGGGCGCCGTGTCGCCCACAATGCTCAGTATGCCGGGCCAAAAGGATTCGAGGGACTGAAAGACGGGCAACGTCACATGTCCCTTGTTCATCCCCACCCACACATACCAGTCGTCCTTCCTCATGTATTTGTCAATTGGCGCCCTCGCCTCGGCGAACAGTTCGAGGAGCTCGGGACGATTGAGCAGCACGGCTCCCTTGACCAGGTACTCGAACAGCGAATCGACGCCAGCGCCAATGCCCGAATCGAGTGCTGTCCAACGACCGCTCTGCACATCGATGTGATTACCAAACAGTCCAATCGACGAGCGGCGCTCCCACAGAGCATAGATGGCCTGGAGGGCCACCTCCTCGTAGATACTGTTGCCCGTCAAGCGGCTGAGCGTGCCAAACTCGACCAGGAATGTGCCCACGCCTGCTGTGCATGTGATGGAGGTCTCGCCATTGGGCACGCCATAGCGTAGATTCACTGTGCCATACGGCATCCCGGTGTTGGTGTCGAACGCCGGCAGCAGGCGTCGCGCCACATCCTCGGCCATGCGCAGCAGCGGACCAGCGCAGGGCCAACCTGCTTCCACTTGGATGCCGGCACGTCGCGACAACAGATGGGCGGATAGAAGGCCGCCCACAATGCGTATATTCGTTTCGAAGACGGACACATTGATGTCCCTGTTGAAGTTCATCTTGTCGATGAGCAGCGCGTGCACGCGGCGAAATTCCGTGTAGTTGCCCATGGTGGCCAAGGTGTCCAGGGCATCGATCAGCGTCAGCGAATAGCTGCCCCAGGTATCGTGGCCATCGCAGGTGAGCGGACGCAGTTCATCGTAGTTGCCGGCATGCTGCAGATATCCATCGTAGGCATGCTGAAACATGCGCCGCACATCCTCACTAAATATCCAATATAGTAGTAACACGTTTACCACACATGAACTTGAACTAGATTTTTATTGGGCTTACCGGAGTTCCAATTTGCGGGTACGGGAGTAATGTTTTTGTGAGATTCCCTGTGTGGCCAGGCTTAGTATGATGCCCAACAGAATGTACAAGTTTTTACACACTTTTTGCATATTTGCATACTTTTATTTCCACATCCATATGCTCCTCTAATTAGATTATCTGGACTCCCTCCATGTAGAGAGAGACAGCGTGTAAGAAGGGGCATCAGTTGAGTGCAAATTGCGGTTCTGGCTACGTAGACGTAAAAACAAAAATCAGCTGATTTGGCGCCGTTTCGATAGACATCTTGCATCGCGCATATCACAGTTGCATTGCTCAACTAATCGATAGTTTGCGGTGGTATATTTTTTTAAATAATGACGAGATTGCACAAGCAAGCTATGCAGTTTTTTTTTGTGTAAATTTCCTAGATTTGATTTAAATTATGGTGCACTTGTTATTTGTGAAATTAGTTACAGACATGTGTATAGATTCGGTTACGTTAAAAATTAGGCTTTATTATGACTAACTTCGGATATGTGTGTAAGTGCTATATTTACGTTAATTACACTATATACATTAATAACATTAACTCGCAATATTTATCTTAAACGTACTTAAATTTTGTATTTATAACTACTTGCTAGATAAAATACATTTTTTTTATTTTGGCAAGCGCTCTTTATTTTCACATAAGCAAATGAACCGTTTTACGTTTTTTCTGTTGCACATACGTTACGTTAGCACCGCCCGGTATCGATATGGGTATCGATAACAGTGCAGAACTCGCCCATTTCAAAAGTTCCATCCACACGATAAATAACAAAGGAAAATCAAAACACTGCAATTGGAATAATTGGCAAAATGAAGCAAAGCTCGCTTTGTACGTATATATTTAGTAAAATAAGCAAACTTCTTTTACTATACATTTCAATATCTCCCAGCTATGTTCGCCGAAGACATCCTTAAGGATTACGGCTCGTTCATGGAGGAACATGACAGCAAATTGCAAACTTTACGACAACAAATGCCTGATAATGCCGGCGGAAGTCAATTGCTAACATCATTAACGCCGGCTATAGAGATCAACTACTTGGGCGATACGCACAACGACTTTCTCAATTGGCACAATACACGTCTAACGGAATCAGAGCTGCTGGCCAATAAACCACTCACAACATTGGCCAATTTGTGCAATCAATGCAACGATTTGACACAAACAGCGCAACAATTGCAGCTACAATTTGTCACCACAAGCACACGCCTTGAGACGAGAGCTGGGAATGGGGGACGAGAGCAAACGTTATACCAAATGAGTGCAGCCATCGATTTCTTTTGCCAAATCTACTTCCTCTTGAAGCGCATTATTGTTGTGCTGCAAAACATTTGGATGCAGCTAACAGCATATGTCTCCAATACTGTCAACATCCATGAAGCACATCTCTTTGTAAATATGCTACAAGCCGGGACTGAATTATATACTAACGTTGCCCTTTGATTGCAGCATGTTTTCGATGCCATGGCCGAGCTGTTGGAGCAACTGGTCGTATTCAATGAACTGACGGAACAATCAAGTCTCTCGGCCAAGTGGCCGCTGTACAAGAAGTGGCTCCAAACGTTGCTGGGGAAGAGCAGCTCCAGCACATTCGAAGTGCAAGGCGTGCAGAGTTCACTCGATGACATCGACACTGTAATCTCTGGGAATATCTTTCAGGTGCGGTATTTGCAGCAT
Organism: Drosophila kohkoa; assembly: GCA_019972355.1. Taxonomy (NCBI): domain Eukaryota; kingdom Metazoa; phylum Arthropoda; class Insecta; order Diptera; family Drosophilidae; genus Drosophila; species Drosophila kohkoa. The sequence continues at coordinate 182,370 of BJEL01000060.1, forward strand.
TTGCCAAATGAATCGATATTAGAACTTAACTTTTTCAGATGCTGCTGGTCAGCTTGCTGGATACGAAGAAACAAATGAATCTAAAGGACGCCAGCGTCAACTATATAACACAACATTCCAATGCGTATGTACGCCAACTATTGACAACCGCGATTGAAGCGACCCAAGCGAACGAGTGGCGAAACTATGAAGAGCCCAAGCAACTGCTGCGGCTAACAGCATTCATTTGTGTGCTGCACAAGTTGGGCATCCTCCTGGATGGCAAACTGATCAAGAGTGTCTTGGAGACATTGTCCAGATACCAGCGTGTGCCCTTGCAACGGAATGTCTTCTGGTCGCCACACACATTCATTGGCAGGCACGCCAAGACGCTGCTAAAGACGCAGGACAAAGCCGTCGATTGCCTGAAGCAATACAACGCATCCGCCGAGAAGTTGACATCGAATGATTTGAAGACTTGTCGCCAGCTGGGCACACAGATTGCACTTTGGTCCATCAACATGCAGCGCTGCTTTGTCGCCGGTCCCATCAATCAGTTGAAGACGTTTGCCAAGCTCATTTTATTGGGTCAGAGTTATGGCGAGCAGGTGAACAGTCTTATTGATGGCCTAATCCGACGCCATTTAACCCTTGCGCTGCCCATTACGAAGAGTGCCTTATTTACAATTTACAAGTTGCTGCAATATTTGCAAATGCTGCAAAAGACATTTGCCAACAATCAAATTGTTTGCATGCGCTATGTGAGCTCAGTGTTGCAATGGCAAACGCAAAAGATTCAACATCTCTTGCTGCTAACGAAGCGCAACATTCTCGACCTGAAGCTGATGCAACGCAAGATGAGCATATTGACTACGCTCAAGCTATCCGAACGTTCCCTCAAGGGTTATCCGCCCACAAGACGTCGTCTGACCATCGTTAATCTGGCGCTGAGCGAATTCCTTGGCAAGGAGCGTCTGTTGCCCACGGATAAACAAAAGCTATTCAAGTCCATCTCGATGCGTGCCAACAATCTCAGTCGCTATCAGCAGAACATTCTCGGACAGTTTGATTCGACGCAACTGATCAACAACTACGATTCGCTGTCGATTTCGGATGCGGCGCTCAAGGAGTACGTTCAACAACAGCAGAATCCCTTCCTATTGCAGGTATGCTTTGCTTCTCTATCTTCAACTTGAGTCCCTTGTTGACTAGATAAACAGATACTAAGTTGCTGCAGCACTTTGATTGTGTTCTGTAAAACAAAGAGTCTTGCTTTCTTACTGATGATGATGATTGTAGCTTTTAGTCATCATGTTTTGTTCACTTTTATTATAAGATTACAATTAACAATATCACTATATTGTTACCATTTTGTTTTTTTTAGAATATCTTCGCTGCTAGCAACAAGCTGGACAAGAACTTGGCGCTGTTTAAAGTCGATCGCGAGGCACAGGACGAGTCAGTGAGAAGTCAACGCATCTTTGACTGGGAACGTGAATTCTTGAGCAACCATTTGGAGTTTCTACTGCGAGTGGAGGCGTTGTCGCATCTCCTGCTTAGCCAGGATCAACCATTCACGCAGCAAACCATCGACTACAGGTTGTGCATCAATGTGGCTGCCATAGAGAATGATGGCGTCTACAATATACTTCGAGGTACGTGTCATGCGTGATATTGTATGTTCAGTTTATATATTGTATTTATTTTGTTGCATACCCTTTATCGAATTGCAGATAACCTTGAAAACTATTTTACGGCCACGTTCTACAATTTAACGACAATTGCGCCACACGACTGGAAGTCATATGAGAAGATGCGTCACTTGGCTAACAAACTGCTGCAATTGCGACCTGTTGACGATTATTTGCCCAATCAAATTATAGATCAAGTAAGTGTTTGTGCTTACTATATATTATACGCCACCCGCCATTCGATGGCGTCATAACTAAGCGTTGATCACACTGGGTTGATTCAACTGCAGCAGCAGCTTATTTATGTACTTCCATCTCATCACTCTTAGCCTGTATAAACATCATGCATGATCTCAGCCACAAATTTGTCATTGCACTCTTATTAACTTGGCTTTTAAAAAAAATGTTAGAAGACCCCAATTTTCACATTGTTTTTTCTATATTTCCTTTAGACAACAGCAATTTCACAGTCGAACTCACTTTACTGTAGCTTTATTCGTTATTCGTTTTATATATTCCCATTATCAATGTGAAACTCTTAAATCTCTGAAATATGTACTTGTGAATGATTTATTTCGAATGTGAGAATAAACATATGGGAAATTCTCTGTATACAGCGAAAAAAATCATAAACTGAAGCAATTCTTATAGCGCTGGATTATCACTATATTTAGAGCTAAAATTGATTTTAGAAACTTTTTCTGGTTCACAATAAAATATATAAATTCGTAGGAATACATTCGTATATGCCAGACACAATAATTGCGAAATCATTCTAAGCTTTAATTAGAGTGCTAGTCAACAGTTATAAGATTCATCTTTACTCAAAATCAAAATAATATTTTGCTATTCGTTTTTTTCTATTCAGATTTAGATTCTCTCCGTAGAATTTGCCCATATATAGTTTGTACGTTGTTTTCATCTTTATTAGTTTTTATACAACACTTCACAGACATCATTTAAGTTAATAATCCCTTTACAAAATGAAAGACAAACCTAGCGACTATCAAATATTTTTTGCATTACTCCTTTCACAGTGATTCTCAAATTGTTGACTTCATAATAAAACACAAAGTTTTGTAGTTCATCAATTTGTCAACCTCCTCTTAAGTGATTCTTAATTTGTTAACATAAACTTGGGATGTTGTTTGTTACGTAAAGCTGGATAGTATTTATTTATTTATATTCTGTGACCAACTGACTTATTCACCCACTCGGAGTAAGAGCTCGGAGGCTGAAATTTGATCGTGCAGAATGAGTGTTCATAAAAGTCCCAGCTCTAATTATCTTAATTCAAATTTGTAAACATCAGCTTTATTATACATGTAAACAAAGAATCGTGGATTGAGTTTATAAACAGAAAACAAAGTATAAAACCAACATATTATACGAATGCATAACAAACGTCTTAACCTACGTCAATGCATCGAATGTTAGGCTTCGATTTTTGTGGTCAATTTTGCCAGACAATGGATAAATTACGTCATACTCATTCAAGAAATATTTAACCAGGGAGGCTACTGAGATTATAAATATTTTAGAAATGGGAGGCTGCACTCTTTGCGCTGGAATAAAAGTAAAACGTTCTCTTTCCGGTTGTAATAAATTTATATTTTTTGGTTCATTTATGAAATGTAAGAATTTGTCGATGGGATCACTTTACTTTTCATAAGTATACATAGTAGTATCAATAAAATACTAAGCCGATAAATGCATACACAGTATAAATAAAATACTAAGCTGTTGTCGATCTCCGCTAAATACTTTTCATAATTATACATAGTTTATACTACTCTAACATACATAACATACTAAGCCCATAATTACAGACAGCATAAGTAAAATATAAAGTTGTAGTATAATTTTTCACTTATCTATTTTGCTTTCATGTAAACAGGGCATCGATGTGCTGCAGATATTGCGTAAAATATATACTAAAGATAGCCTTCAGTATATTATATGTTCATGGTATAATTTCGGTATATTTGTGGATCTGATCTAAATACTTTTTATAAGTATACATAGTAGTATAAATAATATACTAAGCCCATAAATATATACATAATATAAATAAAATACTAAGTTGTGGTATAATTTTTCACTTATCTATTTTGCTTTCATGTACACAGGGCATCGATGTGCTGCAGATAATGCGTAATATCCACACATTCGCATCGAGCTACGCCTACAATATGAACTTGCAGTTGTTTGTGGAGATGCAGAGTCGGAACAAGCATCTGGATATCATTGGCACACGTCACGTGGCGAATTCCGTGCAGACTCACGGCACTGGGATAATCAACACGACCGTCAACTTCATCTATCAATTTTTGCGGCAAAAGTTCTACACATTCTCGACGTTCCTGCACGATGAGCACATCAAGTCGCGCCTGCTCAAGGAATTTCGCTATCACGCCGATCACAAGCATGTGAAACCCTATCAATCGTATCCCTATGAGAGAGCCGAGAGCTTCATCAAGAAGATACGCAAATTGGGCGTCTCGCAGAATGGCGAAACCTACATGGATCTATTTCGTAAAGTCATCACACAAGTTGGTGGGTTTTGAGTTTAGAATTGAAAAATATATACTACAAAATACTAAATATACTATATTTATGATTCAGGTAACGCTGTGGGTTATGTGCGACTGCTGCAATCGGGCAGCAAGAATGCCAACTATCGAAGTCGTTCCTTTATGTCTCGTTTCAATAGTAATTTCTCAAGATGCGACGAGAAGAATCTGGAGGAGACAACACAAAGTTCCATTCGAGAGTACGAGAAAAGCGTTGAGCATTTGAAGGAATGCTACTCGGACAACACAAACTACTTCAAGGTAAGTTCACAAGTTCGATAGTTTTAATAGCTATTTGAATAACTTTTGCTCTGATCTTTCAGTTGTTGATGCAAGGCTTCCAGCCATTCCTTTGCAATCCGCATAATCATCATCTGAAGACATTCTTTCTGATCACGCCCGCGCTTATGATGAACTACATCGACTATCGCGTCAAGGAGAAGCTGAAAATGTATAAAAAAGATCAGATGCGATGTTCGCTGTTCGAAGATGGCTTTGCCATTGGTCTCATCTATATACTGAATATGTTGAATCAACTGGGCGAATTTCATGAGCTCGGCTGGAGTCAAACAACAGCACAGCAGCTGCAGGCCGAACGTCTCAAGCTCAAGGATATTATGGCTACCTCGGAGACGACACAAAAAGGATCGCCACACAAGGCCAATGTGGATGAGAAGCTGCTCCAGACGGTGGCCATAACCGAGAGGCATGTGAATGCCTATGAGCAGGAGTATAATTTATTGTATGCCACATTGAGCAGCGCTGAAATATTCTTTCAATAATAATAATGCTAATGTTTTAGTTTTAGTATCAGTTTCAGTTTATTAAGACGAAACTATAAATCTGATTGTTAAGTTTAAAAAGACTTTTGTTTTGTTTGTTGTTATTACTCTCGGTTTCATTTTGTAATTCCATTTAGTAAACTCTGTTAATACAATTTTTGTTGGTTAGACAAACTACTCAAAAATTCATAAACGGGAACGACGAATGCAAAAGTTATTCACGTATACCATATAAATATACATATACTATATATAGTACTATATAAGGGAACCTCAAGACAGTCGATTTGTTTAAATAAATGATCGCTTTTGGAATATTTATGTATGTGTATTATAAATGCAGGCAAAATACAACAAATTGTCGGGTAGTTAATTGGTTAGATCGCTACTCTTTTTTTTCTCATATTCATTTTCATTTTTGTTTTGTTTTTCTATTAGCCAAGTCACATATTAATTTGCAGCTTAGCATTAGTCACAAATTAGTCATTTCATATAAGACATCAGTGTGTATCTATGTATGTGTGTGTGTGTGTGACTGGTAATACAAACATACTCGATAAGGTACTATTCAATATACATTTTATATAGACAATACAGCTCTAGACTGTGTTGTTGCATTTTGAAAAGTAGCAAGTAGTTTAATCCAAGGTTAACCCAATTGTGTGGAGAGATAGCGAGATAAGAGAGAAGAGAATATTGATAACATAATCCATAATAATGTCTATTGAAAATATGTATTGTATTTCATATCATTACAGTTATTGGTAAAAAAAAAATGTGGTTTTCTTTTCATTTTTGTTTTTTTTTTGGAGAAAATGCGAACGGGTTTCGTCTTAACAGAAATACGCCAGGGTGACACAGGCCAGATCAGCTTAAAGTGAGCCACAATCGGCAACCACAATCTTCTTTGTGGTCTTGCCCGACTGCGAGCCGTATGACTCGATCTTCTTGACAACATCCAGACCCTCGACGACCTCGCCGAATACGACGTGCTTGTTGTCCAGCCAAGCGGTCTTCACGGTGCAGATGAAGAACTGCGAGCCGTTGGTGTTGGCGCCAGCGTTGGCCATCGATAGGATGCCGGAGCCGGTGTGCTTCAGACGGAAGTTCTCATCGGGGAACTTGTTGCCGTAGATGGACTTGCCTCCAGTGCCGTTGTGGTTGGTGAAATCGCCGCCCTGGCACATGAAGTTTGGAATGACGCGATGGAAACTGGAGCCCTTGTAGCCGAAACCCTTCTCGCCGGTGCACAGAGCACGGAAATTCTCGGCGGTCTTGGGCACGACATCGGAGCGCAGCTAAAAACAACAAATACAAAAGAAAAAAACAACAGAAAGATAATGATTAATTCAAAATCCAAATATGCATAGTATATATGTATGTATACAACATATATGTATATATGTGTATATAGAGGGAACTAATCAACAAAAAATTTAAATATGCACAATGACCGGAAAATTACCAAAGGCTTGTGTAAATAAATATAGTATAGCCAGATGTGTACACACTGGCACACGAAATGCCCATGCACACATTAAATTAATTGCAACTCGAGGAATGAGAGAGGTGAGGTGACTACGAGTGGGTTGGGTTGGGTTTTTGCTTTCCAACCAACTAAATTATTGCTTTCAAAATTAATTCTTAATTAATTGACGTAAGCGCCCATTACATCATCGAATATATTCATTCTTTCTTTTTTTTTCATTTTTTTTTTTTTTTAATTTTATTCTTTTTTAGTTCATTCGTCAAAGTCAAACGGGTTTACTGAAATTCTTAGCGCACACCTATGCACGCTGCTTCACATGTATGCACGGCATATGCATGTGTGTGTGTGTATCACACAGGCAAGCCTCCACTACGTGTTGAAATTGAGGTTATGTTTGTGTGTATTGATTTGTGTATGCGCACACATATACAACAACAACAACACATGTACACACATAGAGAAAGATGCCGGCATTTTTTCGGCATTTTCCTCGTTGTTTTATATGTTAAATTGAAAATTTCACAGCCGATATGAGCATGGTAGTTGGCATATATTTAACACAGCTACTAAAAATATAGTCGCTGAACTTTAATTGTGCTATCTTAACACGCATACACGCACATGAATAAGATATACATACACATACACATATGTGTATGCAGTTTTTTTCCTTTACATTCATATGTATGTACATACACATTCATACAACTATGTACATAGATACTTGAGAGGTGTCGAAATGGTAATTGCCACTTAAGGCGAGTGCACAAACTAATGTACATTAACTGATAGCCATCTATGCACATATGTATATATATATACATATACATCTGTTACAATTGGGTTTAGTATGTACATAATTAATACAATATGCCGGAAAATAAAGAGTATAAATGCTAATCACGTGTTAAATCTAACAGCCGTACTATGAACTTTTCCATTAAGACACACACACACACGTGCATAGTATATGTGCATGTACTGTACATATGTGCATACCGTAAAAATTCCAAAAAAAAAAAATTAATGCAAGCGAAAAAAAAAGAACCGGGTAAAAAAAAATAGTTAACTTACCTCCATAATTATTCTGCCGACGGGCTCGCCATCGGCGGTCATATCGAAGAATACTCTTGGCAAAGTACTCATTTTCGATCCGTTAGAATATTCGCGAACAAACTGAATTCCAAATTGCAACTGACCTCCGCTACTACTTCCACTTCGAGCTGGGGTTATAGATTTTTTAGGTAAAATGGCGGACAACCGAAGTGCCGACGATTTGTGAATGTTGCGAATCAGAGTTGCACCTAAAAGCGCCATCGTGTAAGTGTGCGTGCACGCGTGCAGCGAAACGCTGGAACCGATTCCAAAGCATTCGATTATATTCGATTCCCTTTCATCACGTAATTCAGTCGATTCTTTAATTTCGAATCGATCTGTTTTTTGCTTTTCAAAAAACTATTACATCCGTTAAAATAAACCATTTTAATTGCCTTCCGACTTTGTTAGTTAATGAAATAGCCTCTTTTATGTAATTATAAGGAAATCAAACAAATTTTCGATAACCCAACTGGTTTCTCTGCATATAATGTATTGGCATCTTTCCAAAACGCGCGTTGAAAGGCGCGTATTTTAAACATCTTTTAATTTCCATGTTTGGAAGCTATTAAACTTGTTTCCATCATGTAAGCTTGTTTTTCTGAGGTTAATCAGACATCCGTGTAAAATAATTATCGACAATTTGTATTATATACCATGAACCAAACTAGTTCCAAGGACGATCGATAATTAAACAAAGTTTTGGGTTATTTATTTGAAATTGCTTTTAATTTCTGAATTAAAATAATTGTGTGATGTCGCAATAAATATTTAATTTAAAAGATTATCATTATTATGTTAATACCAATTTGAATTTACTTATAACTAGACGGTATTGAATTTATCCAACTGAAGTTAATCTTACCATATCGAATTGTCCGTTTTTTAATTGTATTTTTGAAATAAATATTAATTTTATTTTAAAAATATACCTAAAAAAATATGTAGATTTTTCTTCATTTTTAAACTTTACTGATCAAGTAAGATCAGTTTATAAAATCGAAAATGAAATGCAATCGATAACAATAAATGAGACCATATTCTATCAGTGGCTCAATCAGGGCTGCATAATCTGCTCTTACTAACGTATCGATTTCTAGGAGCGCCAATTTTATTTAAATATTTATCGTTTCCCCTAAATTATCGATTTCCTTTTAAATTCAATATGGTCAACTATCCATAGAAAAATTCAATTTTATTGGAGTTGTCCCCAAGTACACCCTCTTAAATGCAATAGTCAATAAAAACACAAAAATATGTATTTCAAATTGGTTTTGTTTTTATTTATAATTGTTCACTTAATACAAAAATACTCTTAATTTCCTCTTCTCATATTCTTATTGATTTGTTTTTTTTTTTTTTAATTTTTTCTTGTTATGGTATTAAATAAAAATTTAAAGCAAACAAAATGGCAACATGCGCCAGGGAGCCAAAAAAAAAAAGAAATAAAAAGATGATTTAAAATAAGAACAACACTATTTCCGTTTACATAGAAAAGCTCCTTGCAGATTGATAAAACAAAAATCTAATAAAAGGGAAACCCAGAGGATACGTTTTGTTAATGTATATCAAATACATTTTCTTGTAGCTTTAATCGTAATTAAACCAAAAAAAAAAAAAAAAAAAAACACGCAGGCGGGCAATGAAGTCAAAAATGTTTTTAAAATACAAGTCAGAAATAAAAAATAATGCATAGCGTTTCAGAGGAGGAAGGCAACGGTGGCTGCTTAAAAGAAAAACAATTGCTTGTCATCTTGCGTATATATATAAAGGTATATAAATATATATGCATGTCATATACGTATTATTGTATGTATATAGTATATATACATATATATATACTATATATATATATTCTACTTGTATGCTTTTTATATAGTTGTAGTAGTATGTGTTGTCATTCAAAGTTGTCGCTGAATAGTTGCAGTTGTAGTTGTAGAGTTGTCACAAAAAAAAGTACAATAATAATAATAATAATAATAACTGTGCATGGCTCTATAGAACTCTACTCTGAAATATCAATTGGAATGGATGTGGTAAACGTTGGCGTCTCCAGCTCCTCATGCTTCTTCATTTTGAGACTCTGCGAATGTGTTAAGAGAGAAATGGCATACATTTAGTTGAAATCCAAAAGGGAAGGCAAAGACGTAATCTTACTCTCACCTGTTGCAGCTTATAATGGTTGATAATGTCCTGGTCGGCTGGGCATGATTGTGTGAAAGCATCCAGCTGATACATATGATACATGTAACGCCACAGCGCCGTCAAATGCGTCTACAAAAAAAAAAGAGAATAGATTTCATTAATTTGAAGATAAGTGATTTAAAAGGTATAGCTTCATCCTTACCGGTATCTCAAAATCGACAAAGTATTTGCCTGCAACGCGTATGTGCTGCAGACGAGGCATGAGCTCGCAATCGAAGCAGCACATGGTGTCGCCGGTAAGGAAACGTGTATTGCGATTGGCCAAATGATCGTTGATCTTCTTGAGATGCGACAAGAGCGCATTGTTCTTGGCCTCGTCCTTCTTCACCAGCATCAGCTTCAACTTCACATACAGATTCTCGATCAGCGTGGCCACATCTTTGTCCTGCACAAACAGATTATAGCCGCCGGGTATGTTCTTCATGATATGACGTTCAATCTTCTCGTTCTCCAAAATGGCCAAACCATTGTCAATCAGAATTGGTGGATGTGTTGCCTCGAAGTTGGTGCGAAAATCTGGTGGCGGCTTCTGCATATCCACTGTGGTCACCTTCAGGCTGATCGTCTTCAGCTCGGCCAGCAGATACAGATCCATAAAGTACTCCTGACAGAACAGGCAGGCCCCCTTGCGACGTCCATCGATGGTCGAGGCCTATGAGGATGGAGGAAAAGAATGATGCTAATTATAATTTCGATATTCAACTGGGTCAAATGGGCATACAAATGATCGCTAATGGTTGATCGCGTGCCATGTTAAATGAATAAATCAAATGAATTTTTAACAAATTGTGCCAAAATACAGTCGACACTCGATTGCGTGAAAATCAAATAGCCGCTAAATCGTTTCACTTTGCATAACCTGAATACAAATAGTTGATTCAGTGGCTAAATCGAATAATCGGATAAGCTTCTTAACTAAATATATGCATATTTACTAGTTTATGTATTAATTGATACTTTAGCGTTTCCATCTAACTGATCATTAAACAAAAATATGCAATTTTATTTCATAACTGTTAACTTTAAGAATTAAGAAATAAAAATAAATATTGAGTTAAATCAATAATCAGTTTTACTAAAAGTTTACTATAATCATATTTTAATCTTAGGAATGAAATAAAATATGTTTGCTTTGAAACCGATTTAACAAAGTTTAACACTTGAGTTAAATCAATAATCAGTTTTACTAAAAGTTTACTATAATCATATTTTAAAGAAATTTCCCTAATATCTTAGGAATGAAATAAAATATGTTTAGTAAGAAATTCTCGTTGCTTGTTAAAGCTTTGAAACCGATTTAACAAAGTTATTTCACTTTGCATAACCAGAATATATTCGCTCGAGTGTCGAACGTAAATTTGATCATGTGACATCATCATTAACCATGGACGAGCGTCGCGTGATGCATTGTTGACGCATATGTACGACGACGACGACGACGACGACGACGACGATGATGATGATGATGAAGGGGGGGCGCATCGAAAAGTACATGGCCAGGAAGTGCCAAGTTCTTGGCATCACCAACAACACACTTCACACAACACATATTTGTATACGACGCCTGCGTGGCATTTGACCAAAGAGACGTGTGTGATGATGATGTGATGTCATCATCTTTCCATTTCCAGCTCTCTTGCTATTGTTCAAATTCGACTTGTTGATTTACCGACAGCCGGTAATAAACACATGTACATGTGCATGCGCATGTTTGCGTGTGTGAGTGTGTTAGATAAAAGCATGCAATTGTGTTTGTAAGTTTTTACACGGCACAACAACAGACGAATCCATTTACAGAGCGTCGTCGTCGTCGTCGTTGTTGTACGTACAAGGTTGCCAGCTGTTGCCTAAAATAGATGTCTTGTAATAATCGCCTGCCAATCGATAATGAGTAATCGCATGGAGTAACGATTACCCTAGCGATTTACCTGTCATCAACACTATCGTAATCGCACGCAATCAGCTGTTTTAGCATTTACACACATCGTTTACACACACTAGCAGCCAGCCAGTCAGCCAACAAACGGGGCAATTGCGTTTAATTTTCAAATTAGAAGTAATTAACGTGCGTGCTGATGTATTTAGAAATGTTAATAGCTTAATAAACACATACAAACATTATTGTACATGATTAAATGTCGCCAATAGCATAACATTTATTTGTACAAAATGTGTACATAATATCTTTTTGTATGTATAGAAGTAGGGTATAAAATAAATCACGCCCACATCGACCGACCGCCCCTCATTAGGCAGTCAAGCATGGGGCCGGTGAAACGATTGAGGAATGGGAATCGGAATGGGGAAAGGGAACGAGAAGGAGGAGGAGGAGGAGAAGGGAGCGTCGTCACGGGTGCGTCGTTCACTCAAAGCATTTAACGCTTGAGCTTTAACGCTTTATTTTTATTGCGGCAGAAATAGTTGTACATGTGCAGCCGATATACAACAACAACAAACTCAACACATACAATTGTACATATGTGTGTATGTATGTACTTTTAACTTCACAAATGACCTGATTACTTTTTCCCCAAACAACTCATTACCCGTCTGTATACGTGAGTGGCAAAAGTAATTACGTTTGTCGTATGTGCGCTTTGCAAAGTGTATTTATTGCACATGTGCAACACGTCAAAGGTCAAGATGGTCTCGCTCTCTCCCCTCATTGAATTGTAATTGCAACTTGGAAAACTGATTGCAATTGCCAATCAAAAATAGAAATGACGACGATCGTACAGAATAAGTAACGAAACCACCAAAAGCAAAAGCAAATGTCAAGTGGCATACAGCACAATTCATAAGTATATTTGAAGATCGTGGACCATAAACAAAATGAAATGCTTTGCCAAAAACAACAGCAACGACAACAATCGCTGATCAGTCATAAAAAAATAATAATACGTTAATTTTGAAATACATTTCATTTAGCTGGCCAATAAATTATCGTTGATGGAGAAACAGGCAGCTAGATATTGAATGGCATTCAGAGAAGTGAGACAAATATATTCTATGTGGTTTATCGTCTCTCTTCCACCCACTATTTGTTATCGTTTGTATCCGTGTAGTTGTGTGTGTGTTTGTATGTGTGCTTATGACTTCTTCTATTGCTATTCCACCATTCCTAGTTAAAGCAGCAAAAACATCTCCGTCTGTTCGATTCCTCTTGATTTGTTGCTTTCGTTGTATAAGTGGGGGCAACGTAATTAAACAGAAATAATAGTGCGATAAGATAAAATACAAAATACAAAAAATAAAAAAAAAATAAAATACAAATTGTTAGCGCGGCGAACATATAAATGAGAAGAATGAATGTATGTATGTATGTTCATAAATACATATGTACATCTGCATACCACTGTATGTATGTGCATACATATGTGCGTGTGTGCTTAAGTTCGAGCGTGCGTTATTTTTGGAACCGGTTCGCTTACGCTGACAGCTGCAGTGAGCAGCACAATAATTTTCGGCAATGGCATTATGACTGTGCTGCCAGAATTTTGGGTAAAAACGTGGCTTAAAAATGGCTAAAATAAAATATTTGCAATTGCTTTAAAAATAACCATGCAGTAGTTCAGTAGAAAATAATCACAAATTAGAATTGAACCTTTGCTATGTTGAATTAAATAAATAAAGAAATAAAGTACAACAAATATACTCTTTCCTAAATATGTTCTCTCTAATTTGATTTATGCATAAAATAGTTTGAATAGGGAAATTTTTTTAGGAATCTGAAGTTATCGACAAATATAATTACTTTGAAAACATATTTATTCCGAGCGTCTGTTTTCAATAATTCGCATATAGAAAGATTGTTCTAAAATTAGTCACTCCATTTCTAAACATTGCTGTTGATATGAAATTTGACGGGTTTTCAATGAAAACACTTAGAACTAGCCACTTTACAAATAAGAAAGCCAAAATGTGTGACAAATACAATTAAAATAAAGAAATGACTGATTAGCTATAAAGGTGCCAATATATTGCCATTAAAAGGCAAGAGTGACAGCACTGATGCGAGCATGCTTGCACACACATGTACATATGTTGAGGGCGGGCAGAGAGATGTCAACCTTGAGCGCTTTCTTGCCGTTTGCTCCACCATCAAAAACAGAACAAAAAATACATACACGAAATACATATCTTATCAAAAAGCAGCGGAAGCAAGCACAGGCAAAGCGACTTCAGCATGATGAAGTAATAGCCAAAAAAAATAATAATAAAATATAATCAAGAGTGACTGCCGCGGTATGGAAGGAGAATGAAGAACGTGAGCTTGAAGAATGCTCACTTGGCTCGTATCTTGGCCTAAATTGGTAAATGGCTAATGGGTTTCTTGTTGCCGTTTTTTTTTTTTCCATATTTTTGTTTTTTTGTTCTTTATCGTCTTCACCTTTCGTGTCTTATTATTATTATTATTTATGGCATGCTGAGACGACGACGACGCTTGTCAATTTAATTTGCAGAGAACTCTGCGCTCTGACTTAATTGCTATTTTAGTGCAGCCCAAATACACAGATAAAATAAATATAGTGGGGTGTTAAGTCATTTGCACAATATAATAAATCGCCTTCAATTGCGAAATGTATTTTAAAAGGCAGTGTCAGAAAGATAAACATAAACATTGCGCAGCTCCACTTTTTCTTCTTCTCTCCTATAGCGTGTACTTTTGGATTTGTCAATGAAAATGCATCCACACATGCCACCCACTCCAATAGCAACAACAGCTACACCAACAGCAAGAGCAAGAGTAAGAAGAAGAAGCAGAAGAACATGCACAACAAACAATAGCATGACAAGCCTCTCTTGCGTGCTTTGCTTAAATGTCATGGTGGATGGAGCGCGCCTTGGTTGGAGATGAGCGCGTGAGCGGATCGTGATTATATGATCTAATAAATATTAAGGAATTGTCGCTTGCACAATTTGCATTACAATACAAATATAAAACTTTATGAATTGTCAATCAATTATGTTTATTGCCAAACAAACTGCGATCGGTAATCACACACACACCTTAAAAAGCTCTGTGTAGCCAAAAGTTATCGATACATTTTCGATGCCAAATAAAGGCATCGAACGAAGCGCAATTGTAATTGTAATTGACGTTGTTTTGTTTTTCATCTATTATGTGTGCATGCATATGTATGTGTGTGTGTGTGTGGGCGATGACTGTTGCGATGCCTCTTGGGCCTTTGGCTTTGGCCAAGGAGGCGGAAAACTGCACACGAGAAAAACCTGTTTAGCGTTCAATGATTGTGTGTTTTGTTTGTTGTTAGTTTGTTAGACCTCGAACATACAACACACAACACTCAACACGCAGACACAAACAAGCAAGCAAGCAAGTTGGGAAGAGTGAATGCTGCTCTTGCTGCTTTCTTCATCTATGCAGCCAGCAACCACATAATAATAACAAGCGGGCGCAATGTATTTGGGCGCAAAACCAAATTGAACTTTCACTTTTTGCTTAAACGCTTTATTTGTACATTTACGTGTATTGTGATGTTATTTTCCTTTTGATCATTGCAAATGCCAAATGTCCACACATACACGAACATGATCATATGTATGTATGTGTGTGCATTATGTCAAAGACGCTTCTGCTTCGTTGAGAGAGAAGAGTGCATTGAGTTCAACAGGTGCGCTTTGCTTTGGTCCCCGCCATGTTTCACTTTCTCTCTGCATTACAAAAAGCACGATGCGCGCTATGGAATTGGAATTGGGATGTGAGTGAGGGAGTGAGAGAGAGAGACAGAGAGGGTGACAACAACAGTATGCAATTGGGAGTTGGAGTCGTGTGTGGAGTTGCATTAGTCATGCTTTTATATAGGGTGCGGCACATACAAACACATTCGTGAACATGCGTGTGTCTGTGTGGGTGTCAGAGGAGTGGCGCATAAGGCCCTAATAATAATGATTGTTGCTTTACTAATAGAATCAACAATGAATGAATGGGGCCTGCCAAAGACAATTACTTGGGCAAACAAACTGTTCACGAGCTTCAAGTATTTTCGACTTCTTCATATTGTATGTGAATGACGTAGGCTCCAAAGATATTTATTTCGATTTCGAAATCATATAGCAAAATGGAAACGTGTTCGTTGTCAGCCAATTGCGGCTATGAAATATGATTAAGTTTATGCCAGATAAGAAATTATTAACTGAATAGCAGCAAATTGCAAGAATGCCTCTTGTAGTAGGGCTGTCAATACAAATGCAAACTCCAGCACATACGCACACGCACACACATGCAAATGCATATCGCCTAGCAAAGTGTTGGTATGCTTGATGTGTGTGTGTCTATATGTATGTGTTAGTGTGCTGCTTAGCTGGTCAAGAACATATTCAAGAGGAAAGAGGACAGCGAGATAACGAGAGAGAGCAAAACCAGTTTTTGCGATGCTCAACTTAGAAACAACAAAAACACTAAGACGAATAAGAAGAACACACTGACTGAGAGTAGACCCAATACTAAAGGGGGGCGGGCAGCGGCGGCGGCAGCGCAGACAATAATGAATAAATACAACAAAAAAAAAAAAAAAAAAAAAAAAAAACGAAAAATGAACATAATGAATACGTTTTTTATTTCTTCATGTGACACACACAGAAGTGGACGACAACAAGCAAAAGGTGAGAAACGATGTGGAAGAAGAAAGTGTCGGTGCAGCTGCAGCAGCAACAGCAGCTATTTGCAATACAACATTTTCACTTTATTGCAGCACAGCAAAAATTTGCAAAGCGCGCATAAAGAAATCTAATAAACTCACACACACACACAATTGCAGATAATATATATGTACTTGTATAGTTCGCAGTCACCTTCTGTAAGAAAACACGCACCACCATTGGTATAGTCCAGAGCTGTCTTCGAAGTATGTACATAGATAAGTTCTTGACTAGAACAATGAATGGAGACAATCGACACCAGTCATACTGAAGGGATACGAACACACAACATATGCATGCATACATAATCTGTGTGTGTGCGTGTGCCTGTGTATGCATTGCAAGTGGCTTTGTGTATGTCTGGTTCTAGGCTGCAAAATAAAACCCACCTTGATGATCAATTCGATCTCGGGCACATCAAATTTGCTGCTGCCATTTGTCGACTCCTGCTGTGACTGTGTCTCAAAATCGGCGTCTGACATGATTTTAACGTTTTTGCAAAAGCTTCAAGTTCTCTCTTGTCTTGTGCACAAAATTTGTAAGTTTAAGTTTTGTTGGTGTTTTTTTCTTTTTTTTTTGCGTTGTTATCGCCGTTCTTTCTCGTCGTGCGCGTGACGTGCGTACGTGTTTTACTCTTTTTGTTGTGCTAATTTATTTTGCTAATATTCACACACGCGAAAAGAACGAGAACACACAGAAAACAATTTTCAAAAATTCACTGTACTTTAGCACGTCTGTCTCTCTGAATGTGTGTTGTAAAATACAAATGTGTTTAAAAAAATTACGTTTGCTTCCAACGGGAACGGCAAGCGATTGCGGTGTGCTGCTCGATTGCTAACAGCGTGACCGTAAGTTCATTTGAAAATACACTATTTTATACTGAAGCATTGGTAATTTTTACAAAAACTAGCTGGTTACTCATCATATGGCAGAAGTTGGTATTTTGAATATTGCGTGTGAAAAAGGGCGTGCATTTTTCTGAATAGAGCTTGTATTTTTACTATTTATTATACATTACATTATAATATACATATATATTCCACCTAAAACTTTCGTTTGATATTCACATCGATTTATTATAATATATTTGTTTAAATGTCATCGATATTTTTCGTCAAGATGACTGCCACACTAGACGGTGGCCACAAAGATTGCTCGATAATGTGCGTCAAGATAGCTCCGCAACTTTAGCGTCACATATCGATAAAAAAATATCGGCTAAAAAAATCTTTTTATTTTCGTCTTTTTACGTGATATTTAAACTTAAATCAAAAAAGTTTAAATGCAAAACAATAGAAAATTAAATTATCTTTCTTTTAAAACTATGTTCGTCAAATTTCATGCAGTATTTATGCACTAAAATCGTGATTGAAAAATTGGGGTAGCAACATTTTGGCCAATATCTCGGCTTTGACGAGTTGTCGGCCAAATCGGCTTATGACAAGTTATAGAGTATTGTTTTATGAATATACCCTCAAAAATTCAGAATTTTAAAACTATTCGTTTTTGAGATATTTCAGGAAAAGTACGATAATCTCAGCTCCAGCCCCATACAAAATGAGCACAAAAAATCAATGCTGCCGATTAATGACCGTAACTTTTTTTGACTTTCTTGTCGGTCATAGCGCACATTATACTTTCGTAGATACAACTATAAGGAAGATATATAGCAATTTTGGTTGAAATCCAACTATCTGTTTTTGAGAAAATTGACCTTTTCCTAACCCGCAAAAACAAGTTCATTTCGCAGGTGCATCAAATCACTGGAACCAGCGTGGAACCAGTCAGTGTTAAGTAACACCATTTGGACTTTGGCGGGACTTCAAATACTTGCAGAAAATAACTAAATGAAACAAATATTACTATAATTTAAAATTACATTTAAATACTCTATTTATATATATATATTACTTTGTTATAATTAATAAATATACGCAATTTTATATACTTATTTAAATCGTAATTTTGCTGTTTACTTGATCACTGTTAGCGGCAAAACCTTATGTTAACGCTATCATCAAATTATTCTTCATATTTGCAGAACTTGTAGGCCATGTCGCGCTATTTCATTCTATTCGAATCAAAAAGACAAATATGTTGCTTTTTGTTTTATTCAAATCGGTTGAGCCGTTTTCGGGAAAATTCAATTTTTGTGATTATTGCGAAAATTACAAATAAATTTCAATTTGGCATGGCAACGCTTAACATCTGCGAAGCTAGTACAAAGTTAGCGTCAAATTTTTGTTTTGCAGATTTTTCAACATTTTGACTATGTACATAATTGCTCAATACTTTAAAAAATAGATAATTAACATATGTATCATTTCCCAATATATACTACATAGCAAATTATCATAGTTTCCGAGAAAATTCAAAATAACATCTACATTTTTCGATTATACGCTCTCCTAGACTTTGTCTGAGAAGGCGCGCATTGCTATAATATAAACATAAAAAATTCGAATGCTTTGCAATTTGTTTTATTCAAATCGTGCTATACGTTTTCGAGAAAATCGCATTTTAGTAGAATAGTACACATTTTTGAATTTTTGCGCGTTACCTAAAGTAGTCAAAACGTTGCCAAATATAAAAAAAATGGCGATCATGCACATACCTATTTATCATATTTATTACCCATATATATCCCCAACTTATTGGCCATGTCGCGCTATTTCATTCTATTCGAATCAAATAGAATCAAATATTTTGCTTTTTGTTTTATTCAAATCGGTTAAGCCGTTTTCGAGAAAATTCAATTCTTCTTGTGATTATTGCCAAAATAATATTACCATGGTGGCAACACGTGTTACGGCCGAAAGTTGGGCCACCCTTTATGAACTTGGTGGCAACTCTGAACATAACGGAATATAGCTGTATGTTCTGCTAAACAACAAGTTCTGCACAAGTGATTTGCATATAAAGTTAAAAGTTTATGAGAGAGTAAACAAAATATTGAAAATGCCACGTAAATTGATGTCCACCAAATCGTAAGTACATAAAGTAGTACATATGTATGTGTATTACATCCGGTACGCACTTTACGTGCAGTATCATACATACATATATGTATATGCATGTATATATACATACATATATGCAGTGGCGCTTTTGTGACAATGCAGCGGCCATTCCGGGAAAATATAAATTGATTGGAAAAGTGTGTGTTCAATGTGAATAATATTGTTTTGAATTTTCAATGCCATAAATATATATTCGAAGTGTATAATTATATATATACATATACATATATATAGATATAAAATTATTATTATTCACTTTGCAACACATTTTTTCTCAATATCTGAAAAGTCCCTGTACTGCCTTTAAAGCGTCTCTGTATTTAATACAAGTAATAATTTCAGAGTCGATGGCCTTAGTAGCACTTCCTTCTTTTATTATTTTGTATAATAAGTAACATGTAAATAAATAAATAATTTCAATGTTTCCTTTGCATTTATAGCAACTATGGATATAAGGATGCTGTACAGGAGGCAGTTTCCGAGGGACTAATTTCCGGAAGCACACTTTCGATGTTGGATTACCAAATATTGTTGGACAAACTAAATGCCAATCAGAAGCGAGTGGTTCCATTTGGCAACACTAGCAAGACTCGTTATGCCTTGCTAAAGTGCTTCCAACGTGTAAGTATTAAAAATTTGAATTTTATATATGTAAATATTTGTAGATCATTTCAATTCTAATTTGAATTTTTATATAGTTTCAGGCAAAATCCAATGATGTCCCTAATGATGTCTATGAATCTACTGACATTTCCATTGAGCCGGCAGACGAAACATTAATAGAAGCCAATTTGAAATGTTTTCGAAAAAAATGCCACAGTGGAAATGAAAGTTTGAATCGATCGGTCCTCCTAGTGGACGATTTGAATAGCCCACGTGCAATCTTTACAAAATGCAAGTATGAGGACTGTAAATTTAAGGTAATCGATTTTAAAAATATGTATTCTTTATTAACTAACCAGTTCTCTGCCTCACAAAGTATACAGCACATGATTAGAGAAGCTTACAGCTCTCATAATAATGCGTGTGTTCTATACTTTAAGAAGCTAAGAATTAATAAGTTAAATTTTGTAGCGTATGGTTATTGTAAGGATCCATCTTGCAATAGCTTTATATTTAAAGGGTCTTTTGATGGGGTCGTTAAAGTTTTAACAAGTAGTCTTAAAATAACACATACTAAGTATTTAAAAAAACAAACGCAGTGCAGGGCTGTAAACAGATTTATGGAAAAAGCCTCCATAAAAAACTGTACTGCGTTTGAATATAGAATTAAAAAAATTAACAAGTTAAATATGACTAGAGCTTTAGTTGGTAATGACCAGATGACAAATGAGAAACTGCCTTTTTATAGAAATTTAATATCAGAAAACAACGCCAAATTTGATTTCGACAAGGATCCTTTTGTCGATGCTTTCGGTATGATTTCTAAAGGGCATTCTCATTTTATTCAGTATTTATCAACCAAACTCGAAGTCTTTTTATGGGACAAAGAACATATTAATATGTTATTGACCCATATAAAACAAGGCACTTTACATATGGATGCCACAGGAAATGTAGTGCAGCCTTTGCACTTTGTAAAGAAGAGAATATTTTTGTATTCATTAGTAGCCCATATCCCTAAGCTTCATATTGTATTCCCAGTAGCTCATGCAATACTTTCAAATCATACATCGTATGACATTGGAAGATTTTTGTGCGAGTTACGGGAGTCTTGTTTAAAAAATCGATTCAAATGGCCTATTTGCAGGAGAATAATAACTGATGTTAGTTTTGCTATTATTGGGGCCATTTTAAAAGAGTTTAATAATCTTGATATTGTAAATTATAATGAAATTTGTTTTAATTATGTATATAATAATAGTTCCATTTTTCCAAATGTTTGTGTTCAGTTTTGTACAAGTCACTATTGCAAAATTATGTGCCGTAATATTGATGAAATAGTTGGCTTGCACAACATTGAATTAAGAACATTTTTAAGAAATTGCTTAGGTTACGCCTATTCGATTGACAACGTGCTAGAACTAGAAGAATGGTTCAAGAATCTTGCAATCATTCTTCTTTCTCCATGTATTAATAAGATAGTTGATAACGCCAAAGCATATTTTATAAATTACCGTAATGATACACTTTTTTTAAATTTAAATGAACAATTTTTTGCCCAAACACCATTAAATGATAAAGTAACTGATATAACACTAAATTCAATAACTTTGGCAAGTCCGTTTCGTAAAAAATTTGAAACCATTTACATTGAAGTCATTAATAATTTAAATAAATTTAATACATCTTACGCGAACAATATTTTTTACTGTCCGAAAATGTTAGAGTTAATTTTAAAAAAGTATATTGTATATGTTCCCTTCTGGACTAATATTATTGGAATATTTATTGATTCATCTGGCAAAAGACCAAGCAATGGGCCAATTGAATCGTTTTTTAAAACAGTTAAGCATAGTATTATTAAACCGAATAATAAGAAGGGGTTAAAATTGGGCCGCTTTATTCGGAAAATGGAGGAATGCTCTGTTTCCGTCATGAAGCAGCTTCAACTTTCTCTCCCTTCACACGACCAACTAACCAACGTAACTATCATTAAACCAAAAAATAATAAACTTAGAATTAACGAAAATAAATATTTAGATGAAATGGCTGATAAGCGAAAGCTCTCTCGACATATTGAAAGATGGCAAAAGCCAGCTTTGAAGAAGCTTAAAGTGGGAATGTTCAAAAATGATTTTTCCACTTTGGAAAAATTCCATGACTCTGAAGTCAAAGATTGTAAAATGGAGGTTGAAAAAATTTTTGAACAGGACTACTCGAATTCAGCCATTTCAACTAAATTTAATATGGAAGATATCCATAAAAAATTAATTATTAGATTAAAATCTGAAACTAACAACCTAAATTTAAATCAACAAATAATAATATTAAACTTTGAGTCTCTTTTCAGGAAAGTTCATGGTGACTTGGATAGTCAACAATTTGTTTTTAAAATTTGTGTGGGCGATTTGTTTTCGTTAATCGATCAGCGCTGGCTAACAAACTTTATCGTTGATGTTAGCCTCACTGTTTTGATATACGAAAACAAAATCGAAACCATTATAAATTTGCCTTGTCAATTAGGACAATTTTGCTTTAATAATGATAAATTAATTGGCAAATATATTAGATCTCATAAATTTAAATTACTTTTAATTCCCCATTGCTTTGAAAATCATTTTTATATTTTATTTATTAACAAGTCGAGTAAAAAAATAATATTTTTAGACCCCTTTGGGGATTCGGGGAAAACTTCTTTGTTTGAAAATTATTATATAAAATTGTTAAAACATATAGAGCAGGGATGCTCAACGCCTATACACTGAGTGCACTTTTGTTTTTGTAGATGCTCTGTGCTTATGGCTAGTGCGCCCATACGCACCGTGCATATGGGCTTCGATTTGCATGCGAAACAAAAACAATTTTGCTTGTTTCTCCATTCCATCTCTTTCCGTCGTCACGCTTCGCTGACCGCAATGTATTTTGTTTTTGTTTTTTTCTCGAACACATGCACTGGAACTTATTCTTCTGTCTGGGTTGGGTTTTGATTTATTTCGTGGTCGACCATCGTAAGCGTTATGTTAAATTTTTTGGGTGGGTTAGAAAAATGAGTGATGAATTGGAGAGCACTTTTTTTTACCAAAAACTTTAAATGTGAATATAATGCGAAATATGCTTCGTAGTTCTGGATTTAAACACAAACTAGAATCGTAATTTCTCTCAGTGCACAGCTGCGCCCCAACACAAAAGCGCCGCTACATATGTACACGTTTTCTTGTGTCTGTGTTAGTAAACGCACTGCCATAAGACGAATTTGAGCACCCCTGATATAGAGCCTAACGTAACTTATTCCATATTTAAAATACCACATGATACTCAATTTGATAGCTACAATTGTGGCATTTTTATTTTGCAATACGCTGAAAGATTTTTATCAAACACTTCGCTTACTAATTTAAAATCGCATGATTTATTTAGGAGCGAATTGTTTGATAAACTTCTACGGTATGGAGATTCTCTAGATGGTTTTTGCTTACACTGCTGTGCTGAGCAGAAACCACCTTCCGAATCCCAGTGTATTTTTTGTGATCGACCTATATGCAATAATTGCAAACGAGATTATTATGGTGACGATCAAAATTATATTACTTGCAAATTATGTCAAATCTCCGACTGATAAATGTATTTTAATCTTTGTTTTGTCTTCTGATTCTTGATTGCCAAATAGTTTTTCATTATTATTGTTGTCCTAAAAAACTAAATTTTATAATAATTACTTTAATAATAATTACTTTAATTTCATTTCAGGTACTTATGAAACAAGCTTCGACTTGGTGTTCATGTGGACCACTTGAATGTACTGTGTACATCAACGTCCAACACCTCCTCTTTGGCGCAACAAGCTTCGACTTGGTGTTCATGTGGACCACTTGAATGTACTGTGTACATCAACGTCCAACACCTACATCAAATTTCGTCCAGGACTTCACTTGAACTTATTATGTATATTTTATTATATTTTTTATATTTTATATTTTTTTTTTTTTTTAAACATTTTTCAATTATAGACAAATATTTCGAAAACAAAATTTTCATTTGTGTTTTTTCTTTCATAATGGTATTGAGTTGTTATATATATATATATGAATTTACATATATATATATATATATATGTAAATTCAGAAGAGTTGCAGTCATAATATAGCTCTTCAACTATACTCTAATATACATATGTTCATATTTATATAATTATTCAAAATGATTCCCAAATATAACCTGCAGTTCTGAGCGCTAGTTCGTTGCTGGGGAAATAAGCACATACCAGCAGACCATCACTACTTACAAAGTGGCACCTAGCAATGCGTTCTTTAATTTCCGTTTTTGTATGATGTGTACCCACGTAGTGATCGGCGAGGTAAGCACTTACCCATGGCCAATCGACACCCACAGTTCTGCTGGGTAGATAGTTATGTTCCAGAGTTGCCACCAAGTTCATAAAGGGTGGCCCAACTTTCGGCCGTAACACGTGTTGCCACCATGGTAATATTATTTTGGCAATAATCACAAGAAGAATTGAATTTTCTTGAAAACGGCTTAACCGATTTGAATAAAACAAAAAGCAAAATATTTGATTCTATTTGATTCGAATAGAATGAAATAGCGCGACATGGCCAATAAGTTGGGGATATATATGGGTAATAAATATGATAAATAGGTATGTGCATGATCGCCATTTTTTTTATATTTGGCAACGTTTTGACTACTTTAGGTAACGCGCAAAAATTCAAAAATGTGTACTATTCTACTAAAATGCGATTTTCTCGAAAACGTATAGCACGATTTGAATAAAACAAATTGCAAAGCATTCGAATTTTTTATGTTTATATTATAGCAATGCGCGCCTTCTCAGACAAAGTCTAGGAGAGCGTATAATCGAAAAATGTAGATGTTATTTTGAATTTTCTCGGAAACTATGATAATTTGCTATGTAGTATATATTGGGAAATGATACATATGTTAATTATCTATTTTTTAAAGTATTGAGCAATTATGTACATAGTCAAAATGTTGAAAAATCTGCAAAACAAAAATTTGACGCTAACTTTGTACTAGCTTCGCAGATGTTAAGCGTTGCCATGCCAAATTGAAATTTATTTGTAATTTTCGCAATAATCACAAAAATTGAATTTTCCCGAAAACGGCTCAACCGATTTGAATAAAACAAAAAGCAACATATTTGTCTTTTTGATTCGAATAGAATGAAATAGCGCGACATGGCCTACAAGTTCTGCAAATATGAAGAATAATTTGATGATAGCGTTAACATAAGGTTTTGCCGCTAACAGTGATCAAGTAAACAGCAAAATTACGATTTAAATAAGTATATAAAATTGCGTATATTTATTAATTATAACAAAGTAATATATATATATAAATAGAGTATTTAAATGTAATTTTAAATTATAGTAATATTTGTTTCATTTAGTTATTTTCTGCAAGTATTTGAAGTCCCGCCAAAGTCCAAATGGTGTTACTTAACACTGACTGGTTCCACGCTGGTTCCAGTGATTTGATGCACCTGCGAAATGAACTTGTTTTTGCGGGTTAGGAAAAGGTCAATTTTCTCAAAAACAGATAGTTGGATTTCAACCAAAATTGCTATATATCTTCCTTATAGTTGTATCTACGAAAGTATAATGTGCGCTATGACCGACAAGAAAGTCAAAAAAAGTTACGGTCATTAATCGGCAGCATTGATTTTTTGTGCTCATTTTGTATGGGGCTGGAGCTGAGGTTATCGTACTTTTCCTGAAATATCTCAAAAACGAATAGTTTTAAAATTCTGAATTTTTGAGGGTATATTCATAAAACAATACTCTATAACTTGTCATAAGCCGATTTGGCCGACAACTCGTCAAAGCCGAGATATTGGCCAAAATGTTGCTACCCCAATTTTTCAATCACGATTTTAGTGCATAAATACTGCATGAAATTTGACGAACATAGTTTTAAAAGAAAGATAATTTAATTTTCTATTGTTTTGCATTTAAACTTTTTTGATTTAAGTTTAAATATCACGTAAAAAGACGAAAATAAAAAGTTTTTTTTAGCCGATATTTTTTTATCGATATGTGACGCTAAAGTTGCGGAGCTATCTTGACGCACATTGCTCGATATTAAATGCAAAAGCTACCTATCGATATTTCAAAAGTAAAGCAACAATGCTTGCCGGCGTGCGGCGAGTTTAGAATTTCGACTTGTTATTTGTAATCATTGTCCCGTTTAGTTGAACATCAAATCGTGTAATAATGGATTTAAACGAACTGCTGCAGCAGGCGCAACGGCTCAACAATGAAACGAAAATGGACACCGAAATGCCGCGTGTGGAGCGCACACTGTCCCAAGTGCTGCAAGCCACGCAGGAAATGCATTCGCGGGTTACTCAGGCGGGCACAAATGATTTGCAAGCGTAAGTTTCTCATTTTAATGATTAAGCTAGGCCACTGTTAGTAACCGCTATCATTCTGCTGCAGTCACATATTGATGGGATCGCGAGGTGTCGATTTGCCAAAGCTTACACAAAAGTTGGAATCGCTAAGCGCGCGAAAATCCTTTGAGCCACTGAATCCCCTGGCCGACACTGATGTGGAGGGATATCTGAAGAACGAGCGCGAGAACGCTATAATTGCCGTCATCGAGGAGACCAACAAGAATGTAAGTAATCCTTATAAATATGTATAAATTTATAATTTCTTACGAATTTCCATAGATCTTCAAAAATGTGGAGCGCATACGCATGTGGCGCATGTTCGCGGAGTGGGGAGAGGAAAAGGAGCGTCTGCTTAACGCGCTAGTTGGTCCCAATCAAGAAGACTTTCCCGATGTGCATCGTCAGATGGTGCCCACTGTGCTGCCGCAAGATGCCCTGCCACGTTCCCGTCTCAATCGCATGGAGTCGATTTATGCGCAAGAGATATGCGCCTACAATCAAAGTGCCACATTCCAGTGGAAGCTGCAGGGCCATCGTCCCAATCTGCTCACCAAGCTAACGCAGCTGGCCAAGGATACGCTGAGCAATCTGGACAGCCAGGTGCACGAGATGTGGAGCGTGCTGTCGTACATGGCCAATGTGTCACCATTGGGTCGCAGCACAGATCCGCTCAAGGCGCGTCAAACGGGACCGCAATTTGTGCAGCAAGCGCTGGCCTATTTGGAGAAATGCTATCGCCAATACATGAACACCGTCATCCAAAAGAATCGCCTCGTTGGACTGCGCGGCGGCATTCCCAATGTCTACAACACTGTCAGCTCCTTTGTGAGCATCACATTTCAGCAGCCTCAGTCTTTGGTGGGCCTGCTCGATGTCTCCCATAACCGACCCTTGTGGGCCTTGGTTTATTACAGTTTGCGCAGCGGTGATTATGCGGCTGCTGTGCAGTTCCTCAAAGAGGGCGGCGTTTGTCCAGAGCTATTGAAGCTGCTGCAGCACAAGCAACAGCAGCAGAAGTTGCAGCAACAGCAGGCGGGGCATCCGCAGCAGTTTGGCGACCTGGAGCGACCGCATGCCAAGTTCGAGGGTCAGCTGAAGCTCGAGTACAACAACAAGCTGCGCGTCTGCACTGATCCCTACAAGAAAGCGGTAAGTCTAACGCAGTCTCAACAATTTTATATAAGAGAAGGGCTTAAGATTTCGAAATCTACATGGCTTAAAGTTACTTCACATGTCTGTCGAACACAACTCAAACCGTAGAAGCTAGAGGTTCATTTTTTATTTCGGAAATTCCTAATGGAAGTCTTCTGATCGTCTAAAAATGTTATAAGTATATTTGTGGGACATCTTTATATTAACAATGCAAATATATTTAAAAAAAGAAAGTGTGAAAGTTGAAAAAGATAGAATTTTTGGCATACTCAAACATTAGAAGCTAGAAGTTCATGTTTTCATTCCGATAATTCCTTATGCAAGTCTTCAGATCATCTAAAACTCTTCAAAGTATATTTTTTAATTAATAATGCATTTATATTTTCGTTAGACTTTATTAACAAATATATTTCAAAGATATATTTGGCATACTCAAACCTTAGAAACTAGAGGTTCATTTTTTCATTCCTTAAGCGAGTCTTCTGATCATCTAAATCTAACAGAATATTTATTGGACATTTGTATATTATTAATGTATTTATTTTTAAATCCGAAAGCGGGATAGTTAAAAAAGATATCCAGTCTATAAGTTATATAGAAAACTACTAACCGACTGCAGAACAATCAGTGTAATATCTAGGAGGCTGTAAAACCAAACTTCTTATAAAGGGGATTCTCAAAATTTCAGTTAAATTTTAATTTAAATGTATACAAATTATTGCAAATGGTCCCTCAATAAAGATATTTGAATAAATTTAAACTCCACATCGTATTTTTCAATCTGTGCCTATCGAAGACACTACAGAATATAACAAGTTGCGAATTTTGGTATATATAAT
Organism: Drosophila kohkoa; assembly: GCA_019972355.1. NCBI lineage: Eukaryota > Metazoa > Arthropoda > Insecta > Diptera > Drosophilidae > Drosophila > Drosophila kohkoa. The sequence continues at coordinate 210,888 of BJEL01000060.1, forward strand.
AATAATTTCTAAAAATCAGATAGAAAATAGTAAATTATTTGAGAAATTCTTTAGTATAAGCATAAATGTCTACTTACTAAGGGTCTTAATAACTTTGGCTGACAATTTGATATATTTTGTACTCTATATACCAATATTTTGAATGTAGTACTATATCAATATACTAAATTTAGGTATATTTTAGTATTTGTTGAGGAATATTAATTCGATATATTTTAGGATTAACACTGCTCTGCTTTGATTTTCTTCGAAATGGGTAGCGAGTATCTCACAGTCGAGCTCACTCGATTGTAGCTTTCGTACTTGTTTTAATTCTCTTTTTTTTTTTTCTTGCCAGGTGTATGCCATTGTGTTGGCCTGTGATCCGCAGGAGCCGCACCAGGAGGTTGTGCGCACCATCGACGACTTTCTGTGGATGCAATTGTCGGTGCTGGCCACAGATGAACGTCCCGACTATCACATCGAGCGTTTGAGCTACGGCGGCCTGCAGTCGTTGATCCTCGACAAATACGGCGAGAATTACTTCAATGCCCGTGAGAAGACGCCACTGTACTTCCAGGTGCTGGTCCTGACCGGACAATTTGAGTCGGCCATCGAGTTCTTGGCACGCACCGATGCGAATCGTCCGCATGCCGTCCACATGGCCATCGCCCTCAATGAGCTCGGGATGCTGGGCACACCGGGCAGCGTTCAGCAGCCGCTGCTCAGCGCCGACTCAGATGATCCGGCACCGATGCGTCGCTTGAATCTGGCCCGTCTCATCATCATGTACACGAAATGCTTTGAGCAAACGGACACCAATGAGGCGCTACAATATTATTATTTGCTGCGCAATTTCAAGTCACACGATGGTCGCAATCTAATGCTTAGCTGCATCTGTGATCTGCTTGTCGAGAACTGCGATGACAAGCTGCTGCAGCTGATCTTTGGCACATCCGATGCCAACGATCCGTGGACGTTCAACGGGTGAGAAAACATTTCGACTTCCCTTTTGTAGGATAGTATAAACGATTGTTAATCTTGTTTTTTTTTTTTAGTGGCATCTTCACGCAGTTCCCAAACATGGCACAGGACAAACAGGCGTTGGCCAGCATGGTGGGCGATGAGCTGTCGCAACGCACCAAATTCGAGCTAGCGATCAAGCTGTACTTCATTGCCGGCCAGCTGGAGCAGGCGTTGCGTTTGCTCTGCTCCCTGCTCACACAGGTGGTGCATCAACCGTCGCGTCCCGGCAGCATGCGCGAACAGCTGACAGCGATTGCGGAGCGCATGAATCATGCGTTGGCACGCCGCAAAATGGATGTGGACGAACATGTGTTGGGCACATATCAATTACTCTCGCAACTGTTGAAATTCTTCGACTATTATCATGCCGGGGAATCGCGTCTGGCCGCCGAAGTGTTGGCCAAACATCGCATAACACCCGACAACTGTCGCGAGGTGGACAGCTGCGTCAGCAGCTTGAAGTTGATTGGCTCCGATATTATCAAAGTGCTGCCCGATGTGCTGCTCGCTGCCATGGATCTGATTCACGGCGAGTATCAGCGCCTGAAGGGCGGCAATCTGTTGCAAGCCGACAACGATAACAGCAGCAGCACCATCAGCGATAAGGAAGAGTTGCTCCAGCAGCTGCGACAGCGTGCCAAAGCGTTGACCAACATGGCCGCAACGTTGCCCTATCGCATGCCCTCCGACACCAACAATCGTCTCGTGCAGCTCGAGATATTGATGCACTAAGAGAGCGTGTTTGTTCGAGATTTGAATTTTGTGTATTTTGCGCTGCATGATTTATTAAAGATTGGATATCGTTTATTGCGAAATATGTTTTTGTGCGTTATAAATTTGTTGAATAGTTTACTTTTACGGTTTACGTTTACGTTTCTTGCATCGTTTATCTTTTTAGTCTAGTCTCGTTTTTTTTGGGGGGTAGGAGGGTCCAGCTACAACTCAGCTCAGCCCATATACTGATAGGAGGCGCACACGGGCTCCTGGTGGCGTGTGTGCGGCGAGGATTGCAATGCGAGACGCTGCAGATGACAGCCACGGCAGAGCAGACGACCGTCGAGGGGATAGCAACGTTTGTCCGGCTCATCGGTCAACTGCATGCCGCACTCCTCGCAGATGTAGCAATCGACATGGAAATCCTTGTCCATGGAAACCACGCGAACCGTCTCATCGGTGCCCTCGACGGGTGTGATGCCTAAGCGGGAAATAATCGATCAGAAGAGCTCTTGTTTGAATCTCATTTGTTGGTCTTCTTACCTTTGCCACAGCTGGCGCATTTGGGCGCAAACATGCGATGGTAATCGTTGACGCAGTAAATCTTGTGATCCACATCGACGGTGAAGGGAACGCCGTCGAGGCATTCGTTGCAGATGCAGCATCGAAAGCAGCCCGGATGATACGATTTGCCCATAGCTTGCAGTATCTATAGCCACATACATGACAACAGTTGAGATGGCAATAGTATAAGAGAGTGAAAGGGGAATACTTACCATTTCCATGATGAGATGCCCGCAGATGGCGCATTTCTCAGCCGTCTGCTGGAAACCTGAATACTGCAATGTCCAAGAAAAACAACAAATTTAAACAATGTGTATATAAAAACTACAGTCGAGTGTGCTCGACTGTGAGACACTAGCGTTAGTCTTTTAAAGTCATCAAATTGTGTGCGTGCTCTTAACTTTATTGACTTTTAAGGTTAGCAATTGATCTATATCTAAGCTTTACATCGTAATAATATCTCATTTATTAACGAGTGTGCTCGACTGTGAGCCTTTTAAACCCTTTTATAATTGTGTGTTTGAACAGATTGTTAAGAGCAAGCAGGCAGACTGTAATCGTGTTCTTAACTTTGATTTATAACGTTTTTTTTATACTTTTCGCCTCATTCATTTAGGCATAACTGAAAAAGAAGTAATTGATCTATGTTCTACATCATAATAATATCCCACTTATTAACAAGAGAGCTAACCATTGTAAATAAAAGAAAAACAGTGCGGTATTATTCTTAAAATATACCAAATTAATATACTAAAAGATCTATTTGATATATTGTTATAGTATTACATTGAAAATACCATAGAGTTAAAATATACTAAGACCCTGAGATCTAGGTGTTCAAATGGACGGACAGACAGACGAGGCTATATCATCTCGCCTAGAATATATATATTTTATAGGGTTGGAAATATATTCTTCTTCCTTTTACATACATTTCATCTAGACACAAAGTTATAATACCCTTCTATCCTATGGATAGCGTGTATAAAAATTGTAATAGGTGCGATGCTCTTAAATCACAATATCATACCGACTTTATTTGTGTTTTCTTCAGTCAGAAAATTACATTTAAGGATGTTTATATATGTATACTGTTTCTTCATACTATATACATTACTAGCTGTAAACATTTAGTACACAATAAAGAAAACTGACAATTTGGATCCTTACTTTGACAGCAAAAGAATGAAACTAAAGAAAACATAATATTTTAGATTGGGAAAAGAAAAGCTTGTAGAGTTTTTAGGTTTATCTTTATAAAGTCAAGCTATAGCCTAAAGTCCTTAGTCCTCATTTCATTGCAATATGAAATTGTATTCGTTATTTCAATAAAAAATATTATATTTATTAAATAAAAAATAAGAATAAATACAAGTTCAGGTCTAACCAATCAAATTGCTCTGTCACCCTTGTAATTTCCAATTTAAGAAAATTAATTTTGTGTACATAAATTAATGAAAATTCCATGCAGCAACAATTTGTATTGAAAAACATTTCTAGAACAACTTGGAAGTTAGTCCAAGACGAATGTCTAGATTTCATTTGGAAAGTGAAAAGGCAAACCCAAACCTAAACCTAGGTTAAGAAGTAAATATAGCTTTAAATATTATTTATACAGACGGACAGATGGACTTGGACTTATAACAGCTGCTAGATTACAGATTAGTAATATTCTAATCTCTCAGTACTGTATCCTACAGGGTCTGAGCTGAACCTACCATATAGTCCTCCTCGCAATAGACACGCCCATGCACATTGTAGAACGCCTTGCCGCGCAGAGCTCGACCGCAGCTGCAGCAGATGAAGCAGTTGGTGTGATAGAGATTGCCCATCGCCTGGCACGCTTGTCCGGCGCCCTTCACCTTCTCCCCGCACGTGTGACAGATGCCTGGAAGATGCGAAAGTTGAGTTTGATTTGATTGAAGTTGTAGTTGTAGTTGTAGTTGAGGACTTACCAAAATATTCGCCATGCTCCTCGCTCTGTTCGATCTCCTCCTCAAGCTGGCGTGTCAGCTCCTCGATTTTACGCTGCGCTTCAGTCGGTCCAGCCGGACGTGGCGGAGTCACGCTGTACGGCAGTAGATTCTTGGTGAGACCTAAAGAACGTATAAAAACAGAGTTGTATAAATAATCGAATAAAAAAGTGGCATAGGAATTTATTATAACATTATTTGGGAATACAAAGCAAACTTTGAAGCTTTACTGAATTTGAAACTCAATTGAAATTATTATTGCTAGGCAATCGTAATGAAATTTCTAAAAATTGAAAAGCATGCGATTATAATATAAACAGCAAATAATTTGATTAAATATCTTTTATCGGAATTTTTATAATGTAAGAGTGCCGGATCTAAATATTCTCTATTATGTCATAATATATGAAATATATTGTATTTATTTCAAATGAAAATCCTAAGAAAGGAAGGAAGTTAGTGTTAATTTTGTTTATATATAACCGTTTTAAATAACATAGCATATTTCAAATAAGATAATTGCATTCCTTTTAACTTAAATGCATTGCATTTAACTGCACATTTGTGAAATTCATGAAATTTTTCTTGCATCAAAATATATATAAAATATGTATTTATTTTAAATACAAAAAGATAATAATAATTAAAGATAATTGCATTCCTTTTAACTTAAATGCATTGCATTTAAGTACACATTCGTGAAATTTTTTTTTTTTTTGCAAAAGTTGGTCGTATAAGGCAAAATTAAGCAAGATTAGAAAGGTACATAGTTTAGTAAGGTATAAAAATAACTTTAAAAAAAATTATTGGTTTTCAATTATCGACGTTACGATGATATTTGTTTTGTGTATCGACAACTTCCAAAATATCGCCTGTATTTGTTTTGCTTTCGATTAAAGTAGGCGTGGTCGAATATTTCACTGCAAACTTGAACTGCGCAGGACAAAGCGCAGCTCTACCGCTTGAGGTAAGCAAATTTTAGGTGCTTATGCTGACGGACAGACAGACAGACGGACAGACGGATGAACGAATAGACGCAGGAACCTTTTAAAAAAATAAATCTTAGCCTAAAGACCTTAGTTGCTCTGGCTTATCTCATTGGAACAAGGAATTGTGTTCGTTATTTCAGCGAAATAATAATAATAATAAAAAATCTAATTATTGATATTAGTTGGGCATTCAATACTTCTATACTTTCGAATAGAGTCGAGTACTCGTTTATCGAATTTCCTGATTTAAATTCCCAAACACAACTAAATCAAAAATTTCAGAAGTAATAACTGACGGACAGACAGACAGACGGATGAACAAATAGATGCAGAAACTTAAAAAAATTGAAACTTATTTTCAATATTTAGTTTTGAATTGTCAAATGCAACTACTAAACAAATTTTAAAAGTCTATTCATAACAACAACTGAAATAACGAAAAATTTGAAAAGGGAAAATGATATTCGATATTTTAGTTGGACATTCAATTATAATAGGCATCTATAATTTCGAATTGAGTCGAGCACAACTCGTTGATTGAATTTATGTTTTAAATTACCATACACAACTAACTCAAAAAGTTGACAAGTTAATTTATTATAATTGACAGACAGACAGATGGATCAACAAATAGATGCAGAAACTTAAAAAAATTGAAACTTATTTTCAATATTTAGTTTTTAATTGTCAAATGCAACTAATGCACAAATTTCAGAGGCCAATCCATTATAATAATTGAGATAATAATATTTTAAAAGGTAATATGATATTTCATATTTAAGTTAGACATTCAATTATAAATGAAATATATAAATATTAAATAAATTTCCAACCGCAACTTTTTCCAAGATTTCAGAAGTTATTTCATTGTAATAACTGATGGACAGACAGACAGACAGACCGATGAACGAAAGACATATAAAGTTCAAAAAATCGAAACCTACTTTCTATATTATGTTTTGAAATAATAAAAGGCAAAACTTCAGAAGCCATTTCACTATATAATAACTAAGATAACGAAAAATTTGAAAAGGAAATATGATATTCGATATTTTAGTTGGGCATTCAATACAATAATACCCATCTATATCTATCTATATAGAGTCGAGCATACCTCGTTTAGGCCGCAAAGCGGCTGCGGAAGCAATGAGTGAGAGAGAAAGAGAGATGATTAGTTAGGTTATTTAGTTGGTGGATGGATGAGAATAGTAATTAGTAAACATGGTAATAACTGAGTTTTTTTTTTACCTGTGCTGCTCTGCGAGGGCGTTGGCGAGGTGGCCACAGCGAGGGGCGCTGTTGTTGCCAGGGGCGTGGCACGCAGCTGCAGCGGCTGCGCAGCGCTCGCTGTTGTTGTTGCCATCGTCTGAATGGGCAGCGGTTGTGATTGCAACTGCGACGACTGCAGCAATTGCTGTGGTTGTTGCTGTTGCTGCTGTTGTTGTGGCAGTGGTTGTTGCTGTTGTTGTGGCAGTGGCAGTGGCTGTGGCTGTGAAGGCGGTGGCGGCTGTGGACTTGCGGCGCTCAAACGCACATTGTTGGGACTGCGACTCTTGGTGTTGTTGCTGTTGCTATTCGTGTTGCTGTTGCTATTAGTGTGGTTGTTGGTGTTCGTGTTGCTGTTGCTGTTGTTGCTGCTGCGATGCAAATTGGCCGTCATGCAAACGTAATCGGAGCTGTTGATGTCCTCAATGTAGTTGGGATTGACGGACACATTGATGCCCAGCTGCGCCTGCTGCGGCTGCTTCAGCGGCGTATGCTGTTGCAGCTGCAATTTGGTTGCCACCGTCACCGGCGATGCCATCGGACTGAGGTGACTGGGCAGCGACAGATTGCGATATCGTTGCGTTGGCGAATGCAAGCCACCAACTGTTGTCCCAGCTGCCGCTCCAGCTGCTGCTGCTGCTGAGCTGTTGCTGCTGATGCTGCGCTGATGCAGCGGCGACGACGACGATGATGATGCCGATAGCAGCAAGGCGTTAAGCTCCACATTGTGTGGCGTGGGCGTGGCCATCTCGGTGTGCTGATAAATGCTGGCGGTGGCCGGCGATGCTTGCGGCTGGGCTCGCTGCCCGGAATGCGGTATAATGTTCTCATAGATGGGCGCCGTGGCCGACAGCTCCTCAATGGGATGGGGATGGGTATGTGGATGTGGATGTGAATGCTTCGATGCTCCAGCTGCTGCTGCTGTGGTTGTTGCTTCCGGCACCGGCGTGTGGGCAAAACGACCGCCGCCAATCGGTTGCATCAACAGATAATCGTTGAGCATGACACTCTGCCTGCTCGCCGGACTCTGCGGCTGGGCACGCTTCTGATTCGTATCGAATTGCCCGTAGAACTCCAGATTCTCGTAGACGGGCGAATGCTTTTGGGGCACAATACGTTGGCCCAGCACCTGGGCGGTGGGTGCATAGATGTGTGGTGAGCCGCCGCCACGCTGTTGCAACATGCTGCTGCTGTTGTTGCCACTCCCACTGCCACTGCCGCCGTTGCCCATCATCCCGAGCATGTGATCCATGCTCGTTTTGGGCGTTGCAGTGGCATATTTGGAGGCGGCTATGATGCTGCCGCGCTCATAAAGCGTGTAATCCTCGCTGCTGGGCAGGCGTGGTTGCATTAGTTGTTGCTGCTGCTGCTGCTGATGATGATGATGATGATGCAGTTGCTGCTGCTGCTGATGATGATGTTGTTGTTGTTGTTGTTGCTGCGGCTCGTGCATATAGTGCTCGATGGCGCCGGGCGAACGTTGATAACTGCCAATGTGTAGACGCTGCATTAATGTCTCATAATCAGAATCACCAACTCCGCCTCCTCCTCCTGGTCCCCCTCCTCCCACCACCGCGCTGGTGGCATTTCGATGCGTTCGCTGGGTGGTCATTATGCACACACACACTATTGCAGCATATACGTCGCATGCATATATGATATCTATGTGTGTGTGTGAGTATGACTCGTTTTTTGGGGAGCGCTGACTTCCAACAATTGCTGCCTCGTTCAATAACTTCTTTGAAACGCCGCCGCTTTGTGAAATGATTTCAATTTGTTTCACTTTTCTGTATCAACTGGGTAACAGCAACATTTTTCTTCAATTTTTGGTGAAAAACAAAGGCAACGAACGAAGAGAAGAATCTCTCTCATGCACAATAACACACATACACTACACTTATGTGTGTATATGTATGATAGGTTTGTTGATCTTCTATCGATACATCGATTTAAGCAATGCGCTTCACTTCATTACACTATTATCGATACTCCACTTAATTACAACAGCCGTTGGCCGGTAATTACAGCAAAGAAATCGGCGAAAGATAAATACTTATTATTTATGTTTCGCTAGCAACACATAATTTTCAAAGATTAATAAACATTTTGCATGTGAACCATTAATCACTACTCCAGTCTATCGATACCTGGCTTAAAATGTACTCCGCGCGATACTTGGCAGCGCTGCGCAAGTGTGCGCTGAACTGCCACTAGATGGCGCTTCTTTGAAGTTGGCAACTCCAGTTTGAATTTAAAAAAAAAAGTTGGAAGTTTTAATAGCAATAAACTTTGCACTCGTATTTGCTTTATTTATTGTTTTGTTTTTTTTTTCTGAGTTTACAATCAGTATATAAGATTTTGTAATTGAAATATATATAATTTCTCTTTATAATTCGTTTTGCAATGCAGCAGCAACTAGCAACCAACCAGCAGCAGAGCGACAAAAAAATATATAATTCTACCTACAAATAGACAATCATAGAATATATATCGTTAGATATTTAGCTAGGAGTTGAATTATTGATGCAACTGCTCTGGCAGTTGCTGTTGCCACCGTCAGCCAGCCAATGTGCCCTGTATATAAGTGTTGTATACATACATATATATTGTACTTAATTATGTACTTTTGTATTTATTATTTAATGCATGCATGTATAATTTTGGTCTGTCCGGTAATGAATTAAATATTATATAAATTGGTTAGTAGAGAAACGTTTACATAGAGTACGTAATTATGTACGACATTTTTTGTGTATACTTATGCATATTATAAGCAAGCATTTTGTGTTTTTTGTTTTCGTTTGTTGTTGTTTGTAAAGAAAATGTTGTTTTCTTTTGTTGTTGTTGTTGTTGTTTTGCTGTGACAAACTAACGCTTTATTTGGCTTCCTTCAAGTGGCATTTTTGATTCACTTTGAATATATTGGTGAGCTCATCCAACAAGGTCTCATAGCGATAGGCGACACGAATCTCTGGCACATTGGTGCGTGTTATATCGTTGCCCAAGATGCCATCCTCGAAATAGTGTGGACCCAGCCATTGTTGTTTGATCTGCAAAGAGAAGAGGACAATACACAATCGGGGGTTGATTAGAAGTCAAAACAATATGATCTCATTGACTTACGTTATGCGGAAAGCCGCTCATGATGACGCTGTTGCGAGCCAATTCACACATGTCGCAGGAGCTGAGCTTCCACACCTGGGCCGCAATGCTGTACTCCTCCATAAGCGGTTCCTGTTGGCATGCATTAGAGATTATTGGCAAAAGTTTGAATAGTTTGATTTACTACTCTGTTTACCTTGGTGAAGTGAAACTGTAGCGGATCATCGGTAGATAGCGAGATAATTAGACCACGTGCCAAATATTCGGGCAATGGATTGCGATGATAGTTGAGAAAGAGCGAGTTATTCGACAGCGGTGACATGGCAATGCCAATTTGTGTCAAATAGTACAGATACTGCAGCACCGGCACCTTGCGCAGCAACAGGCCATGCGAAATGTTCTCAGCCATGAGGAAGCCACAGACCAAATGCTGCACGGGTCCAGCCTCACCGCAATGCGGTCGCAGCACAAACGTATTCAGACCACGTTGCCTGTCGGAGAACACAAACACAATTGGTATTCAAACTTTTGTGTTGTTGTGAATCAACAAACAATACTTACTGTCTGAACTTGTTCAGCACCGTCATATTGGCATACATATAGTAGATATAGTAGGCATATGGCGGATTCTCCTCGTAGGTCCATTCCTCGGGTCGTGGCACATCGCTATCAAACAATGGATTCTCTGGCTTGGACTCATCATCCACCGAATCGAAGCCAATCACATAATGCAAGAAACGATGCAAATTGGGATTCTCATTGGGCTTGTTTGTCGCCTCGAACAGTGGAAGAAAGATGTTGTTGAGAATCTCCTGGAATGATGTCATCATTTTGTTTGACTTGAAGATATCGAACAGTCGAGGTATTTGAATCAGCCAACGTATGTTCGTGCTGTAAACATCATTATCGATGGCCCATTTGGCCAGTTTGTTCCACTCATCCGGTGATTTGCCATAGATCGAGAGACGTAACTCAGCATTCTGATACTTTGACTCCTCCAGATCAAAGGCCACTTCCTAAAAGAGTATTAAATTCAATAATATATGAAATACATGATTGATGAATCCAAAAATACTTACCTTTATAATTTGTGCAAAGTATTTGCCATTCAAAAAGTTATCCGTCTTGAGAAAGACCTCACGCAATCGCGACTCACCGATGGGATTGTATTTGGAATTGAATTTGTCAAAACGATGGAACGTATTGCGATCGGCGTGCACATCCAACATATCAACAGTTAGATCATATGTGGTCAAGTTCATCGATTGGAATACCTGGGCGAGTGTCATCGGTTTGCCATTCGTATGGGTGACCACCTCGTTGGCATTGTTCTTCAGTGTTTTCTTAATGAAACGCAACAAATGCTTCTGATTCATGCACGACGCCGCATGGATGTGAGTGTCCACCTTTCGGGTGTTGTAAAAATCGCGATGTGGCACCGCCTTCTGGGCGGCAAGTTCGCGCAGTTCGTTAAGCAGCACATGCATCTGGTATTTCGACGACAAATAGCACAGTCGACGATAGCAAAATGATTTTCTATAAACAGTAAAGTCTGATTATAAACAATTTCTTTAATTTTCGATATCAACAACTTACAGTGGGCCATCGGCAATCATATTACACATGACCTGCATGTCATTTACGAACTGATTCATGTCCGGATACTCGAACTTGAGTTCGCCAGAATGTTCCTGCAAAAGGGAAGTATTTGGGAAATTTTAGTAACCGGGTGGAGAGTTCAAAATATCCCTTCGAATTATCCCTTCTCTTACCTTATCCGTATAGATGTGAAAGACGCCATTGAGGGGTTTTATGTGATAGTCCTCGTCCGGTACGAACTCAACGTCCCAGGCATGCGTGTGCTTCACTGGCGTCTGGTTGAGGAGATCTGCACGGATTGCACGGTGTCGGGATTTAGGTGTAATACGGTGCGTATACGTGTGTTTTATGCAATAATACAAAAATACGAGTATTTTATGTAGAGTATGGAGAGTATCATAATTGTTATTCATTCGATTTGATTTGATTTGATTTGCACGTTAGTGTTGGTAAACGTTGTATTATTATTATTATTATTGATAAAACTCTAAAACTACAATTAACAATATACACTTTCTTTTTCTTTCTACACACATACAGAGTGTTCTTGTATTGGTGTTTGTGCATGTGTGCGTGTGAGTAACGAGATCAGGGTTGTCACCTGACTTGTTTGAGAATCTTTCTAGTGTATTATTTTTGTCAATTTCCACATCAAAATAACAAAAATATTTAAGTAAGAGCACAACTTTGGGGGGTTAATGACCGATTAACTGACACTTGAGTTCTGGCTTTGTCAGTTTGTTTAAATTGAATGCGATAAAGATCATGCATAATTCAAAAAGATGACAACCCTGGTACAATACAATTGTTCCATATTCGAAAAGGTGATTTAAGTCAAAGGCGTGTTTTATTTTTTGTTGGGTCCTACGAAGCAAATTAAACTTTTTCTACTTCAGGCAGAAGACAACGTGGTGAAGAGCGAAGACAAGGGGGGCGGGAAAGACAAAAGAGAGAAAGATATAGATAGATACGTGCAGAGAGAGAAAGAGAGGCAGGATAGTGTCCACAGTTAGCAACAAAACAAGTGTTAGCCAAAAAGTGCGCAAAAAGAACAAATTCATAACAAAAAGCAACTTTCAATGTTAGGTTAGATTGTAGTGCATGACAAAAGCTGAGCGCTGCAGCACCAAACGAGTGTGTTGCTCTCACAAGAGAGTAACAAAAAAATACACACAAAGAGCGAGAGAGAGAGAGAGAGGACAGTGAGAACAAACGGCATGAAGCGGCTCAACAACAAATAATAAAAGTGTGAGTAATAATAATATTGAGGCAAGTCAACAATAAATAATATAAAAGAAAACAAAGCGGCAAACAAACAAATGTGTGTGTGTGTGTGTGTGAGTGAGATAAAAAAGAGGCGAGAAAAGAACGGAACGAGTTGGATCCGAGCGCACGAATTACCTTTGTAGGTCGCCATACTCTGTTTGCGAATTATGTCTATAAATAAAATGAAAAATATATATATAGGAAATAAATATTTGTACAAAATTAGGCGAAGTAAATCATAAAATGAAAACACGAAAACCAAGAGTAAACAAAGTATAAGTATTTATATAGTACAAAGAGAGAGAGAGAGAGAGAGATAGAGATGGGGATAGAGACCTTAGAGATGGGTCGTGTTTTGTGGGTCGGACTCGTGAAACCATAAATCTTAATAGAACTTACAAAATATGAGGCAGCGCCTAGCGAGAGCGAGAGATATACAACAAAAAAAGAAAGAGAGAGAGAGAGGAGAGATAGATAGAGAGAGAGAGAGAGAGGCATAATACATATGCATTTAAACAGTGTGAAAGAGACGTAGCAAAAATATGGAGAGAGGGACTTTTGGGAGGCAGCTGAAAAAAAGGAAACGAGAATAAAACGCGATCCTACGCATATTGTATTTACAAAATAATTAGCGATAAACTATCGAATGTATAATACACATCGCATATACACAACTTTCCTTTATCGGTTCTTTTTTTAGGGGTGCAACACAACACTGGCTGAACTCTGAACTACAATGAACGGGGGATTTGACTTGTCTTGACTTGGGACTTACCTGAAACCGATTTAGCCGGCATGTTATCGTAGCGATCCTTGAGACGCACCGTCTTCAGGAACCGGGCCGTTGTTGTGGGAAACGATTGATCCGACATGGCCATGTAGTGAGAGCGCAACTTGAGCGCCTCAATCAACAGCGTCGAGGCACGCTCCAGATCCTCCAGGGGCACACCGCTCGTGTCCTCGCCCGAAACGGACACACGCTGGAAATTGATGTCCGCATCGGTTTCGCGTTTCTCCGTCGACATCTGATCATCGGAATCGGGACTGCTCTCAGAATTCGGGGTGCCGGCATAGGGCACAACTCGTGGCACAGTCGATTGCCTAGCGGAAGAAAGAAGAAGAGAGTAAAGTGTGGCTTAGCAAAAGAGTTCTTCCTCATTTGGTGCGCAGTTGCACACCATTGTTCCTCCTGGGGTTGGTACTCGTAATGACGGCAGAAGCTATAGCTATCATCCGCAAACGACATGTTCGACTCCTGAGCTTTGGCTGGCGAATGCGTTTGTGTTTTGTTTTATGGCGGGTCACGTTTCAGGTCACTTGACCAATGATCGATTGACCGATTCACACAATTCGATTCGATTCGAGGAGAATTCGCACGCGATTCGATTAAGGGGGCGAAAACAAAAAACAAAGATGGTTGCGTAGTTAATTTGCAAAGCTATTTGCCTGACAAATATTATAAATAGCCGGCCAAGCCGGGCCGCGCCGGGAAGGAAGGGGGATAGGCAAAATGTTGTTGTCTCTGTGGTAGGCAAAACTTTATGAATCAACATCAATCATTTTTGATGTACGGCAATCATCCAAGTCGCCGTTGCTCAAAACCTAACACTTGCACACGACAACAAACTTGAAGTGTGTGCCAAAGCCAAAAAGTTCGGCCAACTTTGTCGACGCTTGGCGTGTGACACGAACACGAATACAACTCGTTTCTTTTTTTTTTTTTGGAGGTCTGGGTCTGAGGTAAAAAATGTCGAGGAGTCAGTCCTCAATGTCAGTGTAGGTCGTTGTTGGACAGCTCGATGTTGAGTCGCGTCTTTTTAGGGGAGGTAAGTCGAAAAATGTCGAATCCCGAATCCGAAATCGAATCCGGCGTAGTCGACTTTCTTGCCACAAACTGCGTGTGCAAGTTATATGGATGCACAAATTGTACTAAATGTGACGGCATCCAAAAACACTCAAATTGGTAGCAAAGCTCGTGGCGCAAAACCTGCGATGTTGTCGCGATGTTTCTCTGTAGGTGTGTGTGTGTGCAGGTGTGTGTGTGTGTGGTGGTTCCATCATTATGCCATAAGCCTCAACGTGGCTCGCGGTCATGGTGGCCGCCACCATCGCCTAATGCAGTTCCATTCAAAATCAAAACGTGTCGTTGCCATCTACGCTTTGCACCACCTGCACAGACACACAGAGAAAGTGAGAGAGAGAGACAGAGAGGGAGAGGGAGACTTGCACCTCGGTGCTGCGGTCTCCATCCGTCCTTGTCCGCTGGGTCTGGGTCTGGCTGTTTTTGCTTGGATTAGCCGCCCGAAACAATGTGAACTTGATAATTACAACGACTGCACATTCATGTTGTTGCCGTTCTCAGTTCTTCGTTCATAGTTCACAGTTCTCAGTTCTTTAGTGAGTCCCCAGTCCCCAGTCGTTCATTACGACGCTATTCAAAATCGGAGCGTCTCTTATGACCCAAACAAACAGACAAACACAACACAGGAATTAGAATTACGGCATTGTTGAATTAAGAGCTTTGCTTTGATCGCAGTATCAACTTGGCTGATTTATTTGCCACAACTTTCTTCCTTAACTTGAAACCTAAAACTCTACGGAATGTTGTTGAGTTGTGGTCAGGATTGGGATAAATTAAAGCATAGTTACATTTAGAGCTTTGATCTCAGGATCAACTGGGATGATTTATTTGCTACAACTTTGAACTTTTTTCCATAACTTGAAACCTAAAACTCTACGGAATTTTGTTGAGTTATGGTCAGGATTGGGATAAATTAAAGCATAGTTACATTAAGAGCTTTGATCGCAAGATCAGCTCAACTGATTTATTTGCTACTAGAATCTGTCTATCATGAACACCTAAATCTCAGAGACTGAGAGATTGAGATGAGATATACTATACATACATATATACTATTAGTAGCTGACAATCTGGTATACTTTGCATTCTATGGTGTATTTTTTAAGTAGTACTATTTCAATATACCAAATATAGCCTTTGGTATACCTTTAGTATATGTTCGGTACATTAATCTGGAATATTTCGCATTCTATGGTGTATTTTAAGTGTATTACTTTTGGTATTTTGGTATTTTTCGGAATATTAATCTGGCATATTTTGCACTCTTAAATGTATTTTGAATGTAGTACTGTGTCAATATACCAAATATAGCTGTTGGTATATTTGTAGTATTTTTGTGGTATAGTATAATTTCATGCTTTTACTTTTATTCTAAATAGGTAGCGGGTATCTTACAGTCGAGAACACTCTACTTTAACATTCCTGTTGTTTTTTCTGAACTTCAATCTACAACTCGAAGAAATTGGGATAAATTACAGCATAAGCATAAAGATCAAATAATTGAAGAACTTTGCTAGCAGTATCAGCTCAATTTTTAATTAATTGTAAATTTACTACAACTTTTGTTGTCTTCTATATTCTCATTTCTTTCTTCCCTTTTATAGTAAACTTTCACCCAAAGCTCTGTTTTAGTGTCAACACTTTTAAACTGATCCTAGCTTAGTTTTCAACTATCAAACCTTAACATTTGATTTTAAAAGACTTTTCTTAACTTCTTAGTTATTTTATACTGATTATAAAATCTTTACCTATTCTATGTTAATTACTAAATATTGATTTGTTCGATATTCGTTATTTTTATACCGAAAAATCAATTGTCTAATCATTCCTAAAAAATGCTGGGTGGAACTTTTTTCTGAACTCTTTT
This sequence comes from Drosophila kohkoa, assembly GCA_019972355.1. Classification (NCBI taxonomy): domain Eukaryota; kingdom Metazoa; phylum Arthropoda; class Insecta; order Diptera; family Drosophilidae; genus Drosophila; species Drosophila kohkoa. The sequence goes on from BJEL01000060.1 coordinate 227,094, forward strand.
TTAATTGGCATCTTATAGAAATTTACCAATATTATCTGTTACTTTTTTTTAACTACTCAATCTTTCATTATACAGTTTATATATACATTTTTCAATAATCAATTTTTTCTAGAGATTTATAATCAGTATGTAAATTGAACATTATTCATTTTTATGCTGGAGATTTTTGTACTCATTATATAAATTTAACATTCATAATTTGTATAGTAGAGGTTTTTGTACTCACTTCTCATTGAGATGGCGTTGGATTTGCAGCTTCTTTTCAATCTGTTCAATGGGAAATTGAGGTACTTCATAAGGTGCCGAAATTTCATTAGTTAGCTCATTATCAGCATCGGGCTTATCAGCATCCGGTGAATCGGTCATGTCGCCTGCAATGTATAAACAAATTGACATTTAATTGCTGTTGAATATGCACTAAAAACACGGCTGATTGCAAATGATGATAACACACAAGTTCGAAATAAAAAAAATAAAACTAGTTTCGAAATAAAACAAAGAACGTACAGTCCGACGTTTCAATTGTTGTCTCATCAACAAGATCTATTTCGTTTTCGTTTTCGTTGGCATTGCCAATGTTGGGCTTCTTATCGATAACATTGTCGCCAAATAGCTTAACGTCCACTCTCAACCGATGTGCACTGTCCATGCGATTGAAGTTCATAACGTGGCCAACAACAATAATAACAACAACAAAGAGCAAACAAAACACAAATTTATATGCGACGAACAGATCTCGGGAATGGCAAAACGCTTGTAACCCGAACGAAAGCTGGCACTTCAATGACTGCGACTGCGATTGAGATTGAGACTGCGATTGAAACTGACACCGACACCGACATCGACATCGAAACTGTATCTCTCGATCCGAAACCGAAGCCAGAGTCGGAGCCGGAGACAGAGACAGAGACGATTCCCTGCGGCACTGTTTTCGAAAACAACAAACGACAAATTTGTTGTTATGAGCATGCTCACAATTATAAATTTCGAAAAATAAAGACAAAACACAATTCAAACGGCTCTCGGGCGAAACCTGAAGAAGCGCAGCTCTCAAAACAGCAGGTGGCGATAGAGAAAAAAAACACTAAACTAATACGAAGCTTAAGAAGGAACGACCTGACGATACCCTTTACAATACTTGTGGTAAACGTTTTTCAAAATATGTATTGAAAATAGTTGTAGTTACTGAAGATGTGTTTTTTTTTGTTAATGTTAAGAATATCATTTCTAAAAAGAATTATTAATATTATTCACACTAATGTATTAATTCCAAGTATAGTATCTTAAAATATGATAATCGAATATCGAAGATTTGTTGGCTAAAGTCTTTGGCTAAAAGGGTTTTTGTTAAATGTTCAGAATGTTAACACTGAAAAGTAATATTTATATTTTTGATACAAATATCTTAATTCCAAGCTAAGTATCTTAAGATATGAAAACAGAATAATAAAGATTTCTTGGCTAAAGTGTCTTTGTAAAATTTTCAGTATATTAATGCTAAAGAAGAACTTTAAATATTATTAACACTAACTTTTAGTCTCGGTTATAGTCGTAGTTGCCAAGTGTTTTTTTTAATATTAAAAATATTAATGATATAAAGTATGATTAATATTATTCAGACTAATATGCTGATAAGAGAATAACAATGATCTTTTGGCTAAAGTGTCTTTGTAAAATTTTCAGTATATTAATGCTAAAGAAGAACTTTAATATTATTAACACTAACTTTTAGTCTCGGTTATAGTTGTAGTTGCCAAGTGTTTTTTTTTTTTAATATTAAGAATATTAATGATATAAAGTATGATTAATATTATTGAGACTAATATGTTGATTTCAATCGTATTAATTTAAGTTATGATAAGAGAATATCGATGATCTTTTGGCTAAAGTGTTTTTGTAAAATGTTCAGAATATTAATGTTAAAATGTATTATTAATACTAGACTAATTTGTAATTCCTTTTAATTGTAGTTTCTAAGTGTGTTTTTTTTAAATAAGAATATTAATGGTAAAAAGTATTATTCATATTATTGACACAAATGTTTAATATCGGATATAGTTAGGTGTCTTTAGGTTTATTTTTCTTTTAATATTAGCAATACCAATCAAAAATAGAATCATTAATATAATTGACATCCATTTTTAGACCATATCAATTACTATATTGAATATCAAAGATTTCTTTTTGTTTTCCAAAATAGCAAAACCTAACAGTAGAGGGTATCAGCTAGCCGTTATTATATTATTTCAAAATTCGTCAATTCAGCAAATGCAAATCGCATTCTATAGCTAAGTTGATCCACTGAGAGGGTATAAGAGGAAAGTAAGAAAAATGTTACACTGTTTACATATTGGAAATCAATACGTGCCAAAAAAAAAAAAAACAAGTAAGAAAGCTACAGTCGAGTGTACTTGACTGTGAGATACCCGCTACCCATTTTGAATAAAAGCAATATATTTTGCGGTATTATTCTCAAAATATACCAAATATACTACAAAAATATTAAATAATATACCAAGTGGTATATTTGGTATATCAATATAGTACCGCATTCAAAATATACCATAGACGGCACAATATACCACATTGTCAGCCAAAGCAACTAAGCCTAGTAAGTAGGCGTTTTTGCCCATACAAAAGTATTTCTTTAATAACTTTGACAATTTTTATCTGATTGCAAATTTTCAGGAATCATAACTACTATAGTTATTATTAAATATACCAAAACTCGCAACTCCAGCTTTAAAATTACGCTTGTTATTCGATTTTTTTGATTTGCGGGGGCGGAAGTGGGCGTGGCAAAAATTTGAAACCAACTTGATCTGCGTGCAAACATAACAAATGCTGTCGAAAAAAATTATAGCTCTATCTCTTATAGTCTCTGAGATCTAGGTGTTCATACGGACAGACGGACAGACAGACAGACGGACATGGCTATATCGTCTCGGCTGTTGACGCTGATCAAGAATATATATACTTTATAGGGTCGGAGATGCCTTCTTTTACCTGTTACATACATTTCCTGCCGGCAAAGTTATAATACCCTTCTACCCTATGGGTAGCGGGTATAAAAAAAACTAACTACACAAACTAAACCAACCCACACAAGCACAACACAAAATACACATCAAACATCAGACATCGATGGCATCCCGTTGAGAGTAGAGAGTAGATCAGAGATAGTGTCAAATCGAGTCCAATGGAGATGTGTGGAGATAGTTGTCAGCGAGAGATGAGAGCTGACAAGCATCCACTTTTCCTTCATTCCTTTTTTTCTCTGTTTCGCACTTTAAATGATTGACTGAGTGCATGAAAATGATGCAGCAACAAGTAAGACTAAGCTACACTATCGAAACGGGTTCAGTTACGACGAGAGTTGAGTGTGAAAAAGCTTAGCTCAGGTGCTAAAACATTAATTAAGTTGTTTATGAAGCAAAAAGTGAGTTACTCGATGCTTTAATTATGGTTTCTGAAAACTGTAAGACGATCTATTAGAAGAGTCAAGTTTTTGAATATTAGTTGGCTTAGTTAATAGAGTTAAAAGTTAATTTCATTTTTAAGCTGAAAGCCAGTGCTTAATGTTAATTTTAACTATATCTAACCTTTTTAAATAAATAATTAACAGAATTCATAGAATCAAATAAATAGAGCTAAACTCATATATTGTTTGTCAAGAACAGTAGAATTAGTAAAACTTGTTCATTTAGATCGTTCCAGTTCCATTGTCATTCGATTCATTTAGTTATTTTACCTCAACGCTATACTCAACATTATACTACTATATAGTAAACTTTCTTCGCACAGATCTAAATCGAAATCGAACGGGACTAAAATGAACTAGAATGGGACTCATTGGAACTAAATGAAGGAATATATAGTTCATACAGTTTAAATTGAAAGATTGAACTATATCAGCAAAATGAACTTCAAAGCACATCTTCAATTGTTATTGAATTATTGTAGTTATCTACAGCTTAGCTGATTTTGTATAATAAATGTTTCTTCATTGCGTTATAAGGTTTGGGTAAAAGCAAAGTATTTTTCATACATATTATAGCGATGGAAAACTATTTTCTGCAGCAAAGCTTTTTATATCTACGAGCTCAGTTGATTTGCTATAAATTTATCGTCTTTAAAAAATGTATTTTTATACACTTTATATTGAAGAAAGTGTAATTTTATATATTAATATTAATGTAGTTATTGCTATGCTGATTTGGTATAAATTTGTGCTTTTTCATTAATTTTCTTGACTAGTACAAAGTTTCTTCAAATAGTTTATAGTTAGAAAAGTCTTTCTTCATATATTGATATTAGTATATATTAAGATATAATACATATTATTAGAATTATGAATAAAGCAAAGTATCTTCATTAGGAGAACCTTTCCTCATATATTGATATTAATATATGTATATTAGTTTAAGAGGTTATAATGATATTGAATAAATGTATTCTCATAATCATAAAAACCTTTTCACACATATTGATATCGAATGCAGCTATCGCTATGCTGATTTAATATGAATTTGTGCTTCATTGATGGGTTATATAAATCGTGAATAAAGAAAAGGAGAACCTTTCCTCATCTATTTATATTAAACTATGCACTTTAATTTATTGGGTTATCGTGAATAAAGCAGAGTATCTTCATAAGGAGGATATAGGTTATAATGATCTCGAATGATGCCATATACTTATACTCTATATTCTCATATGCTTTCTGCGTGTAAGAGATTGAAAACGTTTCTTATTAATATGCGAATGCAGTTATCGCTATGCGTTTTGTGCCAATTTGTTTGTAGCGCAGTGTTGCCTCTTCAGCTCTTCACGCAAACAGGTGTGACACTAACAGGTGTCTGTGTGTGTGCGTGTGTGTGAGAGAGAGAGAGTGAGAGTGTGTTGTCTGTGGCAGCAACTACTGAGTGGTGTTGTGTACACAGTTTGCCACTTACAGTTGCAACGCGTCGTGGTTGTGGTCAAAGTTGTTGTCATCGCCAAGCGGTTCGCCTTCAGCAATGTTTGCGGCGTTGAGGCGGGGCCATCGTAGGAGTCAACGGAGAGGCCTTTAGTGTTGTTGCGACGTGACACTGGGACCATGACCTCGGCACTGGGTTCGGTGAGGATGTCATCGAAAGAATCGCTATCAGTTTCACGGGGATTCTTGCCATCGGAAGTGGTGCCGATAATGCCTCGATATGCCATGCTGCCGCTCCTGCTTCTGCTGTTGTAGAGCAATCGATTGCCACAGGTCAGTCGCCGCAAGAATACGCCGTACAATATAAAGCCCGGTCTCCCAATTGTTCTTCCTCTTCGATATATTCAGCACCCCTCACGTTCGAGGGTTGAAGTCACAGAGAGAGAGAGAGAGACGGAAACAGAGACGGAAGGCAGGACAAAAACACTTGATTGATGCTTCACACACACACACACGCACACACACTCAGCTGTTGTGGCGGTTGTGGTGGTATCGATGCCGTAGTATTATTATTGAAACTTGCGGTATTTTTCACATGCATTCACAATTTTGTTCATTCTAATCCACAAATAATTTTATGTAATATTTTTAATTTTGTTGTTTTTGTGTTTTTTGTTTCTGTTGCTCTCGCTCAATTGTAATTTGTTTGTTATATATTTTTCTCTATTTTTTTTTCTCAGATTTTGACACTTCACAGAGAGTGTTTTTTTTTTATTTCGATAACGTCGTCGTTGCCGTTGTTTGTTGTTCCGTTGTCCGGTTCTTTCTGTCCGCAGATTAGATAGATAGGAGCGATAAAAATTGAAGATGCAACGCAATTGGCAAATCTACGCACTAATTTTTCACTTTTGGATATGTGTTCTGTTCTTTGTTTTGCCCCTTGTCAAATGGGAGGCGAGATTTGTTCATCTAAAGTTTATACATTGCCTAAAGTTTAGAGACGGTCGCCAGAGCGAGAGCGCAATATCGAAATGGGGTCGAAAGCTTTCGCTCTCAGTGCATGTTCAGTGCGCTCTCCCGCTCGCACTCTTTGGTGAAAAGCTTTTTTTTTCTCTGTTCTCTGTTGTGTTTATTATAATTAATACGTTAGATCCACACAAAGTGTTTATCTATAGAACATTTTCACATATAGCAAGTCGTATGTTGATGAACTTATCTATTAACAAATTTCTGAACGTGCGCAAAAAGATAATATAGAAGTAAAAGATCTGTTAAGATCCCCACAAGTATGATTGGTCTACTGATAATGATCCACTTATCAACAAAATTGTCAGAGTAACTTGTAAACTGAAGGTTGAAATTAGTGATAATGTTCAGTCTAACGATGTCAAAAAAAAAAATATAATCATTCGAAACATGCAAAGAATAGTAATACGTTGGAGTTTCATTTTGGCAATCATTATTCCATCAATCCTTATAACATTAACTTAATTTTTTTATGCACTTTAGTTATCATATCGCAACAAGCCTAATACTTAGACATTTTAGACATCAATATACAATATTAAATTATTTCTATGAAATTTATTAACATTTCCCAATAAGTGTCATGATTTAATTTAAATGTTACTTTCAAATAATTCGCTGTTATGTATCTGGTTAAGGTACGCTTTCAAATTGTAATTTAATGCTATAAAAAGATTGCAATGCAGACTTAATAGCTGATTCCAAAGTCGAATATTATTTTATCTCATCAAAATTATATTATTTGCTCTTTGAGAGGAAATGAAGTTAAGTTGTATTAATGTTTTGGCTATTTGCTTTAAATAAATTCAAGTATAATTATATATTTTTAGTAGATCTTAATTTCAAATAATTATATGCATTTACCCCTTTACATAACTCTCACTTAAGAGCACTGAGCGGCTTACTCAAGAGCTAATGTTCAGCTAGATTGCACACTAATACTTGCACACTTATATTCACCAAAAATAAATGCAAAAAAGTATATTCACCTAAGTATAAGACTAATTCTTATACGTATTAATATTCACACTTATATGCACAGTAAAAAAAAAAATAAAAAAAAATCGCAAACACTAGTGTATAAGACCGACTCTTATATTTGCACTTATCTTTTTTGCAATGCATGCGAAACAAAAAAGAAACTAGGATCACTTACACCAACACAAAGAACAACTTGCTGCAGCAGCCGAATGTAAGAGCGAGATGAATAGACTGCACCACATTTTTTGCATTTTCACAGGAAAAAATTATGAAACAGAAACTGCGCATTAGCTTTACTCACACTTGTAAATGAATAATGGAAGGCTAATTGGTAAATTACAACTAACTGGCATACGCAATACTCAACACATACAAAAAATTGACTAACAAACTTACATTTTACTTTTATGCTTAGCTTGTGAAACAATGAAAGGATGCGCGAATCACTTGCACTAATACAACGATGAACTTGCTGCAGTAAACGGATGTGAGAGCAGGACGAAAAGATCGCGCGACACTTTTTTTCATTTTCACAGAAAAAAAGAAGCAGAAACTGAGCATTAACTTAAGCCACACTTGTAATGGAATAATGGAAGGTGAATTAGTAAATTATAACTAACTGGCAAACACAACACAAAACATTAAAAAAAAACTAAAAAGCATTTGGCGATATATAATCTGTAGCGCAAAAATTATTAACAATTCAAACCGAGCGTCGTGCTATCGCGGACAGTTTTCGTTCAATACTGAGAGCTGAAAATTCCTCTAGGTCTAGATTGGAACATTTAAACCCACATTGCTAAAGGATATTTTGCTCTCGCTATGCGAGATCAAGCGCCACTCACATGAAAATAAACATACACATGTACATACATACGTATATTTGTATATGCATGTGTGTTGTCTAGGAAATTTCCTAGGAAAATTTCCTTCGTCAATATGGGACATTGCTGTCGGAATTGACCAATTTGAACAATGGTACATATTTATATACTTTTATGCATAATTTGCCCACAAGTGTATGCTTGCAAAATCTTTCAATTTAGTCATAAGGGGGAATTTTATTATTCCACAAATATCAAATAGCATGTAACAGAAAATTGTACTATATGCGCTAATGCTCATTATTTAACATTTAGAAAATGTAATTGGTTTGCTGTGATATTAATAAAGGCATCGACACGCATCTTAGATTTTGTCTGTTGCCCTCAGCATTTTGGCGCACTCACACACATAAAACATGCGTATGCACGATGTCACAAAACGGTTAATAGGATCGTGACAAAGCAGACAGTAAAAAATCCTTTTTCAATGAGCAATGTGGCTCCAAATCTCCCTTGGGGGAATTTTCAGGGCTCAGTATTGAACGAGAATTGACAGGGAAAGCACGCCGCTCATCTTGTTAAGTTAATAATTATTGTGTTACGCCTTATAAATCGCCAATTGTTTGTAAATTTTTTTTAAGTGTTGTGTATTGTGTTTGCCACCTAGTCGCAATTTATCAATTCGGTTTCTATTAATCATTTACAAGTGTGGCTAAAGTTAATGCGCAATTTTTGCTTCTTTTTTTCTGTGAAAATGAAAAAAGTGTCGCGCGGTTTTTTCGTCCTGCTCTCACATTCGTCGACTGCAGCAAGTTCATCGTTGTATTAGTGCAAGTGATTCGCGCATCCTTTCATTATTTCACAAGCTAAGCATAAAAGTGAAATTTAATTTTGTTTGTTAATTTTTTTAAGTGTTGTGTATTGTGTCGCAATTTACCAATTCGCCTTCTATTGTTCAATTACAAGTGTGGATAAAATTAATGCGCAGTTCTGTTTCATCATTTTTTTTTCCTTTAAAAATGCAAAAAGTGTGGTGCAGTCTATTCGTCTCGTTCTCACACTCGGTTGCTGCAGCAAGTTCATCGTTGTGTTGGTGTAAGCGACTCGCGCATCGTAATTTTTTTTTGTTTCGCATGCTATGCGAAAAAGTGTGCAATATAAATATAAAAGTCGGTCTTATACGTTCGTGTGTGTGTTTTTTCTTTCCTTTTTTTTTATGTGATTATAAGTGTGAATATAGAAAGTATAAGAATCTGTCTTATAACATAAGTGTGTGTGTTTTTTTTATATTTTTTTTTTTGTGTTTATAAGTGAAGTTTTATGAATCTTAAGTGAAGATGAATTTTAAATATGGATATCTGCAGTTTGGTTGAGCATGTAAATAAAGGTGAGTAATTTGTACATATTTATATGCCTTTCTCTTTTTTGCCCATTTAATGTACACCTATTTTTTGGTATCTCACTCTTATACGGTAGTCTCAGCTTAGCTTTCTTTTTGTCATTGATTCTCTTTTAGCAACTTAAGCATGCTCTCTTATGGATTTCGTTCTCTTAAATAGAAAGAGTATTTAAAGGCGTGTCCTAAATATCTTGTTTTTGTTTTGTAGTGCAAAAATTCCCTATTGATACATTTTGTATTGTTTATAATTTATTTATTTATAAATATATAATGAGAGAGGGGGAAACGGTGTGGATAAGAAGGCAGGTCAGGGAGCTAACAGCTCAATCTCTCAAGACTATAGTATAGTATGTCGGGCGATATTATCGGCGACTATCGATTGCTCAAAATTAACTACAGTCGAATATCGATTGCGCACGCTATCGATAGTTGGCCACTTCTAGGCTATATAATTAGTATAATTACCTCAAAATCCCAACAAAATTAAGAAATCACATCTATATCCCCTTATTTCCGAGTCTGCTGACTCAGAAAATGTACAAATTCAATCTATTCACAAATATTCTTATTTTCTCTAAGAACATCTGTTGCGTCTCTTTATTATTAAGATCGATTATTATTTACATTTTTATTTAAAGCAATAAAACGATATTTATATTTAGACTTTATATTTGCAATACTCTCAAAAAAAAAAAAAAAAAAAACGCTGGTTTTTTTCCTCTCGAGGGGCTTGGCGTAGTTACAAACACACGTAACTTGGGCACTTAGAGCCAAACACAGTAGAAGCAAAGCAATCAATGCTAATGGCTTGAACAACACTGTGGAGACTTTGAAAGAGCCTAACATCAAATTTGATCAACGGTTTGGTTTGTTGATGACAACAAGTCTATCAGAATTAGCATGCAGATGATAACGAGGCTAGCCAGCCACTCAGCTATAGTATTTATGGCTCTATGTGATGGCTCTATAAGTAAAACAAATTCGCCGACAGAATTGCAAGTCATTACAGTTCATTTGCCTTCTTTCGCGGACAATGACTACTAAATACCACATACAAATTAATATATAGTATATATACATATGCAGTATATAGTACGTAAACACAATACGACGACGACGGCGGCCTCTTGAAAAGCTAAAACACACAATAGGTAAACACAATGCATGGCATCGTGAAGTGTAGTCAAGAATTGTTGTATTGTCGAAAGATGATAAATTAGTTCCACTTTGAAAATGACAAATTAATATAACAAAAGTCACAAAGGTTTTGTACTGAAAACTTTATTTTGAAAATTATATTACGGCAAGACAATCAAATTAGTTATATATTAGATATGGATAATATAGAATTTATTTAAATGTTGTTTTCGAGTTTAGCCGGTTCTTAATTTATTCCACAACACTTTTGTTTCTATTGTTGGTAACTAGCTTGAAGTATTCTCAATTATTTAACGATATATTGTCGATTTTTATTTGGTTCTTTGCATTATTTTGCAAATATATTAATGTTATTATATATACATGAAGAGTTCAGTGTTTTTTTTTCATGGTCGTTGTTGTTGCGTTTATTTTTGGCTTTTGTTGTTGTTGATTTTATTGACCGAATTGTGGGCTTATTAATTGCTGCGTTTTGTTTTCGTTTTTAGCTGTTTAGCTGTGTGTGTGTTTTTCGGGCACTTTGCCATTTGGCCATTGTCCGCTTTTCAATTGATTTTCATAAGAATGTCAACTGTCACAAATTCTCGAGTTGGCCCCAAGAGAGTTCCCTTCGTATAATATATTTTTGTTCATGCTTTTTATGGTTTTGGGTCAACTGGTCATTGCATAATGCGCAACTCGAAGGAATTTGTAAGGCAAGGAATACCTATTATTATTCTTGTTTTTTATATTATCGTTGCGCTTTTGCTTCAACGAATCCGCGAAGTAAACTGATTTTTCCTTCGAGCAATTGTCTAACGCGGGGTCGAGTCATCACGAAAAATCAAATAAAAACAGAAGGAAAAATGAAAATGACAGATACAAATGGGAATAGCTTTTGGAAATACCCAAACACAAAATCCGTTGGAGTGTAACACACAACGAAGATCAAATACCCTCTAGGAATACTAAGTTTATGCCATGAAATTCATGATACTTCAATTAATCATAATCGTGCCAAATAAATCGTTGACGCCGATGTCAAGCAATGCACAATTAATTAAAAATAAAATCAAATTGCTTATCCCAACAGAGATTAATGATCTGTTTACAAATGTATTCTGGCAGCTCACAATGATTTATGCACTGAAATTTACAAAATTGCAAGAAATTTTCACAATTCGTAGAACACCGAGTTATAGGGTATCACATAAATGGAGCAACAACAAAGTTTAGCAATTGATTTTTGCGTGACTAAGTGCAGTTAGATTTCTTTTTTTTTTCGGCAAAGAGTAGAAGGAAAGAGAGCAAGCGCAAGAGAGAAAGTGAGAAGAGAGACACAGAAGAAGAGAGAGAATGAGAACACAAATCGGATTTTGTTCGCAGACTTACGAAAACTTAAATAGAAAAGTGGGAACAGAAAGAAAAGATTGAAAGCTATGGCGACATATTGTGGGAAACTTTTGTTTGCTGTCGTGTTCTTCTAATTGAAACCCTGACCTATGCCTAGGCGAAAGCCAATCGGCTCTATCAAAGTTTCCTATCGCTGCCGTAGTATGTATTAGCACTTCCCATACATACATATGTACGAGTATGTATGTTGTTATTCTTGATGACTATTTCAAAAAGCTCAATTAGTTGTGATGAAATACATACGTAGGCTTGGTGTGATGATTCATCGTGTGAATTGCGAATTTGAGTGCGAATATAAATAAACGTGTAGTATATCATATTTAACATGTTAACAGCTGATGCAAATGTGAAATGACAAAACTCGTTAAATGTAATTTATGCAAAGTTTATTGCACACTTTCGCGACGCACTATTGCGCATCGTGTAAACGTAATTGCCCATGAAATTAACGATTCTAATTGGTATCCAGCTGCAATATCGTCAAATATATATTTTTACTTAATGCCAGCATCATTGGAAACTTGAACAGAATGGGGGCGTGTTTTTTATTTTTTGGATATGGATCCGAAATAAACGAAATGTATTTTATTGTAGAAATTGTAAAAAATTTTTAATAAATACATTAGTTGCTTTGGCTTTTTAGTATATTTTGCTCTCTATGGTATATTTTCATTGTAGTACTATATCAATATACCAAATGTATATTTTCAATGTAGTACTATATCAGTATACCAAATGTAGTCTTTACTATATATTTAGTATTTTCAAGGTATATATTTTCAGTATATTTAAAAAAATGAATACCACACTGTTTGGCATTTATTCACAATGGATATTTTGTATCTTAGAGTCGAGCACACTCGACTGTAGTTTCTTTACTTCTTGAACTTAGGATCTACAAAAATGAATTTTGATAAAAGTTAGTTTTTGATTAAGAAAATAAACTTATTTAAACCTGACTTCCTAGCTTCATTTATATTGGGCCTTCTTTTGAAATCATGAATAATTATTGGGTTATTCAAAGCTTCTTAATGATGTGATGATTGTTAGTCTAGGAAAATAAAGAAACCCACGCGTCTCATGGGAAACATTTTACAGTTTCTTCTTATGTGCGCACAGTTCAATTATAATAAATACGTACTCAAAAACATATAACAAGATATGTATAGAAACATATGTACATACATATATGTTGATCTGGTTATTGAAATGATTACCAGCTGCTACAAAATACCAGGGGGAATAATGCATAATGTGCTTGGTAGAAATGTTGGCTTGTTGTTTGTTATTCATAAGGCTTATTTATAGCCACCGCCAAAGAGCTAATGATAAGCTCCACGTCAGAGAAATTTAAGGGGCGCTGATAACAGACGTATACACAGAACGAGAAAGAGTGGAGTATAAGGGTAGAGAGAGAGAGGGGGAGACACTGAGACTAAGCGTGATAGTTTGCTGTTGATTAGCCGTGGTTTGTACTTCATATTTTGTGAGTCTTTTTTCAAGCATCCCATAAATCGAGCAATATAAACAAAATATATACAGAGCAACGCGGTGTTTTGTGCCCTAGATAAGATTGTTGTTGCCTTGCCAATATACAATACAATATGGTATTTTTTTAAAGCTGACTAAATGTGCAAACACAGTCAACAACTTATTGACATTGTGATGCATAAACATATATCTCTTCTACTCTATCTATTTACCAGCGTATACATATATAGTATATATATATATATATATATATACTACATATCCATAATTTACGTTGTGGGCTGTGCGTGCACCATTGGCATCCAATTTTCTAAATGGCTTTGCTCAGTCTTTCCAGTTTGGTTTTTTTCCTACACTTAACTTGTTTGGCACACATAATTTCGTTGATTACTTGAACTCGACTCTATATATACCTTGTAAACAGCAGCAGAGATAGCGATAGCGCTTTCATAGAATTATTTGCCAATTTGCCAAATTATCGCAAGCAGCGCATCCTCAATTCAAACCAAATGAAATCTACAAATCGACAGCGGTTGTTGGATTCCATTTACTGCGATGTGGAACAAAACGAATGCCATCCACAAAGATGTCAAAAAAATGGTAGCATCTTGTATGGTTGGCAACGCCAACTAAACAGAACAACAGTTAGCAACACTTGCAGTCGAGTGTAAAGTATGTGGGATAGAAAAAGAAAGAATGAAAGACAGCGAGAGAGAGAAAGAGACAGAGACAGTGCAATATAGCATGCCTTAGCTGAGCGCATAAATAATTGCACACGCAATACGGCGAAATAGCCCCAGTTTGGGGTCGTAGCACTGATTTTTTTTTTTTTTTTTTTGCATTTCTGGCCAACGTGTCAGAAGTAAAACATTTTATATGTACTCGGTATTGTTGTTGCCTGCCAATGACCAGTAATTAAGCCGACATACACTCACACTAATGTATTCTGTACATTCCATATACGCATGCTTAAGCAATGCACACACATACACACACACATACGAAGTGAGTTTGTGTTTGTGTACACTTACCTCCTTTGCGCTTTTCAATGCGTCTCATATCCAAGCCCATTTCCATGTCCATTTCAATATCTGTGTCAAAGCCAAAGCTGCGATAGCCCTTAGCGCTTAATGCATCCGCATAGCTTTGCATCCTAACACACCCACACACACACGCACACCCACACACACACACACACACCGGCTTTGCCTTTTCACTTGGGTTTTCAGTGATTTGAGCTTTTAGTTTATTTTGTGGTTTGTGGTTTGTGCCTTGAACTTGGAACTTAGTTCTGAGTTTGTGCGGTGGCGTCACCTCTGGCTTTACTTTCCTCCTTCTCCACTTCTCAAGCAATTGCAGTTTCTTTAAATTGGAAATGTTGTGACGTCTTAGTTTTTGTTTTCGTTGTTTTTTTTTTTTTTGCACTAAATGTGCGTAGTAATTGTTAATACAAGAGTTCAACTCACATACACAGACAAAAAAAAAAAGAATTACACAGAGAGTAATATGAAAAGTAGCCGGCACTTGGTTTAATACAAAGAACGCAAAAACAAAAAACAATAACAATAATACTGCTTTGTAATGTGCGAAATTAAATAACGGACACTGTGTTTGCCTCCTCTGGGCGCTTTCAACTTTATTTTGCGACTGAGTCCAGTGTGACCGCAAGCTCAATCGCCAAATATACTACGCCACAATTACAAGTTGCATGCGCTGCAAAAATCTATATTGGTATATACTAAAAATGTGTGTTAAATGGCGCAAATTTTTGAATGGCTTTTTGCATTTGTGTTTATCTATAAAATTCGACACCGTACATAAAAATGTTTGTGTACTATGCGAATGACATTTTTGTGGTTAGGGTTTTGGACTAAATTCATATGCGAAAATCAAGTTATGACACGAAGTGTGACAGCATTCTTAAGCTTGCAATATACCAACAAAGGACTTTTTTCAAGAATTTGTGATTCTAATTGGTCATACTGACTACAACTTTCAGCCTGAAAAGTTGTTCTGCCTTGCGCATCGCGGTGTTGCCACCCTTCAAATAACAGCGTTGCCCATGTCCATAAAAAAGAATGTAAATAGCCTTATCGTTGTGAAAACTTTGGGGGTTGAAAAGTGGCAGCTCTTGATTTTCCGTTAGAAGCTGAAAAAAGGAATTGACAGAAAACAATTTGAGGCTTCTTGTAATGTAGTTTATTATTTTTTTTTCTTTATTTTTGTTGCTTTTTTTTTTAATGTAATGCATAAAAATTGTGTTGTTTAAAATTAAACCAATAAACATTTTGACTTTATTAGTTTAATACAAATAATTTCACTTGTTTTACGACAAATAGTTATTCAGTTTTTGTTTTTTTGTTTTTTTTTTTAAAGATTTCATTTTTGTTTCATTCAGATTTTAAATTGCAAAATGTAAACTACATTTGTTGCAGTTTACTTACATGTATTTTGTTTGTTGTTAGTTTATCATTACACATTTGTTTTGTTTTTATTGTATAAGGAAACGCAAAAAATCTCAAAACAAGTATATAGTTCTGTTTGATTTTTTAGTTTTTTTGGTTTTTTGGTTTTTGTTTGTCGTTTGTTTCTTGTTTGGAACGGCTTTATTGAACTTTTTGTTGTTGTTGTTGTTTGGTTTTTGTTTTGCATATAAGTACATTTTGTTTTCTTTTATTTTGTTTTTGTTGCATTAAAAACATTAATTCTTTGGCAGGCATTGCATTTCGTAGTTTTGTAAAAGTTTCGTAAAACGATTGAAACCAAATCTGTAACGAAATCATACATTAATAATCAATAAATCAATCAGTTTACGTTTAATTAGATTTCATTTTGATTTTTGTTCTGCTTTGGTTTTCCTTTTGATTTGTTTTGTTTTTTTTTGTTTTTCATTTCATATATTAAATACACATCA
Organism: Drosophila kohkoa; assembly: GCA_019972355.1. Classification (NCBI taxonomy): domain Eukaryota; kingdom Metazoa; phylum Arthropoda; class Insecta; order Diptera; family Drosophilidae; genus Drosophila; species Drosophila kohkoa. The sequence goes on from BJEL01000060.1 coordinate 243,197, forward strand.
ATACTTTGGTAGTTTAAAAATTGTGTTTTTTTTGTCTGTGTTTTTTTTTTATTTTTCATTTGTTTTTCTTTTATTTTGTGCTAAATTACATTTTAAAAATATGTTTAATATGTTTGTTTTTTTTTGTTTCTTTTGTTTTTGCTTTTGGTTTTATAAGTCAAAGACACGAAAGTGAAAGAGGTTTTTGTTTTTGGTTTACGTCTGTTTTTTTTTTGCTTAAATTATTATTTTCTTTAATTATTCTGTGTGTGTGTGTGTGTTATTATTTGTAGTGTAATTAATTTTTTCCATGCGCTTAATTTTAAAACACCGAGATTTTGCTCAAAAGTTTCATAATTTTTGTTTTTCATATTTTTTGGTTTTTGCTTTTGCCTTTGCGTTTTTTTTCCGAATTAAGATTTAAATATCGAAATACACATATATACATATATGTATATATAATATACACATACATATACATATATATTTAAAATTTGATTTCTTTTTTTTTAGTTTTGGTTTTTTTTTTTTTTATCATTTGGTTTTTGATTTCCGCTAATCTTGTTATGTTTGCTGTTATTGTGTTTAGATTTTTATGTTTGCTTAAAAACACCGAAAGCTTAAAATTTAGAGATTTTCCTAAAGTGTAAATTTTTTACAATATTTTTCTCTGTTGTCATTTGCTGTTGTTGCTCCTGTTGTAATATTGTTTGTTTGTCGTGCTTTTAGTGTGTGTTGTATCCGATTTTGTGTTGTGTTTTGAGAATTTCGCTTGAATCTGAATTTGATTTTGGTTTTTTTTGGTTTGTTTTAGTTTTCAGTTGGCTGACCAAAAACAAAAACGGTTACAACTAAGTTATTGAATGGAATCGATTCGGAAAAGAAAAGAAAACCTAAAAATAAACTTAACATTCGTGTTTCATTCATTTAACGCTGCCGCCCTTCACTTTTCTACCAATTCGTCCAAAAGCTGGTCCAAAATGAAAACACATCAATTCTCAATCTCTTCACTGCCATCTCTCCACTCTCCATTCTCCATTCTCCAATCCCCATATCCGGCTCAATAAATACATAAGTTTTAGATTAAGGAAAAAACTGTATCACATTTTCAATTACGTCTTTGTTCGTAGCACCTTCATAACAAACGCTGGCAACGTGCTTCCCACATTCTTCTTCTTCTCATTCTCATCTCAATCACCGTTCCACCATCTTCTTCTTCTTCTTCTTCTTCTTCTTCTGATTCTTCTTCTTCCATCTACTACATTCCAATGCATAACCAACGTGTGTCTAACTATTTACAGACCTCATTTGTCGTGTGGCATTTTGTTGTCGAATTCCTCTTCACACTTTTTCTTCTCCCCTTCTTCTTCTTCTTACTACGCTTACCTTACCATACAGTTGGAAAAAAATTGCGCTTCGGATTTTATCACAAAAACAATTACAACTCTGTGCAAAATGCACAACTCTTTCGCTCTCTTTCCCATTCTCTCTCTCTCTCCCGCTCTCTTTTCGCTCCCATTCCAGACTTTGGTTAAAAACTATCATTGCTTCTAATTGTTTCAATCTAAATCTAAACCACGCAATGCGCTCCATTTGGTTCCATTATTTTTCTTGTTACATTTCTAAATACCTTTCTTTCTTTCCCCCTTTTCTTTCTCCTTCATTCCAAAAAACATAATCTCAACTTTAGTTCTCACTCGAATTCTGCTAACAAATCAAATTTTGAGAAACTCATCAATAATTGTACGGAAATAACATCAAGAGTTGTTCAAAGTCTGGGAAACTTTGAACAGATTTATAATAATATTATTATTATTTAATTAGTTATTATTAATATTTTGGGTATTGTTAGTGGTGTGTTTTTGTTGGAGGATCTTTTTTGGGGAATTTTCTGCATTCTGCATTCTGCACTTAACTCAGTTTTGTATTTATTCGTTTTGTTCAAAAATCAGTCTCTATTGCCTTTGTTCTATTTGTGCTTGTCTATCAAATTATGAATTTGTTAGCATCGTTATCATATTTGTTCATCATTATTTCCATTTTTTTCGTTTTCGTTTTCGTTTTCCTATTACTTGTAATGTTGTTAATGTTCTCAGTAAAAAGTTTGTTTTTGTATTTTCTATTTAATTCCCTTTTTGTTAATATTTTTGCGGTTTTTTCATTTTTTTGGAATTTTATATTTTTTTTAGGTATTTTTTTTATGTTTTGTTTTGTTTTGTTTGGTTTGTATGTTTTGTAATACACCTTAGAAAAATATCACATTCTTACTTCGTTCGTTCGAGAGACATTTTTTAATGTGGTTACATTTTGTTGCATTTTTTTTGTTTTTTTTTTTTTTGGTTTTTTGGTTTTTGGTTTATTTGTGTTATCTTTGGTTTTGCTATTTCCTTTTGTATGTATTCTTCTTGTTTTAACTTCTATTTACAGTACGTTTCTATTTAAGACGTTTGCTTTGCTTTGCTGCACGACTAAAATATATAAAATTTAAAAAATATTTGATTGAGGTCATTTCAGAATTATTGCTAGTTCTTCATATTTTTATTTCATTCTCTTTTTGCATTCTCCTCTGTCTTGCCTTGCCTTTCGTACTCTCTTTCGCTTATCCTTGACTTCTTCACTTTTGTCCCAGCTCTACAAATTCTTTGCTTGCATTTGTTATTAATTTTTGTTATGTTTTTAAAGTTTTGTTTTTTGTTTTTTACATTTAAACATTTGAATTTCATCTAAAATTGTATTTTTATGGTTTTGCGTTTCGTATATAATTTGTAGACACTGACATTCTTTACGAGTAAGTATAAAAAAATTTCGGATTCACTTGCACACCTACATACATATGTGTGTGTGTGTGTGTGTAGTGTGAGAGTGTTTGGATGTATGTGTGTATGCACTTAACTATGTATGTAAAACTCTATAAATAGTATTTTAAGAGACACGACAGTTAAAGTGTAGAGCTTAGGTGAGAGACTTTTGAGAGAGAAGGAGAAAAAAAATATAGTTATCATTTTAGTTATTTTTACCTTTTGTTTTTCGACTTTTTAATAGCTCACAACATCAACAATGAAATAGTTTAATTTACTTTCTTTTTTTCTTGGTTTGTTACATGTAGTATTTATGTGTTTTGTTTTTTATTTTTTATTTTTGTAAAAATCTCAAAAAGACGCCTAACACCGAAAAATATATTGCATGTACTACATTTTATGTCTATTATGCTTAGTTCTTTGCATTTTCCGTTAGATTTTTTTTTTTTTTAATTTATATACATGAGTTAGTTGCTGTTAACAATTTATGTTTAATTCTCATTTAAAAAATATTCCCATAATACGTAAAAAACACAACTAAATTAAATCATATTTGATGACAATTAAAATAAATAGTTTGACTTGAAATCACATCTACTTAAACGACAATGGAGAGAATATTTAAACGTGTATTTTTTTTATTACATTTTCATTTTCATTATTTAATTTGATTATTTTTGTTTTGGTTTTAAAAAATGTATTTTGTTTTTAACTTTATTTAAGTGAAACCTCGAAATTGTCTTAATTTCATGAAAACGTAGCTTTGTTATGTTTCTCTTAAATGTTTTTTTCTCGATACTTTTTTCTTTATGTTTTACTAAGTCCAAAGTATTCAATGCAGTTTGCTACAAAGTGAGTTTAGTTTAGTTTATTTTGAATCCAGATATGACTTGACTGAAAAGAGAATTAATTCGAGTAACAAATTCATCAATAGCGAAACCTGTCTGATCCAAATAACGAATCTTGCCAAACTAAACTCCATTTATAGCATTGCGAAACGGAATACTTAGGATCATATCGTTTGTTGTTGTTGGTGTTGTTGTTGTTGTTGTGTTGCTTTTGGGGGGAATACCTTTGGATTTTCTTTGTTGTTGGACTTTTCTTCTTTCGTTTGATTACTCAAATGAACAACATTCATAATTTTGCTTCAAAATATGCTATGTATGTATAATATATGTATGTATATGTTGTATATCTATCGTACTATGTATAGACACCGAAAACCACATGTACATTTATGTATCTGTATATAGATATATTCTATGTATAATAATATTATATTTTGTTTTCTTTTTCCATTTTTCGAAAGTGTTTCTGTGTATCTGTATGTGTATGTGCGTGTGGATGTCTGTGTATGTGTGTGTGTGTTATTTATTTAACTCTATGTATATATAAATAAATATGGTTTAAAAATGCATTAATTGTAATGCCAAAAGTTTCGTTGTTGGATTTTGTAATATTTTTGTTACACGTATTTCCTGCATTTTGTCTATGCCGTTATTTCATTTTGTTTTTTGTTTTGTTTTTTTGCCTTTTACTTAGAAAAAAATTACAAAAAAAATTCATACATATATTATGTAAATATATATACGGTAAATTTGTTATATATATATATATTTTGTATGTATGCATGTATGTATATATATATATATGAAATAAGAGTCTTGAATCCCTCCAGTTTGTTGGTTTTTGTTCAAATGAATTTCTTTCTTCATCATCATCATCATTATCATCGTCATATTCTATCCTCTCTCTACAAACTATCCACAAGTTAAGTGGATTAAAAAAAAAATGTATTTTATTTTTTTTATTTTTGTTTTATGATCATATTTAGTATATCAACATTTATGTGGTAATTGAATTCCTTTAGCTTAGCAGTTGCAAACATCGAATGGGAAAAAGATTACTTAAATTTGTAATTTATTTCTGTATTTTTTTTTTCAATTTTGTTAGTATTGCTTTGTTGCTTATCTACGACTATATATATAGTATATATATTGTAGTTTTGCCAAAAAGGGAATCTTTTAGCATTACCTTCTCTTATAACCTTTACTTGCTAAATTCTTTTAAGGCGCATTTTTCACTACGAACATAAAAAAATTACACATACGCAGCGGGGGCCCAGCTCTCTTTCTCGATGGAAGTTCGTAAAATAATAAAACTCAAAATGAATCAATGCAAAAAACTTTATTAATAAATACTACAAAATAAAAATATTAAATACATAATAATTGTCACAAAAAATCAAAGTTCACATACATAGCTCACAGCATGTTATTGTTGTCGATAATTCAAATAATTATATATATATATATATGTATATAAATTGATAAATCATTAAAAAAAATATATATAGCAGATTGAGCAGCATAAAAGTTACAAATTTTTTTTTGTTTTTATTATAATAAAAGATCAAAACGTTTTCGCAATTGTGATGTTGAAAAAATACAAAAAAAAGGTGAAGTGATTAGTTTATTTGAATAAATATTATTTAAATTAGTAGTTAAGCAAATTTGAAACATTATTTCGCTCTGTTTGTTATTTTTTTGTTGTGCTTCTAAAAAGGCAGTGTTGTTTATTATTGTTGCAGTAGCTTTTGTTTTTTTTGTTGTTTTTGTTTTTAATACATAGATAAATCAAACTAATCCAAAATGTGCGAAAGTAAGTAAGTAAAAAAAAAACGAGGCTTGACTAAAAATATGTGAATTAATTAATATATAATAAGTTGAATTAAATTAAAATAAAAACTATAACATTTTCTAGAGGCCCTGATCATTGTTTGATTATATCATAAAAGTTTGATTTCAAAGGCAAAAACTATTAAGAAAAGTGCATTGAGAAAAAAAAAAACAAAACAAAGTTGTCTTTTTTTTTCGATGAAATTAAGTAATCTAATAGAAATGTGTAAATCTTGTTTAAACTATCACAAAATTTTACTACAATTGAACACTATTTGCTGTTTGAGAGACAAATTAAACGGCAGAATCAAAGTGAAATAAAATAAATGTCGACAGAGCGAGATGAGAGCTTAAAATTTAAGTGTTTTTTTTTTAGTTTTTTTTTTGAGGGGGGAGGGAAAATCTCGAGCTTATTCTAACACATTCTTATATACAACGCTGATCAAAGAAAAAGAGAAGAAAAATTGATTTAATTGATTGCAACTGGATGGTAAATTATAAGTATGTAGCTTCTATATACGAGTACTATCCGTCATTCGATATTTGTTTGTTTGTTTGTTTTTTAGCTGACTTCTTTGATTTCTGAGGGATTCGAACTATATGTGAACGTCATCTATATGCAAAATTTTTGTGTTTTGTGTTTGCAATTGGCTTCTACTGGCGATTGCAAGTGTTTATCATTTGTCATCAACTTTCTATTATTTCTTTTGTATTTATTTAATGCATTATTTTATTTATTATTTACTTTTATCTATAACCACTCTCAATTTCTACAACTGTGGGCAAGTTTCTGCTTCTGCTTCTGTTTCGGTTTCTGTTTCTGTTTCGGTTCTTTCTTTAATAGTTATTTAAATTATGAGGTACTTTAAACTTTTTGGCACAGTGAAAGTTTTTCTTCATTTTACTTTTCCTTTACCACGTTTTACATTTATTTAATATGTATGTGTGTGTGTGTGTGTGTTTTCTTTTCTTTCAATTGTATTTAGTTTGTTTTTTGTTTTTTGGTACGGCAAATATTTTGTTGTTTGTTTTTAGGTTAAGGACATTTATAAGTATACAAAAAACAAAAAAAAAAATAAAAACTATAAACATTATTTCATATATGTATGTATGTATATACTATGTATATTACTTTTTCTTGTTTTACATTTTACATTTTAGATTTTTGATTTTGTTTTTCGCTTTTTGCCTCTGGTTGAAACTACATTTACAATTTAATTCGATGTTCTTGGTTCAAAGTTTGTTAGTTGGTTTTGATTTTGTTTTTAAGTTTATTTTGTTTTTGTTTTTTTATTTTTATTTTTGTGTTTTTCTTGTTTGTCTCATGTGGCATGTGGCATGTGGCATGTGTGTGTGTTTTTGGTGGTAACTTGTTGCAACTTGTTGAGAAATGATTGATAAACAAAAAATGAAGCCTACGCATATCAAAATCAGAAGTCGTTTTTTTTCCTATTTTATTGTTTCAATTGCACGTTTCGTTAAATTTCCTATTGTTTTTTTTTTTGTTTTCCGTTTTTTCTATTTATTAATTAGCTTTGCTATTGTTTTGTGGTTGTTGTTGTTGTTGTGTGTGTGTGAGTTTCGCTTTTTTAATATTGCGCGAAATCGTAAGTAATATTAATTGTTAGTATATTTTATTTTGTTGTTGCTGGAATCACAGTTAGTTTGTGTTGTTGTAGTTGTTGTTGTATTAGTTGTAGTTTCATTTGTTTAGTTTAGTTTCGTAAAAAAACGTTCCCTTAATTATTGCTATTGTAATTAGTTATTGGTTTTTTTTCCTATTTTGTTTGTATATATTTGTTTGTTTGTTTGTTGTTATTGTTTATAATTAAACTATTGACGGTGGTTGCACATAAGTAAATATTATTTGTAACTCTAGCCTTTCCAACCTGTCTTCTTTCCCCCTACCTTTCTCCTTGATGTCTCGCCCCCAATCGAGTTCAAGTTCTTTTTTGTTTGCCTCATTCTGTTTGCTTTGCTGATTTTTGATTTGATTTGTTTGTTTGTTTGTTTGTTGTTTTGTATAAATAATAATCATAATAATAATTAGTTATGTTTTGTTTTGTTTTGTTTTGTTGTCTGTTTGCTTTTAGCTAGCACATACGATTAAACATAGTTACAGTTAGTTTCATAAGTATTTTTGTATGTATTGTACACAATGTAAGTGTTGCATTTAGTTTAAATTACATTTGTCTCTTGCCTCTATGGTTTCTTCTCTTTTCTTCTTTCTTTTTGATTTTCGTTTCCCATTTTTGTATGCTTTTATGCATGTGTATGTGTGTGTGTGTGTGTGTGTTTGTGTGTGTAATTAATTATTGCTAATGAACGAATAGCAAAAAATTGCATTATTGTTTTTGTGGTGGCTTTAGTTGAGTTTGATTCAACAATCGTTTTGTATATTGCATTTGTGTGCTGGGGACTAATCTCTTCTTCTTCCGCTTTGGCGCTGCCAACTCGTCCCATTTTGTACAATACATTTTTAGCTATTTCTATGTTGATCGTTATAACCAAATTAAAAAATTCTTGAACTATTTGTAATATTTGTTGTGTAAACGGCAGATTACGGTACTTAGTGAATTCTTCTTTCCTATCTTTCGATTATACAGACTTCTCTCAATAGAAAAGAACAGACTATTTTTTTTTTTAGTATTGTGGCTTGTTTGTTTGATTTGTTAGTCAGTGGTTTGCCTCGTAGCTACCAGAACCATTTCATTTCATTATTTCATTACAACCTAACAAAATTCTTTAGAAAAACACCTTTACTTATACGTACAATAATTGCAAAGAAAAAAAAAACGCATTTCTTCTACTAATTACAATAATTATGCTTTAGTTTCAAATCTTAAACACATTAATACCCGTGCTAATAGTTGCCAATGTTTTTTTTTATGCTTTCATTTATAATCATATATGTATATATATCTTGTTTTCTTTGTGTTTATTACAACTTACTACGAAAAAAAACTATTCTTTAACCCTGCACACACATTGCTCTATGGCTGGCTCAATGCGCTGACTTCATCTCAGCGACTTTTCCGACGTTTCGCTCACACATTAAACAAAAAAAAAAAAAAAAAATTCGATAAAAAAATTTGAATAGTTACACAATTGTTGTAAGTCCTAATAATAAAGTTAGTAATAATAGATCTATACATAAATTTCCATAAGTTTCCTGTAATTTATGCCTCTTGGGTTGTTGCATTCTTCGTGTAGTGTAGTGTACTTTATGTGTGTGTTGGTGTGTGTTCGTGTGTGTGTGGATTATTTGAGATTATGGAGCTTATCTGCGTAGGAGCCGTCTCCTACGCGCCTCATCTCAGCGCGGCGCATTGTGTATGTGAGTGGTCAAATGCTTGGAGAGGTAATCAGCCCTAGCGAAGCACTTGCCACACGACTCGCAGTGGTAAGGACGCTCGCCAGTGTGGATGCGCAGATGGCGCGTCAGATCCGATTTGCCACCAAATGCCCGACCGCAAAAGAGGCACACGAACGGACGTTCTCCGGTATGCTTGCGGACGTGCAACTTCAGGTTCTCCTTGGAGCGCACACACTTGCCGCAGAAGGGGCACGCAAAGCGCGAAGTGGCGGGGCTGTAAGAAAATGAAACTCATTAGATCCAGTTGCAAATAGAGATTAACCAAAAAGTTATTGAAGCCTTCTTCCACAAAAATCTTGAATTGTTAGAATATCAGAAGCTGAGTTTTGTAGTTAAAATCAAAATATCTGAAATATTTCAGATTAAGGAAAACCTTCCTAATGCAAAAAATGTCGAAATTTGACTCGGAAGGCAAACAAATTTCAAAAAATAGTAAAATACAAAAGAAACTTTTGTTTTAGGCATATTTCTGGAATTCTTGTTTCAAGAACGAAAATTTCCTAAGCTCAAGATCATTTCTGTCTTTGCAAATAGTTACCAATATGAGATAAGAATATTCTTAGTGAGCTAGCAAAAATTTTTAAAAATGAACTACATTTTGATCTATACAATTTGGTTCGAATAAAACAAATTTAGAAAATGGAATGACAAATTATTAACTGTGCCCTTTTACTACATATGATGATTAGATAAATTTTATTTATGAAGTTGTTTTCTATATATTATCGCAAAATTATACCAAATATATAAAAGATCATAAAATGTAACTTATATTGGTATATTATTGTAATCAAAATATACCATATTATTGTAAAAATATATCAAATATACAAAAATCCTAAAATGTTAAATATATTGGTATACTATTGCAATCAAAATATACCATATTATTCTAAAAATATACCAAATACACAAAAACATATCCTAAAATGTACTCTAAGCATAATTTGGTATTTCATTATACTATAACATTCAACATATACCAGAATATAAACCAAAGCAACTAAGTTCTGACTGAAATATTACTTATAATTCGAAATATACCATATTATTATAAAAATATACCGAATATACAAAAAATCATAAAATGTGACATATATTGGTATATTATTTCATTCAAAATATACCATATCATTCTAAAAATATACTAAATACACAAACTAATATCCTAAAATGTTCTCTAAGCATAATTTGGTATTTCATTATACTATAACATTCAACATATACCAGAATATAACCCAAAGCAACTAAGTTCTGACTGAAATATTACTTATAATTCGAAATATACCATATTATTATAAAAATATACCGAATATACAAAAAATCATAAAATGTGACATATATTGGTATATTATTTCATTCAAAATATACCATATCATTCTAAAAATATACTAAATACACAAACTAATATCCTAAAATGTACTCTAAGCATAATTTGGTATTTCATTATACTATAACATTCAACATATACCAGAATATAAACCAAAGCAACTAAGTTCTAACCGAAATAAGCGTTTTCCCCATATGCAATTTAAGTTGAGTTAAAATTTAAGTTAGTACTCAAAAGTTGTTCACACTTACCGCTTGTCACGCTGTCGCTCAGCGGCATCGACACGCAAAAAATTGAGTATGGACGCCTCCTGGGGATTGAGGCCAAGGAACTGCTCGTTGGGTATGCGCTCCGCATTGATCAGCGAAGTCAGCGAGCTGAGCGAACTGATGCCGCCTCCGCCTCCGCTGCCGGTGGCGCCACCGCTGCTGCCTGAGTTGGCGGTGCCAGCGCCACTGCCGCCACTCGAGTTGCAACCGGCTGCTGCAGCTGCCACAGCGGCTGCCGCGGCTGCCGATGATGAGCCAGCTGCTGCGCTGGCCATTGGCAGTGAGACGTGCGCCAAATGCGGTGGCAACTGTTGTTGCTGTGCCTGTTGCTGTTGCTGCTGCTGTGACTGCGACTGTGGCTGGTGATGATGGTGGTGTTGTTGGTGTTGATGTTGGTGCTGATGTTGGTGTTGGTGTTGGTGTTGATGTTGGTGGTGTTGATGGTGATGATAGGAGGGATCCGTTTCCAAGTGGTGTGCGCTGTTCAACAGGCGAGACTGCGAAATTCAACATAGATTAGTCAATGTCTTGAGAAGCAGATAATTTAATTGGTGGTAATAGAATCACAAATTATATTGCTTTAAACTAAACTTCAGAATAATTGACAATAGCAAATTTGTTTTTTATTGCAATGAAAAGTAATATTAATATAATTAAATCAATAATACAATTTTCTTAACATTATTTCTAATTTATTTTCAACTCGAAAATTGTTGGTACTAAATCAAATAAACGAAGCTATATAATTATGAACATCAACGCGTCTAGTCGACTACGAAACACCCTGTTTGTAAGTATTTTGAATGGTGTTTATTTGTATTTATTTTCAGTGCTCCTTAGCATAATGCAATATAATTTCAGGCGTGTAAATTAATATGTCTTAAGTTTTCATTCATTTATTTAAAATTCTCTCATTCGGGACTCGCTAGTTTAAAACAAAAAATAAAACATAAAAATCTATCACCCTTATAATATTTGAAGAGAATAACAAAAATTGCATTATTTCATTAAAGTTGTTCATTTCAAATGCTCTCAATTTACGCAATTCTCAATAATCAACGAGTCTAGTCAACTGTGGAAGACCCTTTGTATTTTATGTATTCCTTTTTCCCTCAATAAATATTGTAAATTTAGTTGTTTACTCAAAATGCCAACTATCCTAGTCAACTATGAGAGACCCTGTCAGTATTTTGGATAGAGAAAAAATTGTTAAAAGGTAGGGTTGAAATTTAGCTGCTCTTTAGTATGAGTAATTAAAAATAGACTACATTATTTTAAGAATATGTTTTGAAATCGATTCAAAATATTATACGTTATTGCCATAAAGTTGTTAAATTACCAATATTCGAGAGTCTAGTTAACTGTGAAAGACTCTGTATTGTGGATAGTGGAAAGATCTATATTTTTAGGACAATTTCATAAAGTAGATTCTTACAAATGCATTAAAGTTGTTTTTATATCAAATTCTAGCAAGCTTAGTAAACTTTTAGAGACCCTATACTTATATGTTGAGCATTTGAAAATTGGTTATGGAGAAATGTATTTGCTTTGTAAGCAAAGTTTTCGAGCTTTGATTTCTTGACTCTCGCGTGCTTAAGCTACTCACTCTTGCTTGCTTCGCGCGAAAGGGTCTCGAGGCTAGTTAGTAGAAATGTATTTGCTTAGTAAGCAAAGTTTTCGAGCTTTGATTTCTTGACTCTTGCGTGCTTAAGCTGCTCATTCTTGCTTGCTTTGCGCGAAAGGGTCTCGAGGCTAGTTAGTTACTCACCCGCTTGTTTGTACTATGTATGCCATCCGAGCTGCTTATGTTCGGTTCCGTGGCAGTGGTGGAGGCCGAGGCCGATGAGTTGTTGTCGTTGTAGAGCATGGTGATGCCAGCTGAGTCGATGGTGTTGTCCTGCTCGTGCTCCTCGCTGGCGGCATCGTGCTGAGCATGCTGGGCAGCCGCCTCATCGCCCTCGCGCTTCACATTGATGCGCAGATCCTCGCCCTCATCGGCGAGCATCGGTTCCTGTGAGCTGGTGACGACATCCTGTTCCAGTTGCACCGATGCCGAAGCCGAGGTGGCCGAAGCATTGTTGCCAACCAGCTGGCGACCGGAGGCGACACCGACACCGACTCCGATGCCAACGCCAATGCCGACGCCGATGCTCTTCTTGCCATGGAGACGCTCGAGGGCGTGATTGAGGCGATGCTTCTTGAAGCTCTTGAGATAGCGAAACTGCATGCCGCAAACATCGCAGGTGAATAGCTTGTCGGCCGGAAGGCGAGCACGATGATTCTGCTCCTTGTGCTTGGCATAGGCGCTGCGATAGCGATACGATTGGCCGCACTGCTCACAGATGAAGGGCTTCTCCTCGCCGGGCCCAATGTGCGGATGCTGCAGTGCCGCATGCTGCTCCAGCAGCCAGACGTTCGGGAAGTGGGCGTTGCACACGACACAGCGTGTCTCCTCCTCGATGGGTTCGCTGAACAGCGAGGAGCACGTGTCCGAGGGACTCTTCAGCATTTGACTGAGCTGCTGATGCTGCGACAGCAGTGCGCCGCTTGGCGGCGGCGTCGATGAGGTAGACGACGAGGAGCTCTTCTCCTTGCAGCTGCTCGAGGTGTCCGTACAGCTGACCGGTGTGCCCGCCCCCGACAGCAGCAGTTGTGTGTACTGCCGCAATCCGGCGGCATCCACAATGACGCCTCCCCCCGCTGTGCCGCCTGAGACTGAGCCTGGCGTATTGTTGCTGGTGGCACGACGACGTTGCTGCTGCTGCTGTTGCTGTTGTTGTTGCTGCTGGGCTAGGAGTTGCTCCAGCGATTCCTTGTAGAGCAGCGCACTGCTGTTCGGAGTGACAACGCCGCTGCTGCTGCGTTCGCTGGGCAACTCCACGATGGTCACATCGTCGCAACTGTCGTTGGCATGTTGTCGCTGCTTCTCATCGGCCAGCTGCGATTCGCTGGCGATCAAGCTCGATGAGGATGAGGCCATCTGTTGGGGCGATGGAGCGCCCGCCGATTTGCTCGACTTGCTCGATTGGGCAAAGAAGCTGGTGGGCGTGGCATAGCGCAGATTGAATGCGGCATGAGGCAGCTGTGGTTGTTGTTGTTGTTGTTGAGTTACTTGTTGCTGTTGTTGCTGTTGCTGTGCTTTGTACTGTGCATCGCTGGAACGGTTCGTTGTGGACTGCTGCTGACCCTGGACTGATTGCGATTGCGACTGCGTTGGCAACGGCGACGGCGACTGTTTCGCTGTTGCCCCGTAGCCAGGTGCAACTGCAGCTGAAGCAGCAGCCGCTGCGGCGCTCTGATAGTCCTTGGTTAGCAGATCGCTGAGCGTTGTAAAACGGTGGGAAAAATCCTTGGGTGCGCTTAACAGGCCGCGAGTTCTGTTCAGAGGTAAAAAACACACACAAATCAACCATCAGATTTATAATTAACGATCTGTGCTCAGTTTTTAATGAAATTTAGTTAAAATATTTATTTATTTTGTTAATAATAAACAAGTAAAAAGGTTACAGTCGAGTGTGCTCGACTGTGAGATACCCGCTACCCATTTTTAATAAAGGCAAAATATTGGGGTATCATTTTCAAAATATACCGAAAATACTAAAAATATACCAAATGGTATGTTTGGTATATCGATATAGTACCGCATTCAAAATATACCATAGACGGTACAATGTACCAGATTGTCGGCCAAAGCAACTAAGAGCCCTAGTAAGTAGGCGTTTTTGCCCATACAAATATATTTCTTTAATAATTTCCGCGGGGGCGGAAGTGGGCGTGCCAAAAATTTGAAACAAACTTGATCTGCGTGCAAACATATCAAATGCTGTCAAAAACAAATTATAGCTCTATCTCTTATAGTCTCTGAGATCCAGGGTTTCATACGGACGGACGGACAGACGGACATGGCTATAATGTCTCGGCTGTTGACACCAAAAAAATATATTTATTGTCAGCTTTGGGGTTGTTAAATTCAGAATCAATAGATTCATAATTTGTAAACTTTAAAAAGTTAGTTGGAAATTAGTTTAAAAAAATATATATTCATCGTGTTTAGATTTCATATAATTAATGTACTCAGGTGTTAAAAGTGTGATATTTAATATGATTTTGTAAAATTACTACAATTTCTTTATTATATCACACTGTTTTGGAATTTACTTACAAAAATATATTTATCATTTTCAAATTACATATGCTATAAATAAAGCTGCACTTGTATAAACAAAGTAAAAGCTTACCGCAATGCCTCCTCGGCCAGCCAGGTCTGGTGGTGGAGCAGGCTCAGTATTCTGGACGGATCAATGTCGAAGAGGCTCAAGCCGAGCGGCGTGAAGGGAAATGCAAAGGGCGTGGGGCAGCGACTGGCGGCCATAGCGCTCATCGGTGAGCCAAAGTTGCGCAAGAGCTGTGAATTGTGATTCCGATTCCGATTCAGATTCGGATTTGGATTAGAGAGGTAAACAATAATAATATAGAATATATAGTTATTAGATATTTCGATAACTTTTGGCAGAGTTGTGAACAAAGACGTGGGCGAGGGGAGCGGGTCAAAGTCGGGGGGAAAAATGTTGAAACTAATTCTTCGATTTGCTGCTACTAAATTCTATGTGGTGAATGGGGACTTTTTGAGGCGGGGCTCTGTATCAAGTGTGGGCTCTATTTGGTGGGTGGGTGACTTTTGTGTGTGCTTTGTGTATAGAAATGATAAGCTGTTAAGCCTCAAACAGAGATGAGGAGCATGCGGTGCATTATTTACAAGCAATAAATCATAAGAAATATTTATAAAACACGTACAAATGACTTAAGCATAGAGATAAGTTTGCATCTATATAATATCATATCTATATCTCATCACGGCTATCGAGCAGAAGATTTACTTACGGAATGCGTTGCCAGCTGCTTGAGATGCTACCTTTATTTGCAATAGAAAACCAAAGTCTTTATAAAATACTTTTGAAAGTGAGTAAAATTCCTGTTATCAGAGAATTACGCGATGCCAAACACTTAACGATTTTTATCCCAAACCTGAATTTAATTTGTAAATATGTTGATGAATCATTATTTTAATTTTCGTAGAAATTGAAGATTTTCAAAACTTCAAATATATATTATAATTATAACAGCAACCAATATAACAGTTACAATTATAACACATTTCCAATGTTAGAAAGTTAGTTTAAAATTATAACAGCAACTATTATAACAGTTACTATTATAACATAAAAATATATTGTAATTATAACAGCATCCATTATAACAGTTACGGTTATAACAGGATTTCAATATTTGAAATGTATTACAATTAATATTATAACAGATTTCAATACTGAAAATATCTTGCTATTATATTAGCAATCGTTATAACAGTTCTAATTAGAATAGTTAGTGTTTTGCCCCAAAAATGATGCTTTAGATATTACAAAGCAATTGATTGCTTTCAAATGATATGTGAAGCGAAGATAACAAAAAATTATACACAATAGTTTCTTATTTCAATAAGAAACTAAAGTAAATTTTCTTAGTAAGTAAACACTCTTCAAAATTAACCATAATAACTGTAACAAATATAAGATTTTGTTTGCCCCAAAAAGTATGCTATAAATTTTGTAAAGCACTTTATTTGTTGCTTTGAAATGTTTTGTGAAGCGAAGAAAACAAAAACTCGTACTCGATTATTTTAAATAGTTTTATTTATATAGAATTTACCTTCCTTTCTTCATCATCTTGTTTTGGTTTTTTCTGTTTTTTTCTGTTTCATTCTTTTCTCTTTTTTTGTTTTGTTTGTTTGTTGTTAGTTTCTTTTTATTTGTTTTGTTTTGTTTTGTTTTTTTGTTTTCTTTTTTGTATTTGTATTGTTCATTTTTCTCTTCTTGCATTTCATTTCATTTCATTTCTTTTCTTGTTATCTCGCTCATATTTTTTTGTTTTGTTTTGGTTTTTGTCTCTTAAAAAGGGCTACTCTGTCATCAACTAGAAATTGCGGTGTCTATATAGCTGGCTATATCATCAACATTATCATCATCTTCATCTTCAACTTCAACTTCATCATCATCGTCATCGTTATCGTTATCGTTATCAGCATCAATATCATCTTCTATGTATTGTTGTAGGTCTTTACTTTAGGTTTACCGTGTTTAATTTTTACTTTAGTCTGACTTTAGCCTGTTTTCGGTTTTCGGTTTTCGCTTTTCACTTTTTCGTTTTTTCTCCCTTTATTTTTTTGGGGATCTGCGCTATGGATATTACGATATTTCTCAACCAAATGTTCTGCTATCTCTGTGTGTTTTAAACTGATGTGTGCGTGTGCCTGTATGTGTGTGTAAGTGTGTGTGTGTGTGTGTGTGTGTGTTAAGGTTTTCTTCATTCGTTTTTCTCTTTTGGTTTTTTGTTATAAACTATGATATGCCTTGCTTTGCTTAAATATTTTGTTTATAAACTTTTTAGCTTTTCGTTTAATAATTTTATATAAATTTTCTTGGGGTTGTCTTTTTTGTTTTCTTTTGTTTTGCCTAAAATATGTTTAATTTACCATTTTTGTTCTTGTTACTTTTGGGTGTCTGTATGCGTATGTGTGTGTGTGTGAGTGTGAGTGGAATTTTCTCTGCTAAAATATTTGTGTGTGTGTGTGTGAGTGTGTGTTGCGTCTATTTGTGGTTGTGCCTGATATAAGCAGTTTCTTCATAATTTATAATCATTATTCAATATTCGTAACGAGTACTCGAACTCGCATTCGCATTCGCATTCGTACTCGTACTTGACTTGTATTCATTTTATTCAGCATTGGATACAACTCGAAAATGAGTTGGGCTATATGTTTAAGTGTGTTGCTCAGTGCTTTTAGTTTTGCTTTTTTTTTCATACTTTTCTTGTCTCAGACTACGAGAAAAAAAATAGATATATATATATATATATATATATATATATATATATGTATATATACATAGTATTGTATGTATATGTGTATATATATATGTAAAGATTTCTTAACCTTCCATTTAACTGTAATTGGGTTTTTGGATTTCGAGGGTTTAATATATAGTATTAAATCAAGCTCAAGCTCGTCGACTGGCGTTCTTTATATATATATTTATCAGATATATATATATTTACGTATTTATATGTGTATATAAAAACCAGCTGGATCATCGTTATCGATATCGATATCGAACGATGATCGTCATCGGAAAAGAATTAACAAACAAATACTCAATTTCCATTCCAAAATCGAGGTAATTCAAATATGTTTTTGTTTATGTGTGTGTGTGTGTGTGTGTGAATGTGAGTGTGTGTGTGAGTGAAAAAATGAATGAAACATGCTTGACATAAATTATGTTCTGTTTTTTTTTTGTTTTATATCGATTTATTTACGAAAAAATTATATATACTTCAAATATATATTTGTATATATAGATGTATTTACTTAAAATTGAGTGGAAAAAAAACTAAAGTTTATGAAATGGAACTTAAATTGCAATTAATTAAAATTATTTAGCGAAATGTGAATTAAATTTACGTTTTTTGTTTTTCATCATGTTCTTTGTTGAATAAATAAGTTTTGTTTTGTTTTATGTTTTATGGTTGGTTGAACGCGTACAAAATAATATCAGTAATACCTAAGTGAATATATACCTATATATATATATAAATATATATATATTTTGTATAATCGTAATAAAAAAGACAAACACAACTTAACATACGAATCGATGAAAATGAAAATTGAATTTAGTTTCCTGCTTAACTAGAACTGTTTTTCATCATCTTTAGAATTATAATTATTATTTTAAAATATGTTAGTTTCTGCTATGTTGGTGTGTGTGTGTGTGTGTGTGAGTATAAGTGTGTGTGTGTGTGTGTAACTGCTTGCTTATGTTTAAATTAATTATTTATTGTATGCAAATTGTCGCTTTCTCTTTTGCTTTATAGTTAGTTTAATCATAATTTATAAATATGAATGTAAGTATGTCTATATTGTTAGGAACATATTGACGTAATTATAACGTATTGCAGCTATTACTCTTTCTTGTTGTTGTTGTTGTTGTTATTCTTGTTCTTGTTGTTGTGTTGCTCATTTTGTTTTTGCTTCGATCACGAACTTTCATCATGATTACTGAAAACTCAGCTCTATATTTTTATTTTTTACGACTCAAATCTATTGGCAAGTCAAAGCAGCCTCTTCATAAAGATATTCTTGACAAAAAAAAAATTGCTACCCTCATTTCATTTCATCAACAAACAAATCAAATATCTGAGAGCCACAAAAAGAAAAAAAAAAAAAAAATCCCTAAACTTCTGCTTGAGCCGTTTTTAAAGTCTATAAAGTTATGTATGTGTGTGTGTGTGTGTCTGTATCTGATGTACATCAATCAAATCGAATAAAAAAAATGACATTATAATAAAAATTAAACAAAAAATTAAGATGAGCCTCATAGGAAACTTAAAATTTCAACCGTAGTTAACTTAAACTATTATTTAGCTAGTTAAATAATTCATATGATAGATCAATCAATCACTCATGATTGATCAATCAATGCTTCTTTTATCTGTTCAACTGTTTCTGTCTGTATCTATTATTAGTTGCATTTGTTTATATAATTATTGTTTTTGTTTTTGGGATGTGGCAAAATTTGCTAAATTAAATGAAACTTAATTAATGTTTTTATAAAACATATAAGAACTAATTAATCAACTATTGGTATATGGTATGGGCATGTTTGTGTCTGTGTGTGTTTGTGTGTGTGTAAATGAAAACATTGCATTTCAAACAAATTGAACTAAACTGAGCCAACAGAGATTAATTCTCTTCTCGTCTTTAAGTATGTTTAATTTTTGTTTTTGTTTTGTTTTTTTTTTTTTTTTTTTGTTAGCAATTTGTTTTTGCATTTTGGTTTTAATGGGAAGGTTAAAAAATTTGTATTGTTTCATTTTATTTTTGTTTGCATTTCCTTAAATTTTATAAAGTATTTTTTTTTGCGTGTTTTTAGCAATCATTTTTTTTTTCGTTTGTTTTTGGTTTTAATATGTATTTGTATTTGTTGTTTTTGTTGTTTTGTTATTGTTATTATTGTTGTGGCTGTGAAAATATTTGCGCTCTATAAACTAATATATTTGTCAATAATAATAATTATATTTTCTGGTATTTTTTTTTTGTTAAATGTACTTTTTGTAGTATTTTTTGTGTGGATATGCAAAACTACTTTGTTGTTTGTGTTTCTACTTTTTGTTGTTGTTCATCTTGTTGTTGTTGTTGTTGATTTGGTTGTGACATTTTTGTGTGTGTGTGTGTGTGTGTGTGTGTGTGTGTGTGTGTGTGTTTATAGCTAATTCCATTCTTTTTGCTTCCTTTTTCACTTGCTTAAATCTTAAATTTTGTTTGCTTTGTCTTGAGTTGTCGCTTCATGTTTTTTAGAAACTTTTTTACACCACCTTCTCTCAACGGCCTAAAAATGTTGTGTGTGTGTGTGAGTATGTGTATATAGTATGTATATTTAGTTATATGTATATATATATATATTTATATATATGTATATGATTCAATGCCTCCATTGCTCACTAAAAAAATAACTATCAAAAAAACTGCTGACTTCGGATTCTCCTTAGTTTTCTTTTTCTTTTTCTGTTTTTTTTTTTTTTGTTTCGCTTTATCGCCGTTTTCTCTTTACATTTGCGTTTTTATAAAATATTACTTCAGTATGTATAATGTATATATGTATTGTATATATATAAGTTTATATATATATATATATATTTGTTTTTTTTTTTTGTTCTTTTCATTTTGTTTTTTTTTTTTTATTTTTTTTTTTAAAGGGGAGTAGGCACTACAGTGTTGTTTTTTTTTTCTTTCTTTCTGTTACTTCTTTTTTGTGTGTTTTTCTTTTTCGTGTTCTTTTGCTTGTCTTATGGATTACGTTTTATTTTTATGTTTTTATTTTCTTGTTTTTCTTACCAAAAAATGTATGAATCGCTTTGCTTAAAATAAGCCTAAAAGCCTTATTTGTTGCTTGTCATTTTTAAGTATATTTATTAACAACTCACTTCATTCTTTCTTTTTTGTTCAGCCTAAATTTGTGTGTGTATTAGGTGTATGTGTGTGTGTGTGTGTGTGTGTTGTTTCCTTGAGCGAATGCCAAAAAGTGTTTTGTTTTTTCTTTGTAGAAACTGCCAAGCGTTAAGAGTTAATCGAAAGTATCTTATATGTTTGTTTTTTTTTCTTTCTCTAGCATCTGTAGCTGTAACTGCATCTTTTTTTAGTATCGGTTTTTTGTATACAATCTGATAACTGAATTTAGCGTATCAAAAGATTTGTTTTCTGCAAATATTTCTTGTGTATATAGTTGGAAATGTACATTTACTCGTATTGGTGTTTAGGCATTCAAAAATTGGTTCTATGTTGCAATCAGTTTTTGTTATCTTTTTCTTTTTTTTTATTTTTTTATTTGGGTTGGTAATTAAATAGTTGAAATTGATATTCTTATGTCCAGCATTGTCTAATCGATATCGATTCTAGATAACTGCTAACTATTTGTTATATTTTTTGTTCACTTTCATGTTTATTATAATAATATTTACAGGCATTCCCATTATACTACATATATGCATGTATGTATGTATTGTATGTAAGTTAGTGGTTCCATTTTGACTGTTTTACTGCCTGTCAGTGTTGTAAAATGGAAAAATAAGATTCTATTGCTCTCGTCAAGTTGTATGTACAGTTGTGTCCAACTACAGTAAGCTTACAAAAAAAAAAAAATATATATATATTTTATTCATTTGTTGTTCTTGTTCTTGTTGTTGTTGACTATTTACAGTTTGTCTCGAATTGTTAGCTTGGCACTCAAACATATATATTTAGTTATAGGGATCTCATAGTTTTTGTTATTTTATTGATTTTGTTGTTGTTGTTTTGTTTATTTAACGCCGATGAAACCAATTTCTTGTTTTATTGCGTTTCGCTGTTTAACTATTTTTGTTTGTTTGTGTTTATCGGTATATCGGTTATTGGTTATCGGTTATCGGTTTAGCTGTTCACAGTTTGTGTCTCGTTATCAGTTTATCATTATCGGCTGAGCTCCTACAAGTTTCGCTTATACAAAAGTAACGAACGAACTCAAAAAAGGCATTGATTGTTGTTATCATATTTATTTAATTGGATTAACTTTGTGTTTTTTTCTTCTTTTTTTTTGTATTTTTGCATATTATTCTTTTATATTGTTTCGGTAAAGAAAAAAGATTTGCACATTTGGAATAAACAAACAAACAATTGTATATTTAATTGCTAAGTACTCTGTGATGCCATTAAAAATGCATTAACAATTATGTTACGATAAAAGTGGGGGCAACTAAAAAAACCAACACAATGTCATACCTCATAATCTTTATGATAAACTATGGTCGATATAAGGATTTGTATTTGTGTGTTCTTTCTCTTAGTCTCTTAAAGTATTTTGTATTGTAGGTGATTATGTGTGGAATTATGTAAATCAAGGCATTCGGTCAACAGGGTACATTTGGTATTCATACGCTTGCAGTGCTCGAATTTTTTTTTTTTTTTTTTTTTTTTTGTGGTATTTATCAAGATTTGAAGTTACGCAGTGCAAACGCATTACTTTTGGAATTCATTTGCTAAGCTCTATTTTTTTTTTTTTTTTTTTTTTTTTTTTTTTTTTTTTATTTACCAAGTTTTGAAGCACTGCAAACGCATTTCGCTCGTCGGCTTGCCGATGATATGTTTTGTTATTTTATTTTTTTTTTGCATTTCTGCTGCAGCTTTTGAATCGGAACTAGTTCCATTTAGTTATTGTAGTTTGTAGTTGGCTTTAAAAGCTAATCGGTAAGCTAGTTGATTTGACTGTGATTGTTAAATCAATTGATATGTGTTTTACGAGTTATGTTTGGTTTTATTGTCTTTGCAAGAATTCGTCTATTGTTTTTTATTTGTGGGAACTAGTTCCATTGTAAACTGCAGCAAATTTCACATGGAAAATTGTAAAAAAAAAAAAAAAAAAATGTAGATGAAGAGCGCATTTGTGTTGGTTTTTTAAATTACGCTACGACTGTAAAGAAGGCATTTGGTTGGGATTGAATTAGGTATTTGTTATATAAGATATTTGTTTAACAGCATTTGTTTTATAATTATTTTGCACTATTTTCTTGTTATTTGTTTGCTTGCTTCTCCAATCTTTCGTCTCTTTTTCTTTATCTTATTTGTTTTAGTTTCGTTATTGAAAAGTTGCAATAATAAATAAATTAATTGTGTATACTTATTATGGTTCTGTATCTCTTTCTCGCTTAGTTAAGAGAGAGTTGTCTTTTATTTGTTATATGTATTTGTTGTTTATGGTTTGATTGTGTAAATAAGTTGCTTGTATTATAAGTAGGTATGCGGTTTCTTATTAGTTGTTTTATCATCAGTTGTTGTTCAGTTGTCTCATTCATCATCTTATAATTGAATTATGTAGTTGATTTGTTCTTCATCTTCTTCTTGTTTTTGTTATTGTTATTGTTATTGTTAAAAAAATATGCATCAATTTAAAAAAATAGTTGTAAATCTATGCATGTAAAAGCATTTTGCAGCCATCTTGTTGTTGTTTGTTGTTCTCTGGTTCTTGTTAAATATTGGTACTATTGTTATTGTAGCTGTTGTAGTTGTTCTTGTTCTTGTTCTTGTATATATTGTATATATATGTATATCGATATATATATATATGCATATATAAATATTGCTTGCTTGTTGTTCTTGTTCTTGTTGTTGTTCATGTTCATATTTAGTTATATTGTATTGGAAGAATCTGTGTTTACCCTGAGCATTTTTCTGCTAGACAAAATCAACTAAAAAAGAATTGTACAAACTCAAAATATAATATCTTTGTTTTTTCTTTTTGTGTTTTTGCTTTGCTTTTGTTTTATTTTATTATGTACGTTCTGCTGCTCAATGTTAATAGAAAAGATCACAAAATAATGATTCGAAATCTTGCCGAAAAAAGTTTTTGAAATATTCTGTTATTTGTTGCCGAAACTTGTATTTTTTTTGTTGTTTTGTTTTTTTGGTTTTATTGAGATTGGTTTTGGAGTTTTGGGGGTTTTGTATTTTGAATTTTGCTCGAAATTTTGCGTTTTATATTTGGTTTTCATTTTCGATTCGTTTATATCAAAATATTAATTGTTTTGTGCCAAAGCTTTGAGTTCAAAATTTATCGAAATTGTATTGTATTTCTCTCTCCTACTTTTTGTTCAATGCGGAGTCGAAACAAAAATGCGTTTTGTTTTTTGTTAGGTTAAGTACGTATTGAAATGTTTTTCGTTTTTAGGGGTTTGTTGGGGTAGTAATATGTATGTATGTATGTATGTATGTACGTATGTATAGCATAGTTTAGTATATAGTATATAGTTATGGTATATATAAGTATTTATATAAATTCGACTTGTATCTGCAAATCTAGCGTAAATGTTTCTATTCTCTTTTTGCACGCTGCATGTTATCGATCGATATCGATAGTTATCGTTATCAGTATCGTTATCGTTATCGGTACGTGTCACTGTTCGCTATGTATATATGTATATTTTGGGGGCCAATCTCACTTAGAATTCGATTCTATATATTGGTTTTGCTGTACAAAGTTCATAATTAGCATGCTTTAGCTTCCGTTTGATCGATCGATCGATCGATTGATCGAGGGTATATAGCTTGTATGTGGGGGTATGTGATAGAGTGTGTGTGTGTCTGTGTGTGTGTGTGTCCTATGCATTGTTTTATATATAGATTCATATATAAATAACTTGCTTTGCTTACTTCTCTGGTTACTCCAAATATATATATCTATATGTAATGTATATATAGTATTATTGTATGAATGTATGTATCCGATATACATATACATATAAGTATGTATATATATATATACTATATAACTTTTAGTTTTGTTCTTTTTTTGTTTTTGTTTTTGTTTTACTTCTGTATATAGATCATTTAAATTCCTGTTTCCTTTAAAATGCATTTTTGCAGTACGCCTAATGATATACTTTTTCTTCTCCTCTTGCTCTTCTTCCTGCTTCTGCTTCTTCTTCTTAGTTTGTGTGACTGTGTGTGTATTTGTGTGAGTGATGATTATAATTTTGTTGAATTTTGTCTTTTATTAATTGCCTCTACTACTGCGTGTGCTGCTAGCTTTCAAATAAATTGGGGAAATTAAAGGCAAACGCAACTAAAGCAAGATTTACAAGATTTGTTCAGCTCTAACATACTGAGTACTGAGTAATTTGCTTTTGCTTATTTTGTAGTTGTAATCTTTTTTCTTTTTTTTTTTTGAATATATTTCTTTCTAAATTGCTAATTTAGCTGTCTTTGTTTTGTTTGAGTGCTTTAATCGTACTGTGTGCCTAACATTTGCCCAAGAACAACAAAAAAAAAAAAAACGATTCCTGAAAATTCTTTTCATATTTGTTAAATTTTTTTTTCGTCTTTTCGATTTTTCTTCTTTTTTTTTTTTGAAGCGCTCTACGTTTGTTTAATGTTCTTCTTTTTGTTTTTGCCTAAAAAGTGTGTTTTTCTTTCATTGTTTTTTGTTTTCCGTTTTCGTGATAAAATTTTGACTAAAAATTTGTATTAGCATGAGTTTACCTTAAGCAGTAGATTTTTTCTTCATTTTGGCTTCTCTACTAAATATATGTAGATATGAAAAACCTGGCAACAATGACAAACGTAAAAAAACGTAATCGTAAAACAAGCAAAAATTAATGAAAATATAATAATAATAACAGTAGAAAGAAAATCAAGGATTAACTGCAGTTTGTTGTATGTGTGTGTGTGTGTGTCTTTGTTATTGTATATTTTGCTATAAGTGAGATTTTCTTTTTTAGTTTTTTTTTTGTTGTTTTTTGTTGAGTGTGTTGCTGTCATCAAGGAACTTGTTGAAACGTTTTCAAATGGCGTCAAGTAAACAAAAAAAAAGTATATATATATATAAAAAAATTATATATGTATAATGCCCACGATGCGGGGCGGGCACGCTCTCGGGGAACCAAAATAAGGAACTTTTGATCACAACTTAAAGGCTAAACAAAAACTCATACTTCAACTTAGGCGCTACACTTAACGAAATTATGCGTAAAGAAATGTATCAAAATGTATGTATGATATATGTATTTGTATGTGTGTGTGTGTGAGTGAGTGTGTGAGTGATGTAACACAATGAATTTAGAAATGATATGCGAACAAAAATGGAATGATTACGAAAAAAATTTTTGAAAAAATAGAGAAAAATCAATAATAATACTAGAATAAAAGTAACCCAAAAAATATATATTTTTGCTTCAACTATGTTTGTTTTTTTTTTTTTTAATTTTGTTTTTATTTTGGTTTTCATTTTGTTTTTCATTTTTTAATTTGTTTTTGTTGTTGTTTTGTTTGTGTTGTTGTCACAATAATTTTTGTTGTTGTTGTTAAATTTGACCTTTTCTCATATAGCTGACAAATTCATTGTGTGTATGTGTGTGTGTGTGTGTGTGTGTGTTGGGGGGGAACATAATTATAATATTGATTTTGGGAGATACGCGTACATTCAGAACAGAATTTTGTTTAAGAAATAAGAAACTTAAGGTTGTTGCCATGTTTTAAATATTTTCTTTTTCTTCTTGTGTTTTTTTTTTGCTGTTTTTGCGCTAAAGCTAAATAAATTTCATATAAGTTGGTACAATAAGTGTTATATAATCATAATAATAACATTTGCTTAAACATTAAATTAGAGATATGACAAAAAAAAAATATATATATATGTATATTTAATATATTTAATATATATATATAAAACAAACACATTCAATAAGTAATTATTAAATTGTTTTGTTGTTTTTCGTAGAGACACAGAGCATAATAAAAACATTAAATTGTTGTTGATTTGTTTTTTGTTTTGTTTAGTTTTGTTTTGTTTTGTTTTGTTGGTTTTGTCAGTGCAGTCGAAATAATTCAATTAGAAATTAGTCATCGAAATATCGAAAATAATAATAGAAAACATAGATCTTTTTGTTTCATTGTCTGTGGTCGAAATGTTCGCTGAGTTCTTTTAAGTTCCCTCCTCATAAGCAAAGAAACCAAACCCCGTTATAAAAATTCCTCAACTTTGTCACTTTCGCTTTGCTTGGAATGTTTTTCTCTCACATTTGACGCGGCTGTCGCTTGGGCATTCTCTTTTTTTTGTTTTTCTTTGTTTGTTGGGCTGCCACAAAAATTAAAATTAAAAAAAAAATTCTATACTCTAGAATAAATGTTCCCATTTTTAGCCGAAGCAGAAAAGATGAAAGTTCTTCTTTAGCTTTGCTTCCTTCGTTTTTCGTTTTCGTTTTTCTTCATTTTGTTTTTTGGTTACGTTTTAATAATTATTAGTTATTAATTTAATTAATTATTGAGTAGTACTTTTGTTTTTTCTTTTTTCTTTTTTTTTTTTAATAATTTTGTTTCTAAAAGGCCGAAAATCACAATTTTGGTTTTGTTTTGTTCCTAAACGTTAAATTTTGTTTGCTTTCCTCATATTTCTTTATGATATTAATGATTATGTTTTAAGTTATTATTATAATTGTTATTGTTTATGCAAAAGTCATTTTTGTTTTCCATTTTGCAATTGAACATCACAATTTACGAATTGATGCCTGTTTTCCTTGTTTTTTTTCACTTTCTGTGTCTTGTTCTTCTCTAATACTGCGCTCCCTGCGAGAAAATAAGCCAACAACAAAATTTTTCATGGCGCCAGCTTTTCGTTTTCCATTTCCATTGTTTTCAAAATGCAAAGCGAAAATCTCTTCATTTAATTCCATTTTGTTTTTTTGTTTTTTATTTATGCTTTAAATATTCACATGCTCATTCATGTTGGTTTTTTTTTTTTTTTTTTTGTTAATGCTATCACAGCCAAATTGTTTAATCCAAAGTTTTTTTTAGTTGTTTTTTTTTTTTTGGTTTTCTTTTCGATTTTTGTTCGCCGAAAAAGTTTTGCGTTTTTTTTGTTTTGTTCTTTTGTTTTGGTTTAAAATTTAGAATTTTGAATTTTGTCTAGCGTGCGTTTTTGTTTTTGTTTTTTTTTTTTTGAAGTGTGCGCATTTTGTTGTTGCCTTCGCCTGCTGCTGTTAACAATATCAGATCGGATATCTGAACCGATCCCAGAATATCGCCCATGGACGCCTTACGTCTTCTCTATATAGTCTGGCCAGAGCCCCAAATATTCGTGCATACATTATACATTTATAATATAATTTGTTTTTTTTTTTTTTTGTTTTAATTTTGAGATCGATTTTGTATATATTTTGTTTGTTTGCTTTGATGGTGTGTGTATGTGTGTGTGTGTGTGTGTGTGTGTTCACAGGCACTGGGGCTATACAACAAGTTTCAGATTTCAGAATTGTGTATCGGGAATTTTGCAATTGTTTTTGAGGGGAACTCGACACTTGTTAATGCGACATTTCGACCACTTCGTGTGTTGCCAAAAAAAAAAAAAAATAGTATAAAATAAAAAAAAAAAACAACAATAATTTGTCGTATTCATAGCAATGAAGATAAACATAATAACACAAACAATTATTTTCTTTGTTTTTCTATTTCGCCTAAAAAACTAGCAATTAATTTTGTTGTTTTCCATAATTCTTGCAAATGTTTAGCCAAAAAGTTGGTAATTCTTTTCTTAGTTTTCGCAACTAAAAAATACAAAAAAATATATATATGCATGTCTACATATACACATATATAAATATATATAACTGATTATCAATTTGTTTTAATTGATATTCAAAGTTCATTCAAAGCAAAGTAAACGAGAAGTCAAAAATTTGAAGCGCCATTTTGAAAAAAAAAAATGATAAAACGTATTTCTGTCAGTGTTTGTCAGCAATGTGAATGTGTGTGAGTGTGTGAACAAAAGCTGAATGCTTTTGCTGGGTTTCATTACGAACAAAAGCTGAATGCTTTTACAGGGTTTCATTACGAACAAAAGCTGAATGCTTTCAATGCGGAGTTTCATAAATTTTAAAGTAAATTATGACACAAAAGAAAAAAGAAAATCTGCAGAGAAGAGTGATTTTCGAATTGATTCAATAAAAGTCGGCTAAACTCTCTGATATATCTGATATATATATAAAGACCTATGCGTATTAAGCTTGCCTACACATGCTGTAATTAGTTTTTTTTATTATTTCTTTTCTGAGTCTATTAATTGTTAGTTGTTGTTGCTTGTTTGTTTTCCCACTGGTCTAAAGTTGATTTATTTTCATTATATGTATATATATTTGTTGTATGTATGTGTATATATGTATATGTTATTGTGTATCGTATGTATATATATTTAAGATCACAGATATTCTATGTAATTCTGCTGCTTTGCATAATTCACGCGTATGTCTGTATTCCATGATTTCAATTCAAAAATTTTTTGCTCTTCTTTTCTGTTCTGTGTGTTTTTTCCTTTCCGTCACATTAGATGCTGCTTCTTGATGTATACTATGTACATATATGTATGTATGTATGTATATGTGGCTAAAAATTAGTAATATATATTTTCTCGCATACATATATACAATCATGTGTGTGTGTGTGTGTGTTTGTTTGTTGGGGGCTAACTTGAATATTTGTTCATCTACAAATCGATCAAAATGTTGCGGCAAAGTTCTTGCTATTAATAGTATCGCATTAGGTACTAGTTCAGTATATATATATATATATACTATATATAGAGCCTAAGAAGCCACTCTTCTAACTGTCCGTATGTGTGTGTGTATGTGTGTGTGTGTGGGGATATGTATGCGGTAAACGTTCGAGTTGCTCTGCAGAAAAGTATGCTACACTTTTTTTTGTTTCTTGACAGTTCACTTTGCTTTGCTTTGCTTTTGTTGTTGTGTCTCTAAAATATTTATATATATATATATATGTATATAGTGTATATGTATACATATTATATATTCTTCTGCGCGCGCGTTTCTCTGTATGAGTGTGTGTGTGTGTGTGAGTGTGTGTTTGTGTATGTACCTATGCAGATCTTTCACTTTTAAACTAATTGTAGTTTTCTTTTTGTTTTTTGTTTTGTTGTTTTTTCATATATTGTTTATTACCATCATCTCTCGCTAATATCGTCGCTCGCCATCAACTTCACGATGTGCTGCTGCTTGCATCATGATAATCATTACTTAAAAAGTTACATCACGTGTTCACTGTTCTTTTTCTATATCATATCTATATCGTATATGTATATGTATACATACATATGTATATATCATTATAATTTAGTATATTTTTCTTTACTTTACTTTTTGCGGATTTCTTTTCTCTCATCATCATCAACATCATTATTTTTTTGTTTTGTTTTGTTTTTGTTTTTTTTTGTCAGTTTTTAGGTTTTTTGTTTTGTAATATTTTCATTTATGTATGTATATATATATATGTCTTACGTTCTCTTATGCATGTATATACATATGCATATATTTATTAAAATATTCAATTTCTGCAAAATTATTATAGACATATGCATATGTATAACAATTGTAATTAGATTCCTGCTACAACTCTCACGCTGTTCACGCTTCTTCACTAAAATATTTTATAGAAAAAAAAAAATGTTCTTGTTGTATGTTGTATATATATGATCAACGCTTAAACTTTTTGCTTGGGTTTCACTTTCGCTTCACTAAAATTACAAATTAAACATATTTTCTCTTTCTTTCTTCTAACTCGAAATTTCCTTTATGTTTAATAGAGACAAAAAGTGAGGGTGTCTGTGTGTGTGTGTGAGTGGGAATTGCATAAAGAAAAAAAAAAAATATTATCGCTCTTGGTATAAAGTTCAACAATTTCACATATATATCTGATTTGCTATAAAAATCAGAATCGCGTATATACGTTCTTCTCACTTCTTTTCACTTGTAATATTTATATGTGTGTGTGTATGGTTGTCTCTTTTCTACACGCTACGCTTCAGTTAAAAAGAGCAAATTCTATTTGCAGTTATTTTCTGTGTGTTTGCCTCGTTTTTAGTTATTTGTATAATATAATTAATAAAATATGTATGTACATCTTGTGTCTGTATGTGTGTGTGTGTGTGTGTGTGTCTCTAAGCTTTTGCGCTTTTCGCTTAAGTAAGTCAAATATATATATATATATTGTTGTCTCTTTTTCGCAGCTGTTGTTGCTGCTGCTGCTGATGCTGTTGTTGTCTCCTTCACATCAATTGTAGTTGTAGTTGTTACTGTTGTTGCTGTTGTTGTTGCTATGCATAAAGTTTGCATTGCTGCCGCTGCTGCTGCTGTTGTTGTTGTTGTTGTTATTAGAGTTGTTGTTGTTATTGTTGTTATTATTATTGTAATAGTAGTAGTAATAATAATAATAATTTAATAACAAACTAAAATCGTTTCACTATTGCGGTAGCTCATCCTTTGTGTCAACCGGGCTGGGTGACAAAAACTTCCGTACATATTTGGGAAAATGCGTTTTCTCATGCGCCTTGAGGATCGTCGAGCGCGAGAACGTTTTGCCGCACATGTGGCATCTGAAGGGACGTTCACCTGCAACGCCCCAGCCAAATTGCAAATCGGGCATAGAAGATATAGCAATATGTCAGATATCAATCACAATCTACCAAAGGTCTCTTCTGTGTGTGTGTGTATGAATTTGTGAGTGGAAATGTCATGTATGTGAGAGTTTGGAAATTCTTAAAAATCAAGTTACAATGCTGAAGGATTAAGAAAATTATTTGAATTTTCATTTAATTATTTTAAATTATACAATATTAAGCTTCAAGTCTGTAGCATTCATTGTTTTCTAGTTAATAACTTTGCTTACAATCTGACATTTTGAAGTCCATAAGTGTCGATATCTTATTTTGAAAGCTTGGTTACATTTGTGAGCTTTACTTTGCATTAAAGTAGGAAAGAGCTCACTTTAAAAGACAGCTTTAAAGCTGACCCTAAGAACTTCATTGATTCATCGAAGACTTGGTTACTTTTTCAGTCATGCTAACTATGTAAGCTTTATTTTACAATAAAATACGAAACTTGAAAGAACAGCTTTAAAGCTTGATTGAGCTTTCGATTAAACCATAAGTACATTGAAGTATTGTAATTCTAAAAGTTATCTACTTCAACTTTAGGTGGATATATTTTAAGAACAAATTAATCAAAAGGATCTGTAGAAAACATATTCGACTGAAGCCGCTAGTTGTCAACATTTTTATATTAGATTTCAAAAAAGGCTGAGTTTAAATGAAGTTAAAGCTTTTGTTTTTGGATTTGTTTGGATTAAGTGAAACAATTGTTTTAAAAACTAATTAGAAACGTAGTTGAAACTTCGACTGTATATATCAGCATTCCAAAAGTTCTCGCAATACTTTGTGATTATGTGAGAGTTAAAAATTTTTTCAAGGGAAATATTTGAAAATTATTAACTAAGTTGAAATACCCATCTCGAAACTCTACCTTAAAGCCCTATCCTAAAATGATGGATTTGGTAAAATTTGAAATTTGTTTGAAGACAATATTTCATTTAACTTATGAGAAAAATTATTGAAAGCTTCATCCTAAAATTTTAAATTTGTTTGGAGGAAATATTTGAAAAACGAATAAGAAAAGCGGTTGAAAGCTTCATCATGAAGCTTTATCTTAACAGCTTTGACTGTATATACCAGTCTCCTACATTATTCTCGATGCAATTTCGAATTGAAGGAAATATTAAAAAGAAAACGAATAAGTAAAGCTGCTTAAAGCTTTATCATAGAGCTCTATCTTAATAGCTTTGACTGTCTATACCAGTCTCCTACATTATTATTGATGCAATTTCGAATTGAAGGAAGTATTCAAAAAAAAATGATAAAAGCTGTTGAAAGCATCATCATGAAGCTTTATCTTAACAGCTTTGACTGTATATACCAGTCTCCTGCGTTGTTCTCGCTACAATTTCGAATTGAAGGAAATATTAAAAAGAAAACGAATAAGAAAAGCTGTTTAAAGCTTTATCATAAAGCTCCATCTGAATAGCTTTGACTTTAAGCCTCCGTTTCGGATATGTATGAGTGTGTGTGTGTGTGTGTGTGTGTGTGTGTGTGTGAAATGCATAAATGTGATAATCGTGTTTATAGTATAGTAGTTGATCCATTGTGGGGATCGGGATTGGGAGACTTACCCGTGTGCACGCGACAATGATCTTTCATGTGGTGGCGCAGCTTAAACGCTTTGCCACAAAACTCACATTTAAATGGTCGATCACCTGTATGTACCGACAAATGCGTGATCAGTGATGTAACATCGGGAAAACTTTTAGCACAGAACTTACACATGACAACACTATTCGGATCACTTGACGCGCCGAGCAACGAGGCGGCCGACGAGCCGGACTGCGCCGCTGCCGACGCTGCGGCGGACGTTGAGGGCGACGATGAGCCGCCACCGCCACCGCCGCCACCGCAACCGCCACCACCACCGCCGCTGCCACCGCCAGCGCTACCAACAACAGCACCAGACAAACCACCACCGCCACCGCCACCGCCCGCTGCGCTGCTGCTGCCAAGCAAGAGGCTAGCCGATGCAGCAGCCAAGCCACCGTTGCCCGATGTCGATGATCCGCCTCCGAGACGCCCGCTGGTACCGCTCGAGCCGGGCGCTCCGCTGCTGCCGGCGGCCGCTGCTGCGGCGGCTGCCTCGAGGCAGCCGGCCGTTAAGCTCTGATATGTGCAACTGGTGCCGTGGAGCGTGAAGTCCATCTCGATGCCCAAGGCAGCGGCAACGGCGGCCACATGCTCCTGGGGATCGGCGCTGCCGGCGCTCGCCGCCATCGCGGCGTTCATCTGGAAGGGATACGCCTGTGCCAAGGCATTCAAGCTGAGGTCATGCGACAGCAGATGCGATTGCAGGAGGGCGGCATGGGTGTGGCTCGGCTCACGATACTCGAGCGTCTTCAGCGAGTGCGAGAGCACGTGACGCGTATATTTGTTTGGATTGGAGAATGTGGCACCGCAATACATGCACATGTGCATCGGCGGCGGTGGCGAAGTTTGCGATTGTGATTGCTGTTGTTGTTGCTGTTGCTGCTGTTGCTGTTGCTGCTGCTGCTCTTGGGCAGCGGCTGCCGCGGCGGCAACGGCAACGGCGGCGGCGGCGGCTGAGGCGGAGCTGCTGCTGCTGCTGCCGCCGCCGAGGACCGCGCCAACAGCGCCCACAGCGTGTTGTTGCGGCGATTCGGACGTTTCCTGGAACAAACACCAAACAAAAATCCAACATCAACTTCTTTACTACGTTTCATTTTGTTTTTGTTTTTTAGCATTTTGCATTTTTTTTTTAGTTTCAGTTTCAGTTTTTGCTTGCAATCGATCGATCGATAATTTTTGTCTTTTTTCTGGTTTTTGCTTAGCTCTTTTTTTTTATATAGTATGTTTATCGGTATAAGTGCCATTGATATCATTTTTTGTTATCGCTTCTCTTTCATTTTTGCTTTTCTTCGTTTTCTTTGTCAACTAATTGTTTTACTTTTTATATATTTGTAGCTTTTGTTTTCTTTACAAAACAACTTAAACAAAAAAGTTATTAAAAACAAAAAAAAAAAAAAAATTAAATAATGCAGAAGTATTTTACATATTTTTTTTTTCTTTTGTTTGTTGTTGTACTTTTACTTTGAGCGACAGAGAAGAGGAGAGACAGAGTTTAGGTAGAAAGAGATAGAGATAGTGATAGGAATAGGGACAGATCACGACTGAGTGAGAGAGAGAGAGAGAGAGATAGAGAAAGACAGAGCTTCAAAACGAATACAATGAAAATTAACGTAATCGAAACCAAAAATAATAATGGGAAAATTAAGGAATCACAATTACAAAATGTTTATGCTTTAGTTTTTATTTTCTTTTTTTTTTTTTGGGTTCGCTCCAATACGAATATCAAATGAGCTATAGTTTAAAATGTGCCTCTTCTTGCTTTCGAAAGGAATATGTTGAGAGAGAGAGAGAGAGAGAGAGTAAAGAGAGAGAGAGAGAGAGAGAGAGAGCGGCAGAAAGTGAAAGATAGTTGTTATATATTTATATATAGCAAGAGATAGAGAGCGAGAGTGAGAGAGATAGAGAAAGAGAGAGGTACAGAGAGAGATAGAGATAGGAAGAACAAATAATTATTACAATGGTTAAATATTTCTCACAAATGAACGAAAAATACAAAAAATAAATATATATAATGCTTGGTATAGAAGAGAATAACATGATATCATTATTTGAAGTAGAGTGGAAACTAATTAGCGAAGCCAAAATGGCCGCCACACGATCTGGCGACGGTCTCTCAGCTCTGCGCCTCTGCTACCATATGTAAATATATATATATACATATATATAGATATATGTATATGTATATATATATATATATATTGAAAGTTACAGTTACAGTTACAGTTACAATTACAGTTACAGTTACAGTTACAGTTAGAGAGCTCTTTTTGGGGCTCGCAACTCTTAGCTTTATATAGTCAATATATATAGGTAGTAAGTAGTATAGCCAGTAAAAACAAGAGGGGGTTTTCAGCATGTCTTTCGTTGTGTATTTTGTTGTTGTAGTTGTTGTTTATTATCTATAACTGCTTGCTTATCATTTTTGCTTTACTTTTACTTTTATTTGATCGTTTTTTTGTTTTTCATTATTTTGCATTTCTTATTTTCTTTTTCTTTGTTGTTTCTAAATAATTTCGATATCTATAAATAAATATATGGTATATTTATAGATTTTTATATAATACTTTTGCTTTGCTTTTGCTTTTGTTTTTGTTTTCAAGAAGTTGAATTTCGATTTTTGTTTGGGCGTCGTTCGAAAAACGTCACATAATCGTACGTACGTTAATAATATTATTTTAGCATTTGGTTTTTCTTTTTTTGTTCATATTTTTGTTTGGTTGTTGTTGTTTTTTGTTTGATTAGTTTTACATTTTTTGTTTTTTGTTTTTTTTTTTGTGTTTTCGTATGTTTTGGTTTTTGTTACATCATTTTTTATTTTGTTTTTCTTTTTTTTGTGGTTTTCATACAAACTTATCGTTAAAACTTAAATTTCACGTTTCTGTAAATTTTGCACTCGTTGCAAAATGGGGAAATTTCGAACAAGTTTGAGATGCGCGAATAATTTCGATATCGATTCAATTTGGTTTTTGGGTTTTTTGTTCTTTTTCAATGACGAACAAAATTTTGGTTTTTGGCAAAAAGTCGAAAAAACAAAACGAAAATGTTCTTGTCAAAAATCGCATTTGAATTTCGAAAATGAGAGTTTCTCTCTTTTTTTTTTGTTTTTCATTTACCACGTACTTTTGCCTACTTCTTCTTTGCGTTTTTCACATGTGCGCTCAAAAACC
The DNA here is from genome assembly GCA_019972355.1 of Drosophila kohkoa. Classification (NCBI taxonomy): domain Eukaryota; kingdom Metazoa; phylum Arthropoda; class Insecta; order Diptera; family Drosophilidae; genus Drosophila; species Drosophila kohkoa. The sequence goes on from BJEL01000060.1 coordinate 278,957, forward strand.
AAAAAAGAAACAAACAAACAAAAACAAGAAGAAAAAAACGTTTTCTATTTATTTTTTTTTGTGTTTTGCCAATTTGATTAAATAATAAATAATATTATTAAAGGTGCTTAAAAGAAATTTTGAAAAAAATATAATAAACAATTTGGTAAAAAAAAAACAATAGAAAAAAATAGTCGATTAAAAAATAAACATACAACACTTTCGTAACAGGTAGAAAACAAACTCAGCAGCTTCGTAGCATTCAATTTGGGCCAAATCGTGTTCTTTTTATTCGATTTATTTTGATTTACAAATTTTGTTTAATTTTTTTTTTTTTCATTTGTATTTCTTTTTGATTATAGATTTATTGCAGCTGAGACAAAAATAATATGTTTATTAAGAGTTGAACAAATTGAAATGTAATGTGTTTTCAAGAAGTTTTTCCACTCTTTATTTTCTCATTTGGAAGCACGCAATTCATTCTCAGATGTTGTGGAGCACAGTGTAGCTTTCCAGTTGAGCTATTGATTGGATTCTTTTCGATTCGTTTTCATAAATCACGACAAAAAACGTAGATCAACTTCTTGACAAAAATTAACAAAGTACGACAAGAAAAAAAAGATCGAAAATACAGAAAAAAAAACATAAAAACAACAAAATCAAATTTTGGTGTGAAGAAACGAATAGTTGCCATTTTGAAGCCTGGAGATAAGACAAGAATCCTTTTCGCAAAGTCTGAAGAATGTGAAAAATATTACCCAAACCAGATTGAAATCATTTAACAGCCAACTCGGAGAACCCAACTCGCGAGTCCCATGACAATTATCCTTACTAGCTTCTTCTCAGTGCAGTTTGGCAACGCCGCCCGTAAGTACGAGTCTATTGCAATTTGGCAACGCCGCCGTTAAGTGCGAATCTATTGCAATTTGGCAACGCTGTTGCTGTTGTTGGCAATGCCACTAAATGCAAACGAGGGTCGAAACAGCCGATTCAACGGAGAGTTTAGTGCACAAATTTCTGATCAGGTCAATATAGTCGATATATATTCATATCAATATTATGCAATGGCATATACATAGGCTGATGTCTGATGTATATGCTTGCATCTAGTAATATATATATACTATACCTAAATGAGGATACAGAGATCTGTGGACTAGTATACATATACATATAATATGCCATTTAGAGAGAGAGAGAGAGAGAGAGATAGTTAGAGAGATAGAAAGAAACAGGTTACATTAAGTACTTAGATGTGGATCGAATTTCGTTAATTATTTTGAATTTGAATCTTAGTTGTAAGTAGCTTTAGAGTACAACAACGATAAATGATATGGTACAGAGAGGCATATAGTATGTATATATATAGATATATATATTATTTGTCGAGTATGTTATATATTTAAAAACAGACAGAGCAAGTTAGATAGATTTTCTTATGTTTTTTTTTTATGAATTAGACAGAGATTGAGATAGAGTTAGAGAGAGATACAGATAGATAAATAGAGAGATAGAGAGAAATAGACAGTTAGAAAAATATATAGAAATGTAATGAGCTAGAGATAGAATTAGAGTTAGAGTTAGAGATAGAGACAGAGTAAACGATAAAGTGAAAATAAACAACAATCTTTGAACAACATCAAGGTATAAAAACATCAACAAGTAAAACACAACGACAACATCAACAACAACACACCCACACAAGTTTCCTTTTACACACACACACACAAACACACACAGACGTAATTTAGTTGGCAGAAAAAGAGAAAAAGAAAAGTAATTCAATCAATGCAAACTCAAATGAACGAAAAAAACTCAGTGAACAAATGAAAATAAGTGGCAAAAGCAGGTTATAGCTAAACTCGTTCCGTTTTTGAATAATATTGAACTCGTTACATTTTTAACGATAGGTTAACTCGTTACTTTTCATTGAAGGCAGCCTACTCGTTACTCGTTGTAACACATGACTCGTTACTCGCTATAACACATAACTCGTTACTCGTTGTAATACATGACTCGTTACTCGCTATAACACATAACTCGTTACTCGCTGTAACACATGACTCGTTACTCATTGTAACACATGACTCGTTACTCGCTGTAACACAACTCGTTACTCGTTAGATGCTAAGTATTTCTAGCTCACCTGCAGCTCTGTGAAATTGCTATTTGGGAAGTATTGCAAATTTGATGTAGTTCTTTAATTGCGAGTATTGTAGATTAACGTAAACGTAAATTGAAATTTGGAAATTGATAAAAATTCGAAAACGAAAACTCTAAAGACAATCAGAAATGAGAATAATAATCATACGAACACATACAGACACGGTAGAGACATACAACGAGACATACAAAGAAAAACATATACACACACACGCACACACATGTACACATACACACACACATACATAGTAGATATATATATATATATTGTATATATGTAGCATATGTATTATTTGTATAGAAAATGTCACATAGAATAATATTGTATAAATGTAACAAAAATAAAGAAATACATTTAGTTTATCGAAAATATATACTTAGAACACACACATTTACCATTTACATAAACGAACAACGAACGAACGATTTATGTAAAAGCGTTCCACATTTAGATAATACATAGATATATCGAAAAAAAAAAATATACGTTTGTATGTGTAGTGTACGTGTTCGGTGTGACTGTGTGTGTGTGTGTGTAAGTGTTTGGTATGTGTGTGTGTGTGTGTGTAGCATCAATGTTGTTAATTTGATTTTAGTTTGTCTGTTCATTTTTTTGTAGTTGTTTTGTTGCTTGTTAAACGAAATTGTTTCGTTGGATGTTTTGGTATTTTATTTTGATTTTTTTCTTGGTATTTTATTTTGTATTTGATTTTTTTTTTTTTTTTTTGTTCTTTATGTTTTGTCGTAACTTAAAAAAAACACCAAAAGCGCTTTAGTACGATATTCTTGTTTATAATTAATGCATTTTTATAGATAATAATTTTCTCTTTTTTTTCTATTTTTCTTTTCATTTTTTTTTTGGTATTAATTGCACAACGTTCAGAGAACATGTTTGATATGTGTTTTCTTTTTCTGTTTTCTGTTTTTTTACTGGACCCCTCTTGTTTTATAGGTTGAATTGATGACATAATAAAGTAGTAGCAGTAGCTGTAGCAGTAGCTGTAGTAGTAGTTGTAGTAGTAGTAGTAGTAGTAGCAAAATGGCAGCAGACTTCTCTTGACTGTTTTTAGTTCATTTTTCTTATTGATTTTCATTCTTTTCATTGATATTCAGTTGTTGGATTTTGGATTAATTTTAATTAAGTATGTAAAAGCACAACACAGTTTGACACATTGAAATATTATTTTAATAGTTACGAATAGATAGAATAAAGACAAAGAGATAGAGAGACACAGAGAGAGAGAGAGACAGATATATATATATATTTTTTTTATATAGTATATAGAGAGAGAGAGAGAGCGAGGCAGAGAGCGTGTAAGACAAAGACAGCAAAGAGATTAAGTAGCAAAAATTACACAATTAAGAGCAATATAATTAAATGGCATAGTTATGAGTATTATTATTATTTGTTGGTTCAAAATATTATTGCAACAACAGAAAAGAATTGGGGAAATCAAGAAGTATTTTCAACTAGTAAAACATATGCAAAATTATTGTCAGCATTAATCCATTTTAATTTTTTGTTGTTTTTAGTTGAGCATTTTGTGGAAATTTTTTTTTTGTTTTTGTTTTTTTGGGCATTACAATTCAAATTGGGGGAATATTGTTTTCGGGTATAGTCCAAATTCATGTGCAATTCAAATTCAATTTTGTTCTTCATTTTGTTGGCCAAATTTCATTTAATAAATTTTGATAATTTTGATAGGAGGTTTTTTTTTTTCTTTTCTTTTTGGTTTTATACGGTTTGGTTTTTTCTTTTTTTATAAAGCGCAACAAAAAAGCTAAAATTTTCTTTAGTTTTTAATCTGTTGTGGTATTTTTTGATTAGTATTGGTATTTTTATATACTAAATTGTGAAAATTGATTAGTAGTATATTAGTATTTGAAGCATGCAATAAACAATTCAATATAAATATATTTAAGATTATAGTAGCTAGTTCTACGTTTGGTATAAGTGACAAATTTTTTGGTATTTTTATTGTGTGCGTGTATTTTTTTTTTTTTGGGGTGTGGGAAATGTTGTGTTGTTTGGTGAGGTTAGGGATAGTAATAAATTAAGAAGACTGCATAAATAATACACATTTTTGTTGTTGTAGAAACCAAACTAGATTTTGAAATGAAGTTTAAGAGTGAAAGAATAGTAACACAAAATCGATAACACGAAGCAAAGTATCAGTCAAAGTTGATCATTATCTCAATTTCGATATCCTAGAGCAAAACGATTTCAAGTGCAGTTTTGAAGTTGCAGAGAGAAAGAAAAGTATCACATAATCGGTAAGCAAACTCTCATGTAACATAAAAACACGAAGCAAAGTATTCAATCAAAGTTTAACCGGTCGATTTCTTAGATCGAAAAGATGTCAAGTGCAGTTTTGATAGCAATTTAAGAATCTTTATACTGATTGCTTACTGAATTTTAATTGAGGCAATCAAATTGGATTGATAACATCACATCAGCATATAATTTGTGGCAATTTTCATTTAATTCTCTTGACATTTGTCTCCTTTACTAATTCGATAAGCCAAAACTCTCATGTAATATAGAAACATAAAGCAAAGTGAATAAGATCGAAGGACATCGATATCCTAGAGCGAAACGATTTCAAGTGCAATTTTGAAGATGAAGGGAGAAAGAAAAGCGAACCCGAAAAATGTTTCAGTCAAAGTTGAACGATTTCATTGCTTTAATAATCTTTAAACTGTTTGTCGCTAATAGCTTATTGAATTCTAATTGTGGCATTCATCAATCATATATGATTGATAACATCGCAACAATTTTTATTTAATTCACTTGAATGTTGTAAAGTATCAGCTAAAGTTGATCAGATTGTAGGGCATCGATTTCCTAGAGCGTAGTTTTGATATCAATTTGATAATCTCTAAACTGATTGTCGCTAATAGCTTATTGAATTCTAATTGTGGCATTCATCAATCATATATGATTGATAACATCGTTATCATCGTTAACATCAGTTAAAGTTGATCAGATTGAAGGACATCGATTTTCAAAAGCGCAGTTTTGATATCAATTTGATAATCTCTAAACTGATTGTCGCTAATAGCTTATTGAATTTAAATTGTGGCATTCATCAATCATATATGATTGATAACATCGCATTCATAGAATTTGCAGCAATTTTCATTTAATTCACTTGAAATTTGTCCCCATTACAAGTGCGCACTAGTTTGGCCCAGTGGTCAAGCGAAATGACTCGCTGACTGACTGACTGAGTGAATGACTGACTGACTGAGTGAGTGAATGAATGACTCGCTGACTGACTGACTGACTGACTGACTGAGTGAATGCTAGTGAATAGAGTGCAGCAGAGTCGCTTACAAAGTAACATGAAACACAGTTCAGTTCACAGTTTTGCTATTGCGTGATTTGCTTCTCCCTCTCCTATGTAGCACAATTTGCTGTTATTTCGAATTTTTTCTTTTTTTTCGTTCGAGCGACCTTTTGCTAAAGGTTTCCATTAGGCAAATTGCAGTGTGGCGCGTTGCCCATGGGAGATTTGGGGTTTTGGGTTTTTGGGTGTCGCCACAAACGAAATGCGGCACATTATTCAATAAGCGGACATGCCGATGCCGATGGCCAGCTGCCAGTTGCAAGTTGCCAGTTGCAATCTGGGTCATGTGTTGGGTAAGTAAAGGCAGCCAATTTGCCATTATGCAGGCAATCGCATCCTTTAGCCTGACTTGGCAATTGTTTTCTAATTGAAGTGCGCCGAATACAGAAGAGAGAGTGAGAGAGGGAAAGTGTTTTGAGAATGTCGTTGAACTGTTGCAAGTTCAATGTGCCACCTTTTGTGGCTAATGGAATCATTATCAGCGCCCCAGACATCAACCGCTTGCTGACTGCTGTCCTCCCACTTCACTCTGCCTTCTCCTTCTTGGCTCTGTCATTGAATTTTATGAGCTGGCTTCGTCTGTCCTCTGTCGTCTGTCGTCAGTCAGCGTCCCTCTCAACTGTCCATCGATGTTGATGTTGTCGTCGCTCGGTGTCTGCGTCATCGTCTTGCAACTTTTCTGTCGTCGTCGTCGTCGTCGGCGACGTCGTAATAATAATCAAATATCGATCCATGTGCGTCTGGTTTTGGTTTTTGGCTTCTTTGCACGAAAATTTTCGACGGTCGTCGGCCCTTTTTTTCGCCTTCTGTATTTCTTGTTTCTTTCTTTCTTTCATTTTTCTGTTTTATACTATATATATTTGTTGCTGCTGTTGTTTTTACTTAGCTGCGTTGTCGTTGTACTTTTTGCGCGCTTCTCTTGTTTTCCTCCGCGTGCACTTAAAGCAGCTGCTTTCTCGCTCTTGCATTGCAATTTTGTTTGGCTTTCACATTTTTAATATAAAATCGCATTTTTAATGAAACTCGTTGCGGTCGGTCCTTTGAGTAGCTGCCACCTGCCCATTCTCCTCCAAAATTTACCCCATTCCCCACACCCCCTTTCCCCCTTTCGGCCCCTTTTTCTGCATCTGCATTCTAGTAAAACAGCCGCCAAAATAAGTAGACGCAATAGATGATGACGCATATGAGACGCATCTGGGCAAGAGGAGACACAAAACAAACACAAGCATGAAAAGGTTAGGGTAGATTCCAAAGGGTTGCAACTGAGGGGCACAAAGGGTGAAGGGAGCGGGGAGGGGGAGGAACGGGGCAGAAGCCGTTAGAGCGGAAGCGACTATTTGAAATATTTTTTCGTAATATTTTTGCTCAAATTATTATGTATTGTTATAATTTTTTTGTAGGCAACAACAGCAACAAGAACAACAATGACAACAACTGCGACGAAGAGCAGTGCAAACACACACACACACACACACACACACACACACATACACGCACACTTGAGTGCTACACATATGGCACTGCAGTTGGCCCCCGCGCGTATGCAACGATATTTTTCTGCTTGCTTTTTTTTTGGGCCTTTGTGAAAGTGTGCGAACGTGAGTGTGTGTGTGAGGGTGTGGGTGTGTGTGTTTGGTTGTGTATTTCGTTTGGCAGCCGAGCGAGAGTTTTGTAATATTTTTTCGTAATATATTTTTTTGTGTGTGCCGTTTGACGTTTTGGCTGTGGGGGTTTTTGGACTGTTGTTCGCTGCGCTTTTGGCTGATTTTTAATAAAAATAAAATATATGAATACACATACATACATATGTATGTGTGTGTGTGCTATGTATTTGTATGCCCACACACACACAAATCAGACACATAGAAATCCGCGATGTGCACAAAATACAAACAGCTAAGGCAGTTGAAAGATACTACAGCAAAAACAAAACAAAATAACAACAACAACAAAAAAAAAGAGAACAAATCTGTGAAAACAACAACAGTCAGACATTGAACGGGGAACGTTCACTTTAAAGTTGTACTCAAATCAAATCTTTCGTTTCTCTCGTTAAGTTGACTTAAATACGCAGCCCAAAAGTATGCAACACTTTTGCGCTGAGCGCATTTAAATGCTGCGCCTATGCGTATGCAACATTATTTGTTCGTTCACTAATTGGCAAAATTTGTTGTTAAGAGTGAACTTGACGATGCCAAAGTTATTATTATTTTCGTTTTTTGTTGGCCAAGACTCGCTCTCTTTAAGCCAGCGAGCATAAGCAGCATTATGATGAAATTTGCACCACTTTGCTGTTGGGGAGCTCGCTTCTACCCAAGTTTTCGGGTCGGGTCGCATGGTGCTACGCCCAAAAACAAACTAAGAGGGGGAAAAAGCGGCTGGGGCCAGAAAAACCACTTGAAAAACTTTGCAATCAACGCGGCGCACTGATTACAATGCGCAGGCAGCGCTGTCAACGTCGACAGCAACGTCGCAGGGACGACGCCTGCATAAATGTGCAATGTGCGTGGTCTGTAGAGTCAAAGTGCTTACACACATACACACACACACATACACATACGGCATATTTTTTCGCTTTGCCATTTGTTGCGTTTTGCGATTTTTGTTTGGACTCCGTTGAATGCACAATGTTGTATGTGTGTGTGATTGACAGTAGCTCCATTGATAAGGCAACCGAGGGAGGGGGGGAGGTAGTTATGGCAGGGACTAGGGAGCGTTTCATATTTTGTATAATTGAAATGCGGCTGCCTAAATGCAGTCAAAAGTTATGCGAGCCCAAATAAAAGGCAACGAAAAACAAAAACAAACAAAAAAATATTACGCATACGCAGCTAAACAACAACACAGACACACATCGAGCAGAAGGAGCAGGACCTAAAGCTGAATCTGAATCTGAAGCAGCGGCTGAGAGAGAGAGAGAGAGAGAGGGCAGCTGTAAAAAGCGATGACGACGACGATGACGCGGCATAAAATGCAAGCCCAACGACGACGCGTCGTGACGACAGTGAGTTGAGAGGCACAGCCTAAAGGTATGCTACGAAAAAATTGCATAAAAGCAACGACGAGACGAACTCTGAGGGGCAAACGAGGCGTGGGGGGAGGGAGGGTTAAGGTAGCAAGCAAGTCATAAGAGTGGATGAGGCAAACAGTCGGCTTACGAAAAAAAAGAAGGTATTTGTTTCAAAATTAAATACGCGTGTGTATAGGTGTGTATGTGTGTGTGTGTGTGTGTGTGTGTGTGTGTGTGTGTTGTGTTTGTGTTTGTGTTTGCCGTAAAAAGCAAGCAAAAGGAAAAAGAAAGCAAAAGTTGTTGGTTCTGTGCGTTGATTTTTGTCTTTTTGCGCTTATGCTTTGCCATTATTATTATTATTATAATTTCTAGACGCCCAAAGCAAGACGGCAGTGCGAAAGAGAGAGAGAGAGAGAGAGAGAGAGAGAGAGAGAGAGAGACAGAGTGCGAGAAGGCAACACACACACACACATATATATTTGCAAAAAGGAAAGTGTAAAAAGCAAAAGTATTTATGATGCGGCAAATGCGGCTTGGCTCAGGCTCTGCAGCAATGCCAAAAGTGGAGGCAACGAATTGCATAGCTCACACACACACACACACACGCAGAGGGTTGCCATATGTATGTGTGTGTGTGTGTGTGTGTGTGTAAACGTCAACGTCCGACAACGACTCCAGACGCGTGTGTCGTTGGCAACGTTGTTGTTGTATCTTTTTGCCTTCATTTTCTTTGCATTTTTGGTTTTTATTTTTTAGATAAATTTTTATTTGAATTTATGCACATGTGCGTTTCCTGTACCTTTGTGTGTGTGTGTGTGAGTGCATAAATTGCATATGCCTATGTGTGTGTGTGTTGCACAGAGCAAAGGCTTCAGCTAGCGGTAAATTGATGCTAATGGGTATGCTCGACACATGAAGCACGAAGTGAACTATCGATAGTAACAAATTTGGAAATATTTATGCTATTTTTTGTCTGAGATCTTGACATAAGCTGACAGTTCGTGAATGTAATTTATATATTAATAGTAGTAGTCTTCATCTATATTTTATTGTTGCTGATTGATGCCTAGGAGTATGCTCAGTACACGAAGTGAACTATCGATAGTAACATTGTCGGAAATATTTTTGCTTTGCAAAACAGTTTGTGATAGTCATTGATATTAAAATAGTTATATCTCTGCAGATTAATGCTAATAGGTGTACTTGATACTTGGAACGAAATAAACTATCGATAGTAATATAGTCGGATCTTACCATATGTAATTGGATCACTTTATGAAAGTAATTTATAATATGTTTAAAAAGTTATCTTCATCTATAATCGTTCCGTTCGCTATCTATTTAAAGTTGCATTCAAATGCTAATCGTTACTATCGATAATGTTTTATCGATAACGTTGACATAGCTGAACTAAAGTTGTGTTTGCTTGCTATTCATTAATGTTTAATGTTTTATCGATATCTTTGACATTGCTGAACTTACTATCGATAAAGTCCCATTCATTTATGTTTTATCGCCATCGCTGATCTTACTATCGATAAATGTCAACTCTCTTATGTTTTATCGATATCTTTGACATCGCTGAACTTTTGGCTCCTTTTAAAATTGTATGTGCAGCATTTGCCAATTTGTTGCGTCTGCTTCTCTGTCGTCTGTAATACTACTTTCTCACTCCCCACTTCTTAGACGCCTTCCCTCTGCTAGCAACCGTAATTGTAACCGTGCGTATGTATATGTGTATGTGTGTGTGTGTGTATGTGTGTGCGTCCATGTGCGTCGCTAAAATTCGTCAAGCGTTGCAACAAAGTGCGTTTTGTGCTTTTTCTTTGCGCCGGCAACGTCCTCAATATTGTCGTCGAAAAAAAAGTAAAAGAAAAAAGTAGCTCTCACACACACACATGCACATACATAGGGATACACACACATACACACACACACACAGCTCCAAGAAATATAATAAAAACGACAGCAGCGACTAAATTTTTTTTATATGTTTTCCTTCGTTTTTTTGTGTTGTTTTTGTTTTTGCGTGTTCACAAAAATTGTTCGCTTAAAAAGGAGTCAGGGGTCGGGGGAAGCGAGGCAACGATTGTGTCGAAAAAGGATCAGCGGAGGCAAAAAAAAAACAAAAAAAAGAAACAAATCAGGAAAAAAGAAAGCATTACGTGAACAAGAAGAAAGGGGTGAAAATGTGAAATAAGAAAACAAGAAAATGTAATGTGAAAATATATATTTGCCGGAAGCTAAATGTTTTGCCAGTTTGCAACTTGGCATTCTCCTGGCCAGTCCTTAGCACATTGTCCCGCCCCTTTTCCTACTTAACACACACACTTGAGCACAAGGTACAGTTGTGTTCAGCAAGTCTAAAGCCTAAAAAGCGCTTTTCTCATCTCCAAATACGAATATTCAATTAGAAATTGTACTTAAATAGTATTATTCTTATTCTATTTTCAACACATGACATTTTTCTCATTCGCCATTTTTATTTTCAAAATGGAGATTTTGCATAATAAATTATGCAATCGAAAGAGTTGGCAAAGCGACAGACAACAAGACAACAAGAAGGTCAAAAACCAAAGCCCGAAATATGTCGCTACGATAAATTACCCAATATTTGCCTCTCTATGCGATTCTCAATGCTTGCAGGTGGAATCGAATGGATATCGAATTTACATACATGATAAAAGCATGTACTCTACGATGAGTTAGTGAGGGTTTTATGGGTAAATAATTCATTTAGTAGGGGATCAACAATTCGTCGAACTGCTTTCAATATGTACAAAAACAATTTGTGGGACTAGCTCATTGGCAGCTTACAGTGGAACTAGTTATTGATATAGAGCATACGTTATGAGGAGATTCTTTGCATGTACTATAAAAACAATGTTCGCCATATATAGTAGAATTTGTCGTAGGGTATTTGCAGTATTGAATGAGAGGCATTTAATTTGATATACATATATATTTTGAATGTACTAGTATATCGAATTTGAAATATTTTCCACTCTATAGTATATTTTGAAACTATTAGTATATTGAATATGATAAGGTTTGCAGTTTCTGGTATATTTCGAAAGAAATATTATATCAAATTTGTTATATTTTGCAGTCTATGGTATATTTTGAAACTAATAGTATATCGAATATGGTATATTTTGTTATCAATGGTATATTTTTAAAATATTGGTATATGATATTTGATATATTTTGCAGTCTATGGTATATTTTTAAAGTAATAGTATATCGAACTTGATATATTTTGCAGTCTATGGTATATTTTGAAACTAATAGTATATCGAATATAGTATATTTTATACTCTATGGTATATTTTTAAAATATTGGTATATGAAATTTGATATATTTTGCACTCTATGGTATATTTTGAAGGTAATCGTATATCGAATTTAATATATTTTGCACTCTATGGTATTTTTTGAAAGTACTAGTATATTGAATTTGATATATTTTGAAGTCTATGGTATATTTTGAAAGTAATTAAATATTGAATTTAATATATGTAATACTCTACGGTATATTTTGAATGAAATAGTGTATCGAATTTGTCGTAGGGTATTTGCAGTATTGGATAAAAGGCTTTGAAGTTCAGTTCGCAGCGCGATAAAAAGAGAGAGCGAGGGAGAGAGAGAGAGAGAGAGCTTGACCCTGCCATATTGAAAATTATAGTGTTGTAAGCATGCAACTGCAGCAACCACTACAGGCAGCAAGGACAACAAAATAACAGACAAAAGTATTAAATTAAAATAGAAAACAAACAAACAAAAAACGTGGACAAAGTAAATAAATAACACACAAAAAAAAGAGAAGAAACATCAACAGCAAGAAGAAGAGGGAGTGAGAGAATTGCAAGCGGAAATTGCCAGCAATGTGTGATAGTGTGAGTGCGTATGTGTGAGGTAACGAAATCCGTTAGCCACACACACATATACACACACTGTAACAAAAAACTACATTAGAAACCAATGCAAACTAAACCGAAATGCAAAAGGAACAAATAAAATGGACAAAATGGCATTTAGTTGTGCGAAAACTTATGGCAGCGAGTGTTTACTGTAGGTGTATGTGTGTGTGTGTGTGTGTGTGTGTGTGTGTGTGTGATTACATAGTCATGTTTGTATGTATGTGTACCTAGATATATCTGGCCTAAGGGGAATGCGAGGCAAGGGAGTGCGTGTGAGGGAGATAGCATATTACGAATACAAGTGGACTAAAGAATAAGTGAAAGGGAGATAGACAGAGAGAAAGAGACGGAAATAGAAAGGAAGATATGGTGAAAGAGAGTGACAGAGTGAAAGAGAGAGAGAGAGAGAGAGAGAGAGAGAGAGAGAGAGAGAGAGAGAGAGAGAGAGAGAGAGAGCTACACATTTAACAACAACAACGACAACATCAACATAAAGATAATATTTTTATACAAAAAACAAAAAAGCAATATGAGAAATATTCAACTGAACACAGCTAACATTAGATTGGTATATTTTTGTGATTGTTTTGGCATTTTGCTGGTATATTCTTTTGGTTTTTTGATTATTTAGTACTTTGCTTTGTATGTGAAACAGAAAATTGAATAAATACTAGGTTTTTTTTTTTGGTTTTGTTGATTGATTGAACACAAAAAAATAGGAAAGAATAAATATATAGATGTGTATATATTTATGGGATATATAGTAGATGTATAGGTTAAAATATAGCAATATATAAATATATATATATTTGGTTATATATAGATATATATATATATATGTAGTTATATATAATATTGTATATTGTATATATATGTATGTATATAAAATTCATAGACAAAGAACACGACGAAGAGCAAAAACATATGTTGAGTTTTGATTTGTTTTCTTTGCTTAATATTTTTTTTTTTTTTTTTTTGTTACTTTTTGTATTATTTTCTTGTAATAAAATATATATAAAAATTTGTTTTTTTTTTCAATATAGATAAGTATGCAATGTATATAAATGGCAGGTATATAAACGACAGACAGAGAGAGAGAGAGACATAGAGAGTATGACAGAGAGAGATAGTGTTAGAAATATGTAGAGAGAGATAGCATTACGTAATAATCGTGTTTAAAGTTACAAAACAAATTACAGAATCTGATTTTGAGAATTCTTAAGTTCACAATTTTGAGAAAGAGAGAGAGATAGTGAGAATGAGAGAGAGAGACAGAGCGTGTAGCCATATAAAGTGTATTAAATATATAATGTATTTACGTATTTACTAGAGTAACTATATTGAGAGATTTCTATAATAGTTGATAGGTATTCTATCTGTGAGTGAAATTTTGTTTGTCACGAAAAAAGAGTTTTTGTTTTTTACTTTGTGAATTTGGAAGAAAAAAAATAGTTGAGGTTTGTTTTGGTTTTTGGGGGGAATGGGGGTTGTTTTTGTTTTTGTAATGTTTATTTTGATTGTCAACTTTGTATAAAGACCTATCGAAGCAGCAAAAGCATTCACTGAATGGATCGGGGAATGTTTTCAATTTGTGGGAAATTCATCAGTTTTTTTTGTGTTTTAATTTTAGCGGATATCGGGAAGTTTTATGTATATTTTTAAGAGGGCGGAGGGTTTTGTTTTTTTGTTTTTTTGCTGGATTGCTGGGCTGCTTGTTTTTTTTTTTTTTTTTTTTGGTTTTAGAGGGAGGATAATTTGGCAAATTAAAACACTTACCGACTCGTGGGAGGCGCGGTAGTCGAGATCGCCGCCAAGTCCGCCGCCAGCTGATGCCGAACGCGGTTGCATGTGTCTGCTGTGACTGCTGTTATCGTCCTCGCTGCAATCGATCTCTTTCTTGAGACTCTGTAGTGATGAAAATAAACAACGTGTAATTTGATTAAGAGAGGGTGAGAGATTTTAAGAACACACATACAACAAATTGGCAAACTGAAGCATATTTTTATCTAAACGTAATTTATATGCATTAACAGTATGTAAACAGTGTGTTAATTGCATGTTAAAAGTGTGTCAGCTCTATGTTAACAGTATGTTAAAAGTGTGTCAACTCTATGTTACTATTATTATATATTAACTGTATGTAAACAGTATGTCAACAGTGTATTAGCCGTATGTTAACAGTATTTAAACAGTGATTTAACAGTATGTTAACATGTTACGAGTAAGATAAAATATAGCTTCGATAAGATGTAGCTATAATAAGATGTAGCTTTGTCCGTCTGTCTGTTTGAAATACTGGATCTCAGAGAATATGACAGAAGAGGTTAACATCTTTTCGAAAGCACAAGTTTGTTTTCTCACTTCAGCCCCGTAAATTGAAAAAAATCAATTAGCAAACGTATTTTTTAAGCAAGAGTCACGGTTTTTGGCATATACAAAAATATTTTATTGTGGAAGTAATTAAAGAAAATATTTTATGTTGCCAATGTTATTATGTTGCTTTCATTGACAATTTGGACTCTGTGGTATATTTTAATGATAGTATAGTATATCGAATTTGATATATTTTGCTATAAACCTTAATGATGGTCTATTTTGAAAGAATTTAATGT
This sequence comes from Drosophila kohkoa, assembly GCA_019972355.1. Taxonomy (NCBI): domain Eukaryota; kingdom Metazoa; phylum Arthropoda; class Insecta; order Diptera; family Drosophilidae; genus Drosophila; species Drosophila kohkoa. Next base: position 293,991 of record BJEL01000060.1, read on the forward strand.
ATTTTGGACTCTATAGTATATTTGTAAAGTAATGGTATATAAAATACGATATATTTTGGACTCTATGGTATATTTTGAAGGCAATGGAATATCGAATATGATATATTATGGCATATTTTCCAAAGAGTAGTATATCGAATTGGAAATATTTTTCACGCAATGGTATATTTTGAAAGTAATAGTATATTGAATTTGGTATATTTGGCATTCTCTGATATATTTTAAAAATAATAGTAAATCGATATGCCAAATATAACATTCGGTATTTTGTTGGTGCATTAATTTAGTATACGGCACTATTTTGAAGGTTCTAGATGAAATTAGTCATCAATGAGAAGTTGAAAGAGCTTAGCAGAAGCCAGGAAAGGTGAAAATTTACTGTTGAATGCTGCTATAGACTGGTAGTGTACTTAATGGGCGTTACTTACCAATGGCACCGATTGCACTGGCAAGAGTCCGGCAACGACGGGATTCATGAGGCTGGAGGCGCGGCCGTCGTTGGTGTTGCCGCCGTCGCGCGACGAACGCGACGCTGGACGCGCTGACTGTGCCATGGACAGGCTAAGATCGGAGGCGCCGCCGCCCGGTGTCGATCGAGCGGATTCAATGGCCGCGGCAGCAGCGGCGGCGGCGGCTGCGGCTGCGGCAGCTGCTGCTGCGGCGGCAGCCGATGATGAGGGCAAGGTGATCAACGGCGATGGGATGACGGTGGAGCTTGTGGAGAGATCAACGCCACCGCCACCGCTGCTGGACATCTTCATGTTGAGGCCCATATCGTTGCTGCTGTTGTCCGCCTCATCATCATCGTCCAGATCCATTTCATCATCGTAATCATCGTCGAGCACCTCGGTCTTTGGCTGCAGCCGACCAGCGGTGGCCGGTGAATGCAGCAATGCCTCGTGTTCGGCGCGCAACACATCGTCGACATCATCATCGTCATCGTCGTCGGCATCGGCATCGCCATCACCATCATTGTTCGCAGCATCATCGTGGGCCAGTCGAGCGCTGTGATGCGCAATGCGCTGGGCAATGTCTCGGGCTGTGGCCACCGATATCCGGCAATCGTTATCCTCCATCTCATCGTCATTGTCATCGGCATCGGCATCGATCTCAGCATCGCCATCGGCATCGCCCGAGGCATCGGCCTCAGCATCGTCGTCGTCTTCGTCATCGTCGACGGCAACCACATTGCTGCTCGTCAGCGCTGTTGCAACACAGTCGCCGTTGCTGCCACTTGGCGAGCCGCCTCCTGTGGCTGTTGCTGTTGCTGCTGTCGCTGAGGAGGAGGAGGAGGAGCAGGTGGCCTTCATTTGGTTGCTGCTGTTGTTGTTGATGTTCTTGTTGCTGCTGCTGCTGCTGCTATTGGCATTGCTGCTGCTGTTGTTATTGTTGTTGCTGCTGCTGTTGTTGTTGTTGTTGTTGTTGTTACTGTTGCTGCTGCTGTTGTTGTTGCTGGTGTTGCTGCTACTGTTGTTGTTGTTGCTGCTGCTGTTGTTGTTGTTGTTGTTGTGGCTGCCACTTGAGCTCTCGGGCGGCTCAACAGACGCTACAGCGACAGCGGCGGGTCTTTGATAGAGATCTAGCGGCATTATTGGTGTATCATCCTCCATGTCATCCTCGTCCAGCTCATCCTCGTCCTCATCCTCGAGCAGATCGATGGCTGTCACATGGCTGGAGCTTGCCACCGCACTGCTGCTTGCCGCACGCTTCGGCGGCGTCGGACTGCAGCGTTCGCTTGCCTCTCGCTTTGTCCCCAGCGACGTTTCCGTCGTTGATGCGTTTGCTGCGGATGTTGATCCCGATCCCGCTCCGGCTGCTGCTGTAGTTGTTGTTGTGCTTGTTGCTGTCGTACTTGCTGTTGCTGTGGTTGTTGATGTGCTGCTCGTGCTGCCCGCAGCAATTGTTGCCGCTGTGTTCTTGTCCGCTGCTCCAGCTGTCGCTGTTGTTGTTGTCGCTGCTGCTGTTGTTGTTGCTGCTGCTGTTGTGGCTGTTGCTCCCGCTGCTGCTGCTGCTGATGCTGCTGTGGCATCAAGGGCTGCAGCCGCTGGACTATCGGCCGCCTTGCTGCCACCGCCCGCTCCGCCGCCGCTGGCCTGCGAATGGGGACGCAGTCGATCCGGTTCCCGTTCGGGTTCCCGCAACGTCGTATTCTGATTTGTCATCTCGGCTAGGCCTTTAACCTGTCGAAGCACATTGATTAGTAAGTTGAATAAATATAGTGAAAGGTGATAAGAGGTCGGTCTGACTTTGTCTACGTCTCTGGCTTTTTCTCTCTCTCTCTCTCTCTCTCTCTCTCTATCTCTGACTGTCTTTCCTCTTTAATGTGCCCTCTCTGTCTTTTACTCACTACGGGTCTTTGTTGCTTTGACTGACAGTCTGGTATATTTTGCACTCTTTGGCATATTTTCAATGTAGTACTATATCCATGTACCAAATATAGCATTTGGTATATTTTTAGTATTTTTTCGGTATATTAACTGTTGTTGCTTTGGCTGACAGTCTAGTATATTTTGCACTCTATGGTATATTTTCAATGTAGTACTATATCCATGTACCAAATATAACATTTAGTATATTTTTAATATTTTTGCGGTATATTAACTGTTGTTGCTTTGGCTGACAGTCTGGTATATTTCGCACTATATGGTATATTTTGAATGTAGTACTATATTCATGTACCAAATATAGCATTTGGTATATTTTTAGTATTTTTGCGGTATATTAACTGTTGTTGCTTTGGCTGACAGTCTACTATATTTTGCACTCTATGGTATATTTTGAATGTAGTATTATATGGTACATGGATATAGTACTACATTCAAAATACATACATAACTACATGAAAAATATAACATTTAGTATATTTTTAGTATTTGTGTGGTATATTATTTGTTGTTGCTTTGGCTGACAGTCTGGTATATTTTGCAATCTATGGTATATTTCGAATGTAGTACTATATCCATATACCAAATATAGCATTTGGTATATTTTTAGTAATTTTGTGGTATATTATTTGTCGTTGTTTTGACTGACAGTCTGGTATATTTTGCACTGTATAGTATATTTTCAATGTAGGACTATTTTCATGTACCAACTATAACATTTAGTATATTTTTAGTATTTTTGTGGTATATTATTTGTTGTTGCTTTGGCTGACAGTCTGGTATATTTTGCAGTCTATGGTATATTTTGAATGTAGTACTATATCCATGCACCAAATATAGCATTTGGTATATTTTTAGTTTTTTTGCGGTATATTTTCAAATCGAATACCGCACTGTTTCGCTTTTACTCGCAATGGGTAGCGGGTATCTCAATATACCAATTATAGCTTTGGTATATTTTTAGTATTTTTGCGGTCTATTAACTCGGTATATTTTAAAATTAATACTGCATTGTTTTGCCTTTATTCACAATAGGTCAAGCACACTCCACTGTAGCTTTCTTACTTGTTTTCCATTATTTCTCCACATTCGTTCGGCATTTTTTTGGTCCCCAAATATCCAGGTTGGAGATCTTCTCAAATTGTCTCCGGGCGACCTTCTTCTATATTTTTTTTTATATTTCAGTGGGTCTTATTATTTGTTTCTCTCTCTCTCTCTTTTTGTGTAGCTGTCCTTTTATATATGTTTCTGCCTCTCTCTATGTTTCACCCTCTGCATATCAACCTATCTTTTTTCTTTTTTTTCGTCTCTTTCTCTGTTTGCGTGCCTCTCTCTTTCTTTCTTCCTATTCTATCTTCTTGAATGACTCTCTATGTCTCTCTCTTTCTCTGCCTGACTAACTATCTCCTTAGTCACATTTTCTATCTGACTGTCTGTCTCTTTTTGTTGATCCATCAATTTCCTCGTTATCGAACTTTCTCTCTCTCTCCATTCCTGTCTCTCCTGTCGCTCTCGCTCTCTACTCACCTTGAGTGATTCGGCTGTCTTGAGCAGCGCTGGCAACTGACAATATTGCACGTTCACCTCGCCCTTGTACATGAATTCAACTAATGTTTGCAGCTCGGCAAAACGGACGTCCTTCAGTATCACAATTGGATGTGGATCGGAGTGCTGCAGAAACAGGCTCTGGAAATACGACGAGCAGGCCGACAGGACCACCTGAAATGCAAGCGAAGCAAAAGAAATATAGTTAAGGCCAATGAAAATTTGCAACTTATATAAAGATCTTTTAATTATACATATTTAAGCTTTCGACTAATGTCGATCATTCATAATGTTTTATGGCATATTTCTTAATTCGTATTAAAAGTTAGTTTTAAGGAAATATATTACAAATATATTACTAAACGATACTTTGTCAAAGCTAAAATGCAGACAAAAAAAAAACAGCTAACTAAGATATAAAACACTAAGCCATATCGATAGTTTAAAGTTCTATGTATATCGATCATTCATAATCGAAGTTAAAGATAAAATGCAGCCAAAGGAACAGTTGTCTAAAATTTAAAGGACAGATGGAATAACATACAAAATGATATCGATATTTTGAAGATCATTTAGAATCGAAGTTAAAGCTAAAGTGTAGACAATGAAACAGTTGACTAAACTATAAAAAAATATCAATAGATCGATACTTTCAAGTTCGATATATATTGAACTCCCATAAGTATTGATGAGTCATAAGTTATAATAGGCCCCGATTTCTCATTCAAATATCATAACTCGTTTATCAAGAAAAGAATTCACATAAAAAGCAGCTGCAATGTTCGCATCACAATAATCGATTCAGTGCGTCTATCGATAGCATGTTTATTGCTGCCCATTAGACGCGCAATTTAATAACAGTAAATCGATAATGAGAATTTATCGATTGCCCCGTTTTTTATCTATTAGCGCTCAGCGCATAATTCAAGTGTATCGATAACTGCATATTTATCGATAGTACATTAGAAAGACAGTAAAAGAAGGAGACAGAGAGAGAGAGAGAGAGAGAGAGTTGCGAACGACGTTGCCATGCAACGTCATGTTGCGAGTGGGCAACTGGAAGGAAGGAAGGGGGACGAAAGGCATTTATTAGATTTACGATCGGTGTTGGTGCTTTGAAGATGCAGACAAACGTGGTCCTCGACTGGCCAACTGGCTGTGATTGCTGCGGGCGTCAAGGCGTGAACACGCCACGAATGACAATGCGCTGCCAGCAACGAGCAACTAGCAACTAGCAACCAGCCAGCAACTGGAATGAGAGCAACAACAACAACAACAACTCTTGCCACATATCTGTCGATTTTTATGTGCGCTTGCACGCCTTGGGGTATGCAATGCACTCTTCGGGAATCGGGCGATGGAGGTTGGAGTTGGAGTTGGGGGAAGCAATGTTGTAAATTTTCATGGCTTGGCAAATTGAAAAGGCGTCGGCCGCGCATTTCGCATATAGATTCGCCAGCCAGCCGCAGTCTTCTGGCCTAATGAGCTTTTTTCTTTCTCTCTCTCTGTCTTTCTTTCCCTCTCTCTCTCTCTCTCTCTCTCTCTCTGTGTGTGTTGGTCGAGATCGTGGTCTCTGCTCCTGGAGTCGCCTGTCACGCGCCGTTTGCGCTAGAATTTATTTAAAAAAATGCAATCGGCGCGCACACGCCCCCAAAAAAAAAAAAAAAAAATCATAGGAAAATCGCAAAAATGAGCGTTAATAAATTCACGCGCATATTAGTGTTGTTCGACGGGGGGAAGGGGAAAGGGAAGAGGAAAGCGAAGTAGGGGTGTCTGGCATTAAGAAAATCGAATTTCCTGATTACAAAAAAAGCGGACAGCAGCTTTTACAGTAGGAGGCGCTGTCCAAAGCGGCGCAAATTGCCAACACTTTTAATTGAACGCCTCGCGGTCGCAGTCGCTGCCTCAGTCGACGTCGCCGTCTCAGTCCCCGTCTTAGCGCAGTGTTATTATTAACATTGCTGGCATAACGCCCCCAAAGCTAATGAACGCCAAAGGCTTTGATTTCCAACGCCACGCGCATGTTGCATGTAATTTGCAGCCCCAAATAGTCAACAGCATAAATTGCAATAGATTAACTAACAGCAGTATTTTAAGAGGGGGAAAGTGAGAGCAAAGAAAGGGGTGGGGGGGGGGGGGGGCAAACCATCTAAAGTACGACTTATAGATTGCGAGTCCTGTGGAGGCGTTGCCACTTTCTCGAATCGCAATCGTCAGCGAATTTAAATGAAATTACAAAAGAGCACAAACGCCTCACAGCTGCACGTGACGTGAAGATGATGATCAAAAGCCAAATGAACTGGAAATGTTGCAAGCCTTTGCACTTGCAACGCCACAACTGCAGCTGGAATGCGAGCTTGCAACTGCAACTGCAACTGCAATGTTTTGCTCAGTTTATCTATTGCCAATTACGCGCTACGCACTTGCCATTAATCAATGCACCAAATTGGCAATGTGTCTTTTAAAGGGCTCGATCCTTAACTAGTCTGGCAACGCCCAGTCGCCAACTCTACCGATCGACGGCAATTCCAGCGAGAACTAACATCAGTTGCAAACTTTTGCGATCGATATTATCATCGAGAATACAAGTATTGGGCAACAAGAGCAAAAAGAAGTAGATCGTTGAATTAAGTGCTGCCCTTTTTCACACTTGTCAGTCGCATTTTCCTCAACTAAAATCGTTTAAACTTAAATGATCGATGAGTTATCGATCTATATTTACAGATCAAGACCAAACAAAATAAATATATATTATTAGTTGCAATGAATGTCATATCACTATAGGTTCAAGAATATAAAAACTATTTTCTGCCTTTTTTGAAGATAGCATGTCTGATCAATCAGAAAGTCATCGACATTAACTGGTATTTAATAATAAAATAGAATAAAAATTATATTCTACTAATAGATATATAATAGAATAGATTGAATAAACAAAAAAATAGCTGCTGACTTTTTCTACACTAGGCAGTAGCATTTTCCTCAACTAAAATCGTTTAAGCTTAAATCATCGATCAGTTATCCATCAATATTTACAGATCAAGGCAAAAGAGAATGTCATATCACAATTGAGTAAATAATCTAAAAAAATTAAGTACTGTCAATCAGAATGTGATCGACATTAACCAAGATTTAATAACAAAATAAAATAAATGAATCTCATATGAGCGAAAAAAGGAATTAAACAAAAAAGTAGCTGCTGACTTATCCTACACTAGGCAGTAGCATTTTCCACAATGTGAAGTGATGATGCATTAAAGATCGATCAGAATGCGATTGATATTGTATATCGATCAACTATTTAATAGCAAGCACATAATATTGTACTACTTTCTCTTATCAACAAATAGTTCAAATAAGGTAAAAATTGAGTGCCTTCTTTTTCCACACTTGGCAGTGGCATTTTCATGCACGTGTGGAGGTTGCAAGCAGTTGATTTCAGCTCGTTTATAAAAAAATCAATAAAATGAAATTATAGCATAATTACACGAATATTTGCCATAAAAAATGCTATAATGCAAATTATAGAAATTTGCGCACATTTAAAGTGCGGCACGATGGCAAGGGAGAGCAAAATTAAATAAACTAGACAAAGGAGAAGAAAAAGAAGAAGAACAAGAAGAAGGGGAGAAAGAGGAGGAGGAGGAGGAGGAGTAGAAGGAGGAAAAGAGCTAATAATAATGCTTGCAAAAGCCGCAAATTGTGTTGATCAGCCTGAGGAAGAGTTGAGCGTTGAATTTGAGCATCGAGCTGGGCACAGCTGAGGCAGGGACTGGGGCAGGTTGCAGGTGGCAGGTGGCAGGATGCGGGTGGGGCAGCTTGGGTGGGGCAGGTGGAGGTGGTGGGTGCAGTTGTTCGGTGGCTATTTGTGGCAGTAGCGCGAGCATCAAAAGATGCAACTGCAGCTGCAGCTTAAATTATATTAAGACATAAATGTGGACACAGAGGACGTTGCCGCAACTTGCAACTTGCGACTTGCAACGCGGCCCAAAATGGACAACAACAATGAAAAGAGCCGCAAGCAACAAATGCAAAATTGCAGCAGAGCAACTGCTGCAACTGCAACAACGAAAAATCTATGTATGCGTGCATGTGTTTGTGAGCGAGAGAGAGACAGAGAGGAAGCGATATGCAAACATAATAATTTGCATATTTCGCCGCAGTGTTTTTGAGGAGACCCGCCGACTGCTCCGATGGTGGTCAAGCAACAACAACAGCAACAACAACAGCGTAAATATTTTCAGGGAGTGGCTATAATAGAAATGTTAACCTTTTGCAGCAGAGACTCGACTCGCAGCAAGTCGTTTACACACCTATCTCTTTCCCACACCCAACTTTTCGCTTAAGCTCGCTTTGCTGCGTTCGCAGTTTTAGAGCCATAAAGCAGTCACGTTTCGTTAGGTCAGCGCTTGTCAAACCGTTCACTGCCTGCCTGACTGACTCACAAAACTGTGAAATAATGCGAGACTGTCAAATAATGAAACATTTTTCTGTGCACACTTGCACACATAAAAATAGCTCCACTCTTATTAAGGTGTAAATTTCTTATTCTTTAAATATTTGTTTATTACACATTTTATTATTAATATCATACGATTTAAATTGAGGCACATTTTTTAGTGTTTCAATTTAGTGAAAGTGTCTCTATTTTCAAGTTCACAGCTGTATACAGAGTCGATAAACACGCCTATACGTATTATAGTACGAGTTGCAGTACTCATAAATAACTACTAACTGCACTCACAACTCACGATTCACGACTATCAAATGATGCCTCATTGGGCCTCGGGTTAGTCATCTTCTCGGGAAGCTGTAATATCTTATTTTGTGCAACTAAAATAATGACTTCAACTATCGCGAGATACTGTACCAAATTGTAGAGACAGTGAAATAGTTTATAGGCTGCTGATAGTCAAAAGTTGACTAATATGAAATGGAAAATATTCTGAATTATTCTTTTTTTTTTATTATTATTATTACTACATGTGTGAAATAGTTTTTTCCGTTTACATACTATATAGGCTGCTAATAATCAAAAGTTTACTAATATTAAATTCTAAATTTAATCTGAATTAATCTGTTTTTTGGTTGTGGAATATCTACATTTCATAGAAAATTATTATTGGAAATTCTATAAGAATTGTAGAGACAGTGAGTTAGTTTTTCAAAAGATGACCAATATGAAATAGAATATATTCAGTATCTACAATTTAGAGAAAATTACTACTGACGATTCTATAGAAATTGTAGAGATAGTGAAATAGTGTTTTCTGCCTGTAAACCTTTGAAATTCTATATTATTCTGTTTTTTCATTATTTTCATTATTTTCAAGTTTTTATTTTTATCTTGATCTGTACAAAACTCTAGAGACAGTGAAATACTTTTGTGAATATGAAATCGAATATATTATGTATAATATTTAAATTGAAGAGCTTAAATTTGAACTTCAAATGGAAATCATTAAGATAAATGAGAATAATTGACGACTTTATGTGAATTCACTATGTATACCACATCTGAGGAACATTATGAGTAACCTTAGTATTCCGGAAATATGCAATGTATAATCTCCAGCATAACCTTAAATGCCTCAGTACCATATGTTAACTATTATATTGAAGTGATGCGGTGTTTTATCAATTTATATATTTTATTGTCGATTCGATAACAAACAAATCATAAATATATTCTGCGTACGATTAACAAAAGCTTTGCAGTTAACTTGGCTTTTTTTTCGTGAAGCTGATTAATGGCCAACACAAAAAGAGGGAAGCTTACTGAATAATGCAAAAAAAAAAAAAAAAGAACAAAAACAACAAAAAATATTAATAAATTACTGCAGAAAAAGGCCAAAGAAAAAAATATGGCATTTCTAATTTAACAACTGCGCTTCAAATAAAAATTGCGTTTTTTTTTTTTTGTGTGCCAACTGCTGCTATTTAATTATTTTCTTAGAGCTCATTTCAACGGCAGCGACGATGACGATGACGATGACGACGACGACGTCGGCGGGGGCACAGCGTGAGAGCAAGACAGAGAGCGAGAGAGAGAGAGAGAGAGAGCGAGCGGGCAGCAACCACACACATCACATGTTGACCTTGATATTCGCATTCGCAGCGGAACCAACTTTGTGTGTGCAAGCAGCGTCTGTCTGTCTGTATGTGTATGTGTGTGTGTGTGTGTTGTTCGATGCGGCGACGTCGACGGCGTGCAAAGCATTAAGCAGAAACAGCGTCAGCGCACGCAACGCAGCAGCTGAGAGCTTTGTCGTTAGTGTAGCGTGCGAAACGACAGCCAAAGAAGAGGAAGGAAGAGGTGCTGATGTGGAGCTAAAGTGTGGAGAAGGCAGTCGTGGAGGGGGAGGCAAAAGGCAAGGGCGCAGCGCGTTTGTAAAACTTGCGAGTGCGCGGGTGTATGTGTGCGTGTGTGCATGTGCATGTGTGCGTGTGTTCGTGTTTGTGTGAGTGAGCGTGATGGCGTGAGAGCAAACGTGTGATAAGCGGAAGGGGGCGTAAAGGGGGAGCGGCCGGCAAAATGTGAATTGCAAAAACGCAGCAAAAAAAACAACAAAAAAATAGCAACAACAACAAAATAAATAAATAAATAAAATTAAAAATTATCTCATCAAATGTGGCGACTGTTTATTTTAAGTATTTTTCTTCCCCTCTTCACCTCCTAGTTCTCATTGTTGTTGTTGTTGTTGTTGTGATATTTTTGGGATTTGCGGGTGCGTTAATTTCAGTACTGAAGCATCTTGAGGTGATTATTATTGTTATTATGGCCATTATGCTTAAAGTTAATTAGCCAAATGCAACCAGCAAACGGCACAACAACAAACCATAAATAATTAAATGCCATCAAACATCGCGTCGAAACGCCTTTTATTCATCTTTATGTACATTTTATAGTAGTAGTATGTTGTATTTTTGTTGTTGTTCACTGTGCACAATGACCTTGGAATTAGAGTCCAAACAAAATTGGTGTGGCGAAAAAAAAATGTATAAAGAAAAATTAACAAAACTGAAACCGAAACCGAAGCTGAAGCCAAAACGCAACAAAGTGAAAAAAAAACTCATACACACACACATACAAAACTATGCAAAAGTTGCCGAAAAAAAAACGAGGCAAGAAAGCTCGACTGCGAAATACCCGTTATGCATTATTAGAGAACAAAGTGTGAACATACTTTAAATTTGCGCAAATAATCTATACTCAATACCCTTCTACTTTTAGAGTAGCGGGTATAAAAACTCAAATGGCAGTAGTATGAGTGTGCGTCTCACACACACATGCACTTACTCATTTGCAAGCTCTCTTCGACAGCTCGTTGTTGTTGTGATCGATGTGTGTGCATTTCAATCGATAAGCTTCGACAAGTTTGCAGGCCACATTCAAGCACACGCACACGCACAATCAGCTGTTGAATTTTTGTTGTTGTTTTTGTCGTCTCACGCACATTTCAAGTTCCAGACACAGACGCGCCCCCAAAAAAAAGCAAAAAATCAAAACATGCGTAGAGGCAGCGAACGCAATGTCGGATGACGTCACATCCAACAAGTTCGTGTGCGAGAGAGAGCAACTCATACACACGCAACGCCGACGCCGACGTCGTCGTTGTCGTCGTCGTCGTCGATGTCTGCCCACTTGTTGCCGACGAAATGACGCACAAAACGCATAAAGGCAATTGTACATGTTTTGCATGCGCTGCTGCCGCGCTGCTTCTGCTGCTGATGCTGTTGTTGTTGTTGTTGTCGTAGTCGTCTGCATGCGTGCGCGCGCGTGTGTGTGTGTGTGTGAGTGTGTGATTGAACGAGTTTTATATTTATACTGTAGACGACGTACACACAATTTGACATTGAACTTGAACTTGAGCGTTGCGTTACGTTAAGTTGGGTTGCGTTGCGTTGCTTTGTGTTGCGTTGTGTTGCTTGTACGCACCATTCGCAGTTGTTGTGTGGTTGCTTATCGGCGTGTGCCGTTATCTGATGATAAAACGAGTGTGCGCAAGTGAGAGAGAACGAACTTCACACAGCTGTTGTTTGCTGTGAGAGTGCTTGCTTGCTCTCTCGTTTTTAATATCTTTGCACTGTGGGGTCTGTCAAGGTCGCAATGCAAATTTATGCGCACATGCGAGAGATTTATTTATGCGACGCCTGCGCTGCATTGTTTACAATTCGTAATTAATTTATGGCTGCGACTGAGGCAGCCAACAAGAGCGGCAGCTGTGACAGCTAATTGCAGGTAGTCGGCGCCACACAATAGCGTCTAAATAATATCCGCCCAATGGTCAGCAAGCAAGCAGCCTATGAGAACTTTGAAGCGTGCAAAAGTAAAGCAAAGAAATGAAAGGAAAAGAAAAGACAACAACAACAACAAAGAGTTTGGCATAGCCAAAGCTAAATTGCTGCAGCGTTGCACGCACAAAAGACGCGCCGGAAAGTCGCTAAGCGTCCGTCCCACAGTCCCACAGTCCCATAGTCTCCACTCGCTTGTCCGTTTTGCCCCATTGTCATTGTTGTCTAACAACAATTGCGTGTCTGTGGTCAGCAGCGACAGCCGAAGCTTTTGTGGTCATCCATTTGTTAGCCGGAAGCTCGCAAGACGGCCAGAGAGCAACAGGACAAAACACAGAACACACAAAACCAAAAAAAGAAAAAAAAATAACAAAAACAACGCAGCACTTGACCCGCCGAAATACCACACACATACACACACACACAAACATACGCACATGGTGCTTAGGAGAGGCAATGGCCCAAGGTCAGCAACAGGCGACGAGAGAGCGACGACAGATTATCCCACGCTAAGCAAAAGGGACAGCACTGTTCTCTCGCTTCACTCTTCCTCTTTCACCTCCTCATTCGCAAAGCACAAAAACCCAACGACAACAAAAGTGATCGACACCCAAGAAAAGAGCAAAAGAGTGAGAGCGAGATGCATATACTATTATTGTATGTAGAGAGATATGCATAAGGAGCAGATTGTGCTGTTGTTATTGATTTGTTCTTGTTGTTGTTGGTGGTGTTTGTTGCTGTTAACAATTTGTTGCAAATTGTAAAATGTAGTCAGCAACATAATTTAATTGACGCCGTTATGGGCACGGCAACAAACAACTGGCGATCAGATCTTGAACAAGTTACATGCATTTTGGGCAACAATTTGCTTTGCTTTGCTTTGCTTTACGTTGCTTTACGTTGCAGCCCCGAAACCAAAGTCGAAACCGAAACCGGAAAGAGAACGTTACGTTTATTGTTCAACAGTTTGCAAAGTTGTTGCAGTTGCAGTTGCCGTTGCAATTGCAATTGCAATTGCTGTGGGTGTTGCTGTTGCTGTTGCTGAGCTGAGGGGGAAATCAAGAAATTCACAGTTAAGCGAAAAGTTACGAATCATTTGTTATTATTATTAGCTTTTAACAGCGAATGCTGCAGTTGCAGTATTTTATACTACATATATATTTTATACTATATGTTAGTATATTTCTGTGACTTTGACTTTGACTTTTCTTTAAGTGATTTGCTCCTAAGTATTACTTGGATATAAATTTAGTTTTTGTTGTAACTATTCAAGTATGAATCTATACTATTAAAAACTATTAAAATTGTAACGAAAAAATCAGCATGTATACTTAATATTTAACTCTTTGTTAAGTTTAAAAATGAAATTCATCAAATATGAAGAAACCAAGTTGTGAATAAAAATTACAACATGTATTAATAAGAAATCAGAAAATGAGATTTACCATAAATACATTTTTTCTTAAATAATCGATTATAGTATTATTTATTTTGAAACTTCCGGCTTTCTATTGCTATATACTTTAAGCACGATTTAAAGTTTTCGTTGATATGAAAAAATATGTACATAATACATATTTTCAAGCTTACTACATTGTTTTTATTTTTTAATATTGTAAGTCTGAATTTTTGTATAATACTAAATATTTTCTTCTTTTAAGAAAGGTCCCACATCTAATGGATAATCTAAACTAAGATTTCTGCTAAGTTGCCGTTGCCTGTTTAATTATTGATAGCTTTATTAAAGCTATAGAACTCAACTTGTTCAACAACTTTCCTTTTTATTAAAAAATAAAAAAAAACTATAAAAATTTGCATGCCATTATGATAAACACAAACACACACACACATATACACAAAGATGAAATTTCAATAAGCATAATAGATAGAGAAAAAAAGCCATATAATTCCTAAAATCGAAATTAGTAATTATGCATATGCAACTTTGAGGGTGCCACACCTTGATTATCGACGATTGGAATTTAGCGTTTTTTTCTTTTTTTTTTTTGTTTTCTTTCTGGTTTATTAGAAACGCACACTCGCAATCGTAATCGCATTCGCAAGAGAAAGACAGCAAGAAAAAACAAGTAAGAAAGTTACAGTCGAGTGTGCTCGACTGTGAGATACCCGCTACCCATTTTTAATAAAGGCAAAATATTGCGGTATTATTTTCAAAATATACCGAAAATACTAAAAAATACTAAAAATATACCAAATGGTATGTTTGGTATATCGATATTGTACAGCATTCAAAATATACCATAGACGGCACAATATACCAGATTGACCCCTAGTAAGTAGGCGTTTTTGCCCATACAAAAGTATTTCTTTAATAACTTGCACAATTTTTATCTGATCGTAACCAAATTTTCAGGAATCATAACTACTATAGTAATTAATTTATATACCAAAACTCTAGCTTTAAAATTAGGTTTGTTATTTGATTTTTTTGATTTGCGGGGGGCGGAAGTGGGCGTGGCAAAAATTTAAAACAAACTTGATCTGCGTGCAAACATAACAAATGCTGTCGAAAAAAATTATAGCTCTATCTCTTATAGTCTCTGAGATCTAGGTGCTCATACGGACAGACGGACGGACGGACAGACGGACAGACGGACATGGCTAGATCGTCTCGGCTGTTGACGCTGATCAGGAATATATATACTTTATAGGGTCGGAGATGCCTCCTTCTATCTGTTACATACATTTCCTGTCGGCACAAAGTTATAATACCCTTCTACCCTATGGGTAGCGGGTATAAAAAGTCGCTAGCGTTTAAAAACGCGCCAACGCATGCGTTGCGACTGCGATTGTGACTGCTAGTGTGTGTGTGTGTGTGTGTGTGTGTGTGTGTGTGCTTTTCAGTTCCTGTTGCTGACGTCAGATTCGCCAGCGACACATTTGTGCATAGTTTTGTCGTTGCCGGGCCACGCAGCTCGTGTCGCAGCTGACCTTCAAACTGGGTTTTAATTTTGCTTTTTGCTGCCTGCCCGGCTGCGTTTTGCCTTTATTATTATTATCGTTGCCGTCGTTAGTTACTGCCGCTTGTTGTTGTTGTTGTTGCTGTTGTTAGTAGCGGCAGCAGCTTATAAAAATGTTGTTAGAATTATGCCCAGCTCGATTCAACTCAATGCGACTCAACTCGACTTGGCTTGGCTTGAGCTGGCTAACAGAGCCGGCTTAATGCCGCTCACCGACTTTGCATCGTCGCGACGCTTGTGCAACAATTACTAATTATATACTAAGTATTTTTGTATACTAATACTATGTATATGACAGCAACAGCAGCAACTCTGGCTGCTTTAATGAGATACGACGCTATCTTTCTATTCGCGCGTCTGTATCTCAATTTGACTTCAGCCTCCGCCTTCACCTTGCCCCTCTCGATATGTGCGTTTGTCTCTGTCTGCAGTTTTTTATTTCTCTCTCTTTTAGTTTTTATTGTGCTTAAATATAAAGAAAAGATATAAATCTGTTGAAAATGCGCATAATTATAGCAGCAACAGCAACAGCAACAACGACAGCAACAACACCTGGTTGTTGGCTCGCTGCTTGGGGCTTAGTTCCAGCCTCGGTCGTGACAAGAAAAGTTGTTAATTTTAATTATAATTCTCTCCTTCTCCCTCTCTCCCTCTCTCTGTCTCTCTTTCTATCTATGCATCCATTTTTTTCCTTCTGTTATTTACTATTTTAAGATTTGTTGCATGCTGAAAATTGCACAAAATAAAAGTTAGAAAAAAAACAAAACAAAACAAAACAAAGCTTAATGCGATTTATTTGCATTGCATTTTAAACCTGATTTATTTGCAGTTGAAAGCTTCAACAAATACCGAAATTTATATTTACATTTTTATGCCCTAAAAATACTTGTATTTATTTTTAGAGCACATCTCTCAAATGTTCAATTAGATTGTAAATTTGCCATATTTATTGTACTGATTCGTAATAAATTCCCAAATTGAATAAGTCGACTTCCTGCACTTGCCAACAACAACAACAACAACTAACTATAAACAATTTTTTGGCAAGCACACAAAATAAGTAAGACAGCTATAGTCGAGAGTGCTCGACTGTGAAATACTCGTTACTCATTTGCTATAAAACGGCAAATATAATTATTATTATTATTATATTATTCTTAAAATATACCAAATTAATACGGCAATGAAATGCTAAGAGCTAAACAGTGCGGTATTATTCTCAAAATATGTCAAATTAATATACCGATAAAATACCAAGATATACCAAAGGCTACATTTGGTATATCAATATATTATTACATTTGAAATATACTTTATATTGTCGGTTACATACATTTTCTGCACGTATAACGTTATATGTTATATGAATTTAGTATATTAATATACTATTACATACAAAATATACTTTTCTGCCTGCTACCCAAATATCCTGAGGGCACAAAGATAAAATACCCTTAATTACCCATGGGTAGCGAGTATAAATATACCAAATTAATATATCAATAGATTGGTATAAAATATCAAATGCTATATTTGGTATATTAATATACTATTACATAAAAAAACACGTTATGGAGCCGGAGATGTCTCCTTCTATCTGTCACAAATAATAGTATTAAACTATACTAAAGACTGTCTTTGGTATATTAATATACTATACTTTCTACATGTTACACACATTTCCTGTGTACACAAAGTTATAATATCCTTCTAACCTATGATTAGTGGGTGTAAATATACCAAATTAATATACCGATATTTTACCAAAATATACTAAATGCTATATTTGGTATATGAATAACAATTATACTTAAAATATGCCAAATTATTATACCAATATACTACTAAAATATACCAAATGCAGGCACACACTTAGAATACCCTTTTACCCTTTAGGTAGCGGGTATAAAAATGTTAATTGACAGGCGGCCAAATGCCAAAACGAGTCAAAACGCAAATAACTCAAAAAAAAAAAAAAGTTTGCGTTTGTTTTGTTTCTCTTTCGATCGCATCGAAACGAAGCGAATTGCGAGTGTGTTGTAAATTAACAATTATTGGTTATTAACATGACAATTTTATACCATTTTAATGCATACTTCACCGACAGCAATAGCAACGAGCAACAGCAACAACAACAAATGTCGGCAAGTCGCATTTGAAGGCATTTAATTGAATGCGTGAATTGCTTTTGTTGATTGCAGCAGCCGTCGTCATCGTTAGATTCCAGTTCTTTGCCTTGTTGTTGTTACTGTTGTTGTGGTTGCTGTGGTTGCTGTTGTTGGTGTTGTGGCTGTTGCCGTAGGTTGGCAAAGTTGGCCGCGTGAAAACGTGACGTTTGAGAGCTGCTCAGATTAACAGCAGATTCGAATGTAGCAAAAAAAAAAAAAAGACAACACAAAAACAACTCGTAACAGCAACAACAACAATTGCAACAACAACAGCAACAACAACAGCAACAACGACAGCAAACTGCACACAACGCGAACGTTTTGAATATTTTTGTATAATTTTCCAATTTAAATTAACAGCGATATTGTTGCTGCTGCCTGTTGTCGATTTTTTCCCAGGCCAAAAAAAAGAAGAAAAAAAAATGAATGCCGGCAGCAATATGCGTTAGTTGCTGTTGTTGTTGGTTGCTGGTTGCTGCGGAATGCATTGATATGCAGTTGCTTATAATAGTTTTCTGTTGTTGTTGTTGCTGTGTTTGCTATTGTTTTATGGCAGTCAAGAAAATGTAGGCAAAAACTAAAAAAAAAAAAAACTCAATGCATCAAGTTGTTGCTGTTGCTTTGGCTGCTGCTTGCCATATTATGGTAATGTAATCAATTGATTGCTAATTGATAATTATGGCAGCGAGTTGAGCAATGTCCGAGCTAATCAAAACGTGTAATTGCAATTCGAGCCGACGCGCAACAACAAAATTAAATGATTAACCGAAATGCAAAGCACCAAAAATTCAAATTCAAATCTGAGTTGACATTCGAATGCAAACGAAGTGGAAATTTCGTGGCAAGTGGAGCAGAGACTAAGAAAATCGTCATTTATTTTATTTTTGGTATATACAATAACAACTGCAGAATTTATTAATCCTAAAAAATTAGATAAAAATCGTGGAAGTTTTTTGAGAACAACTTTTGCATGGCAAAAACGGATCTTAGATGTTTTTTCTGACCATCTGGTATATTTTATACTCTACGGTATATTATGAATTTATACTAAATATGGTCTTTGGTATATGTTAGTATTTTGCGGTATATTAAGTTTTTTTCTTATAGCTTTTAACTTGCATATACGAATTCAAATCTGAGTTGACATTCGAATGGAAACGAAGTGGAAATTTTGTGGCAAGTGGAGCAGAAGCTAAGAAAATCGTATATTTCATTTTTTGTACGACAATAATAACTGCCGTATTTATTAATCCTAAAAATTGTGGATTTTTAAAGAACTACATTTGCATGACAAAAACGCATACAGTCTGGTATATTTTGTATTATATGGTATATTCCGAATATAGTACTTTATCGATATACTAAATATAGACTTTGGTAAGTTAGTATTTTCGTGGTATATTAATTCGGTAGCACTATAATGATATACTAAATACACTCTTCGGTATATGTTAGTATTTTTACGGTATATTAATGTGGTATATTCTTAGAATATAGCTTTCTTATTTGTTTTTTTTATTGGATTTGCTTTCTTATAACTTTTAACTTTAATATTAGAATAATAGAATTTTATTTTGAGTTGACAATCGAAAGGAAACAAAATGAAAAGACTTAGAAAATTCAATATATTATATTATATATAATTTTGTATACAAATTGTGTGTTTTATAAGTTTCACAGCATTTGCTTTCTCTCAGCTTTGAACTCATCTGACCACTTAAATATCGATTTACCATTTTTAGGCATCGCATCGCATCGTTGCACGATTGTTGCTGAATGCGGTGAATGTTGTATCATTTACAATTCACAATTCACAATTTACAATTCACAATTCGCATTTGTGCGACTAATTATCAAATTATATTGCAGGCTGTCATGGTGCATTAGTTAGAGACTCGGACGTGGCGAATGCGGCGCATGCGCAATTCTTGCATTACGCATACGCAACGTTGCAGCTTGCAACATGACTGCCAACTGCGGCTGCTATAATTGCCGCCCACTAGCAAGCACGCCCACACATCGTGCTCACACAGTTCCACAATGCGATGACGATGAAAGATAATAATAATGAGTGTTTGTTCCTTGCTCAGTTCAGTTTGGTTCAGTTCAGTTCAGTTCGGTTCGATTCAACGTTGTTAACATCAAATTGCAATTAGCCGCACTTTTTTACTCTTGTTGTTTTGTGTATTGCCTCTCCCTCCTCCCTCCTCCATCCTCCTCCTTTTTTTTTTGTCATATACTCTGTTCTTTGTTTATTGTAAATTATTAAATGTTGCTCAGGGGCTAACGATAATTTCGTTACAATTATGCAAATGCAATGCGCGAGAGCGCAACAATTTTATGCTCTTGGTGGGGGTGTGTCTGTTGCAACAGCAGCCTGTTGCATGCCACACACACAAATGCCTGGCTGCCAAAATTGGCTCACAACTCAAGGCTAGGCCAATGCACTCGTAATCAGCATTAATCGCAAATTTATGAAACCAAAAGACGCGAGTTTATTTTTTTCTTCGTTTGTGAGATGTTTATGCGACTCATTACTCATTTTATTTATACACTAATCGATGGACAGTTAATGGGAAATTAATCCACATTTTGTTTCTAAATTTACAACTGTATTATTTACAATTAAAATTTGTACATTTCATTTACAATTCACATATTTATTGAGTATGGCAGACTAGACACAAATTACACGAAAAATTCTTAAAAAATCTCTCCAATAAATACCTTTTCATTTAATAAAACTATATGCATTTTTAATGTGAGAAAGATCAGCAACTGAAATATACTGAACGGTATGATCGGTATATTTATATACTACAAAAATACAAATTAATGTACAGAAAACTTTAATTGGTATATTTATATAATATAACATTACAAATGAATATACAGAAAAATACTAAAATATACCTAGAGCTATAATTGGTATATTTATATACTATAGCACTCAAAATATACCGTAGAGAATAAAATTAATCAGTTTTCCGGCCAAGTCAAAATAGTCTTGACAGCTAATTTTGGTTAGTTTCACGTTTAAATATGCTGACATCATACAAAAATAATTTGTATAATAATAATAAAATTAATATCTTTAAAGAATGCTGAGCTTGCAATATTAATTTTCTTTGATGAAATGAGAAATTTGATAATAAATTCTCATTCTATTTGCAATACTTGATTTCTTTGAAGACTTTTCTTTTCGTTTCAATAAATAATCGAAATTTACATATTTTCTTTTGCAATATTCTTCACCTATTCATTAGAAATTTGATAATAATTTCTTATTCTATTTGCAATATTTGCTTTCCTTAAAGACTTTCCTTTTTCTTTCTATAATTTGCCTCTTTTCCTCTGAAATATTCTTCACTTGTTCAATTTAAATAAATTAATAATAATTTCTGACTATATTTGCAATGTTTGTTTTCCTTAAAGACTTTCCTTTTTCATTTTACAATTTACTTATTTTCTTTTGCATTATTCTTCACCTATTCATTAGAAATTTGATAATAATTTCTCACTCTATTTGCAATATTTGCTTTCCTTGAAGACTTTCCTTTTCCTTTCTATAATTTGCTTATTTTCCTCTGAAATATTCTTCACTTGCTCAATTTAAATTAATAAATAAATTAATAATAATTTCTCACTCTATTTGCAATATTTGTTTTCCATAAAGACTTTCCTTTTTCATCTATTCATTAGAAATTTGATATTAATTTCTCACTCTATTTGCAATATTTGCTTTCCTTAAAGACTTTCCTTTTCATTTCGAGAGTTGATTACTTAATCAACAATATTATTTGGCACTAAGTTTTCCGCTGATGAATGATGAATGGCATCATCGAAAACAATTGCTGGCAAATTGATGGTGGTTTAATCGAAGTATAATCGCTAGAAAGAGCAATGCAAAAGCTGTCTATCGACTAGCCAGAGTCGGAGCCAGAAATGAAAAACTCTTCCATGGTCAGATAACTGTTGGCAGTTGCAACCTCTCCTCTCCGCTCTCCTCTTTGCTTTCTTTGAGTGGAGTCTCAGAGTCAGGCTGTGTGCATGCACTTAATAACAGCAATTGCTCAACAACGACGACGTTGCTGCCACCGCCTCCTTTTACCTGCTCGATAAACCCAGCCAGCTCAGCTGCTTATCAACGACAAGCAACAATTAGCACACTGCCAACAACCACAGCAACAACCACAGCAACAACAACAGCAACCACTGCCAGTTGGTCAATGGAAAAATGCGTTATTTCTATTAATATTATTGCTCTTATTATTATTGTTATTATTTGGATTTTTATGCTGCATTTGTTTTTGACATTTTAGTTGATTTCTGCTAGGCAGGCAATTTGTTTTGTTGTCGTTGTCGTTGTTGTTGTCGATGTTGTTGTTGTCAGACATACATATGTTGCAAGTTGTTGCAGCTGTCAATAGAGGCGGTTGTTGCTGTTGCTGTTGTTGTTGCTGTATTGTTGCCATTGTTGCTGGCGGCTTGTCAAAAAAGTGTTGGCAAGACTTACGAGCTGCCGTTGTTGCCGTTAAGTGTTTGCATATATGCATTTTGACAACGACAACAACAACAACGACAACAACAACAACTGTGAACTGCGAGTATCATGTATGGCATGCTGTTTAACACGCTGCTCCTTCCGCCTTCCCCCTTCTCTCTGTCTCTCTCACTCTCTGTGTAAATTTGCACTGGATTCGTATTCGGATTAGGAGATGAGAAGAGAACTCAATCAGCTCGCTCAGCCAGCTAACAAATCAACTTAAGACAACAACCCAAAAAAATAAAAAAAAAAGAAGAAGAGGAGCACACGCCAACAACCAACTGATGCGGCACAAAACTGTTGCAAATATTTGCATTCAACTCCCATTTTTTTTTCTTTTTTTTTTTTGGTACGTTGCTGCTCATCGCTTCAGTTTTCCATTTAGCCAAAGTCATCGAAAGTCATTTGCCAAACAACTAGAGGAGAGCAGCGAAGAGGGAAGGTGAGGTAAGGGAAGGGAAGTGGTCAATGGTCAGTGACTCTTTCTCTCCCACACACACACACACACACACACACACACACATCAGGCATCAGGCATCAGCTTCAGCTTCAGCTTCAGCATCGCGTCGACAGTTCGCAACGACATTTGTTACACTTTGTTTGCCTTGGGGCAACACATCCAGCAAGCAAAAAAAAAAAGGGAAACTAACAACTCTACGCCACGCTGTGCGAGAGGTGGCATGTGGCATGTGGCATGTGGCATGTGGCACTGACCACCGACCACCGACCACTGACCACTCGACTCTTGCAATCGCATCAAATATCAACCGAGCATACGTTAAATGCCTCAAATTGAGTTAAAGTGCCGCTGCCGTTTGGCATTGAGCATTGAGACTGAATGGCCACAACAGCAGGACGAGACAGGACGAAACAGGACTAACATTGCCACTCCCTGCGTATGTGTGTGTGTGTGCAAAAGGATTACAAAAGCCTGCGGCTGTGCGGCGAGTAAAAACTACAACACACACGCCCACACACACTCCCACACACACTGCCGCACAACTATGAGTGGCTGAGGCTGAAGCTGCACGAGGGCAGCTAGCAAAGTTCGCAGCTTAAGTTGAGTGACAACCAGTTAATAAAGCTGAAAGTGTTGTATTATATATACCAAATTAATATACCACAAAAATACAGAAATATACTGAAATATATGTATATTTGGTAGAATTATACCAAATTAGTATACCGCAAAAATACTACATTTACCATTAAATATACTAAACTAATATATACCACAAAAATACTGAAATATAGCGAACTGTATATATTGACAGAAATATACCAAATGAATATTTTACAGAAATATACCAAATGAATATACCGCAAAAATACTGACATTTACCGAGACATGTATTAAATATATTAAATAATGATATACCACAAAAATACTGAAATATAGCGATCTGTATATTTGACAGAAATATACCAAATGAATATACCACAAAAATACTGCAATTTACCGAAACACGTATGAAATATACTAAATTAATATACCACATAAATGCTGAAATATGTCGAATTTTATATTTGACAGAAATATACCAAATTAGTATACCGCAAAAATACTGCATTTACCGAGACGCACCAGAAAAATGCTGAAATATACCGAAATATGTATATGGCAGAAATATACCAAATTAATATAACAACAAATACGGAAATATACCGAAATGTATATTTGATTGAAAGCTAAAACTGTGCGTTACATATGTTTAATTACACCAAATTAATATACTAAAAAAATACCGAAATATACCAGATTAATATACAATAATAAAGTGAAATATACCGAAATGTATATTTGGTTTAAATCTGAAACAGTACGATATTATCATTTAAATATACCACATTAATATACTGAACAAATACTAAAATATACCAACATGTATATTTGACTGAAGGCTGAAACAGTTCCGTATTATCACTTAAATATACCGAAATGTATATTTGATATATTGTTAAAAAAAAGTACTGTCAAATAAAGATAATAATAATAATGATAATGATGATGATTTTATTATCTTTTATAGTTTCTTAGATCTCAGATATGCTCGAAGATGCCTTCATCTGTTACACATATTTACCTAGTATTTATAGAATGTTTGAACTAAGCAAAAAAATAATAAAAAATATATAAATATGTTAGATTCTATAATTTGATTGAACTAAAGTATAACAGTTAAGTTACTAACACAAAGTGAAAGTAAAAGAACAAATATAATATTTTTTCTGTGGATTTACAAACATAACTGACTATCTAAATAAATATACAAAATGTTACTTTTAATTTTGAGAATGTTGAAACTAACATATGAACTATTTTTTGTGTGATATTCATATAACTTTAGTGGCAACCCATGCGTGTGTGCGCTCATCTAGATTTCAGGCTGGACTGAACTGAACTGAACTGGACTGAACTGGACTCGAGGACTGGACCGAGGACTGCCAAGAGCAGAGGTTGCCTGTGCATCCTTTTGCTCTGTTATCCTTCGCTCGCTTGCACTTGTGTTTGCATTTTTTCCTTTTCATATATTTTTTTTTGCATTTATTTTCGTCGGTTTTTCTTGTTGTTGTTGTTTTGTTTCGCATTGACTTTGGAGCTGGGCAACATGTCCTGGCTGGCACTGGCCTCCAGGATGTTGGCTTGTGTTGTTGTGTTGCTGTCATCATTGGCTCGTTCATCGACACTTTGCTTTTTAATCAATTTAACAATTTTTTGCTGCTCTCTTTTTTGTGTCGGCCTGACGTCGTAAGCAGTACGACGAGCAAACTGAAACTCGTTATCAGCAACAACAACAACAACAACAACAATGACAAGGACAACAACAAGGACATGAGAAGGCACAAGGATATGCAAAAGTAATTGACAGCTGGCCTCAACTTGGACTAGCACTTGGAGTCGTTCTTCATCCAGTGGCTTTAGCTTTTCAATTCCTTGCTTTATTAACTTTTATAAACGTTGACAACTCTCTCTCTCTCTCTCTCTCTATCTCTCTCTTAGTCTCCTGCTCCTTCCCTTTCTCTCTGTGTACATTTGCTAATTAGTTTGGCAAAGAGACAACAACAAAGTCGGCACATATGAAGAAGTCTCTCTCATGTCTCATGTCTCGTATACATTTCCATTGAATCTCGTCTAGTTTCAGTTGTCAAATCTTTTTCATTTTTTTTCCCCTTTTTTTTGCCTCGTTTTTTAGTTGTAATTTCATCGCCCTTGGCATATTTTCTTTTCGATTTTTGTTCTTATTTTTTGTTGACTGTCTAAAAAGGAAATGAATTCATCAGTTCTCGTTTCTCGTCGTCTAATGAAGTTGACTTGCCCACTGCACATAAATAAAGAATAAAGAAATTCCCAAAGGCAAATATCGAAATGGAGTCGTGCAATGTCAACTAAAATCTTGAGATTGCCAAAGAGTTGGGATTGTAGCCAAATTTATAGCTACAGTTAAGATGAAGTGCAAAAAGAATTCATTTAAGATTCAATATTTTCTACATTGATTATTAGAACAATTAAAAATAATAGTAATACTAAATAGTTGTCTTTATTACTTCAAAGTATTTATTATTTATAAATAACTGATATAAAAACTAAAGAAAATAAAAAAGAAGAATTTCGTAAAGATTTTCATTTAGTTTTCAAAGAAATTTATAAAATTTTCTAGTGACATAGAAAACCCCAAATTATTCAGTATAACAATTAACAAGAAGATTCGAAATAGATAGAAATATATAATATGCTTTCTTTTCAAAATAAATACTTAAATATTCCTTGTTCATTTTTTTTGTTAGTTGAATTCTGTATGATAGAAATTATGCTTTGAATAAAAGAAACTCTAAAAGGGAAAATCAAACACAATGTAGATAAAATAACAACTTTATGTTTGCTTGAAATGAAGAAGAAACTCGTAAAAATGTTGAAGGAAGCAAGAAATTTTAATGGATGTGTAAAAAATGCGTTTTGTGTTGCCAATAAGCAGCAGCAACAGTTGCTGCCATGGGATCGGCCAGCTATATAAACATATCTATGGGTAAGTGCTTAGAAGTTAGCCAAGAAATACTTGGCCAAGTGCTGATGCTGATCACTTGAAGGCAATCAGTGTCATTGGCTGTTGTTGTTGTTGTTGCTGTTGTGGCTGCTGTTGTCGCTGCGGTTGTTCTTGCTGGTGTGGACAAAGCGGCAATCGAGCGGACTGCAACTGCATAATAAACGCATTATAATTGAACAATTTACCAGTTTCATAGGCACACACACACACACACACACACACACAAACATTTATGTATAAATAGAGTTATATAAATAGTTGTGTGTTGGGAGATTGCAGCAACAACATCAGCAACAGCAACAGCAGCAAGAAATTACATTCAAAATAACTTTATCAGCTTCAAACATCAAAAGGTAGCAGCAACCACTTGACTACAGGTTGCTGTTGCTCTTGCTGCTGCAGTTGTGGTTGTTGTTGTTGTTGTTGTGATTGTTGATGTTGTGGTTGTTGTTATTGTTGTTGTTGCTACAGCAGCAACGCAGTTAAATATTTTCCGCTTAATTTAACAGGAATTTCAATTGACAGACGTGCGCAAAGCGCTGTCGCTGTTGCTGTTGTTGTTGTTGCTGCCTGGCAACGCATGATTTATGCACTCACACACACACATGCACACACACACACACACACATATGCACACTCGGTCAGCACACACGCAGCGAGCAAGCAAACGAAACGAAGCGAACACGTCCACGTGGCG
Organism: Drosophila kohkoa; assembly: GCA_019972355.1. NCBI lineage: Eukaryota > Metazoa > Arthropoda > Insecta > Diptera > Drosophilidae > Drosophila > Drosophila kohkoa. The sequence goes on from BJEL01000060.1 coordinate 320,650, forward strand.
GGGCGCAGTCAATTTCTATTAGGCGCTGACCTTGTCAACATTGTTGCCAGCAACAAACAGAAAGCAACACTCAAGTGAACGACGCGACGTTAGCAACATGCTGCGTTTTGCCGAATGCCGGCAGCGACGCCGACAGCGCTGTCTCGTTTAGTGTTGCGCGTTAAGTTGACAATTTACTGACAAATGTGTAAATTGCATTTGATCGTGTTGTGCTTGTTGTCGACGTCGTCGTTGTTGTTGTTACTGTTGTTGTTACTTTTGTTGTTGTTGCGGCTTCGTTAATTTATGCGCTTGGCATTTCGAGAGGCCTACAGCGTCGACTGCGACGGCGACGGCGACGGCGACTGCAACGACGACCTTGATCAGAGTACTGCAACTGCTTCCGCATTTTACAGTTTCAGTTGCCGTTCGTTCTCGTTCTCTTTCTCGTTGTTGTTGTTGTCATTTAATACTCTTCAATTGTTCAATTTGAACTCAATATTGATAAATGTATATAGTAGTTAACACTAAGCACTCACCTTATGGGCTCTGATGGATGGGCCCCCTGAACAAGCTAATGTAACGTCCACCAGGCTCCCGTCCTGTAATAATTGACTAAACACCCCTAACAGGTTGGATTGATGATTGTTCCACCTCAAGCAGTATTGCTCACTGCCCATGTCGGTGACAGCTTACGCTGCTGCAAAGATAATGAAAGAATTACCTAAGTTAGTATGAGGCGAACAAGTTATCGATAAATAAGAAGTTACCATTATATATAGAATATATTCTCCGAAATTTATTTCTAATAGACTAATGTTGATGTGAATAAAATAATTGTTATATATTTAAAATACTTTCGATACCTAATAAAATGATCGATAATGTGAAATCAATAATAATAAAATGCTATTGATACCTAATGAATTATCGATAATGCAAATTCAACAATAATATAATCTTTTATATTTTTGGAATGCATAATATTAACATAATAATGTTAATGGCATTTAATCGATAACTATACCTATCGAGATCAACAATTATCGATAACTGAAGAATCCACAAATTACAGTTAACGAAATTGTATTTCTTTAATTAATTAAATGATGTTAATGACACTTAAGTGATAAATAATCAATATCGATAGGAATGATGATGTATCGATTATTATCGAAAAGACAATTTTTATTTTGTCCCATTGTATTTTGCTATTGCATATTACTGCCAGAACTTAGTAAATACCATTAAGATAAGTAGTCGATATCGATAACAATTGTGTATTATCGATAATTATCGAATCTCTCATTTAAATCCTTAGTAAAGTATGAATAGAACAATGTAATGTAATGCAATGTTATCCAATTATATTCTTAAATGATCGACATCGATAAAAATCGATTGATATTTTGATTATAAATTGTGTAACAAACCGTTTGGCAGGTCTATCGATAAGTATCACCAGCAACATTGAATACAAAACAACTTGCTTTGCAACGTGGCATGAGAATAATTTCTCAATTTAACGTACCAAGCGTTTTGCTAATTAAAAGCATTGCGTAACAAACTCACAGATACTGTGTACTAGTATGTGTGTGTGTGTGTGAGTGTGTATCTTCTAGCTACATTTCGTATCTCGTATCTGTAATTAATGGCAAACCGTGCAGTGGCTGCAATTGCAACTGCAACGGCAACGACGACGGCAAATCGCAAATCGCAAATTAAAAACGGTCAGGGTTCAAAAATGTCACTGACAAAAACCTCATGACAGCTTCCGACAGGCAGGTGGACCGCCTTGTTGGGCCAGTTATGTTGTGGGCGTGGCAGCGCGAGCGACTGCAACCGGCTCTGACTTGCACAAATTTTACGCAAAAAATATGCAGCCACAACAAAAAACTTTTGCAAATCGAACACAACGAAAACGAAAAGTGTATTTTGCTGCTGCCCTTTGCAAGATTTACTGCAATTATTCTTTTCGATAGTTATCGATAGTAATGCGACACTTGAGATCTATTGGTAATTCATTAATTTCCATATTAATCTATCGATAGTAAGTAATGTCACACTTGAGAACAGTTATTGTAGTTACTATGGAAAGTGAACAAATTCATTGATCTCGCTTTTATTTATCATAATTTTTAATGAATTATATATCGATAGTTATCGATAGTAAACCAATTCTTAAGATCAGTTGGTGTAGCTACTTTTGCTTATAGAATTCATCTCGAATTTGATTTCCATCATCATTTCTATCTACTACTATCTACTACTATTGTTCATTTAATGACAATTGAACTAATTCATTCATCTTGCATCTCGCATTTGTTTTCCAATATCTTTTTGAACGTTTTATTCATCGATAGTTTTCGATAGTAAAGTAATACTTAAAAGTTGGTGCAGCTTATATTTATAGCAAGTGTACTAATACATTCATCTCGCATTTGTTTCCCATAATCATTTTGAACGTTTTATCTATCGATAACTATCGATAGTAAAGCAGCAAATGAACTAATTCATTCATCTCGCATTTGTTTTCCATCATCATTTTGAATGTTCTATCTTTATGGCTAGATCTACATTTATTAGTGTGTCTTTGCAGTCTCGTTTGTAATATCATTTTTTTATGCTCCGGTTGTTTGCTGCCAATTTGCATACATACGAGTATGTATATGCAATATGCGATTTATGAAAGTTTCGTGCTGATGAAATGACTCGAGTCGAGTGAGTAGAGAATTCGCACAACAAAACACTCGTTAAATCGTTAAAGTTTTGCTATAAATTCGATTTTAATTAATCTGCTGTTTGGTCGTGAGCTAAACGAAAATGATATTCATGCAATCAACGAGACGTTAAAAATTAGAAAGAGATCAACAACGACAAGAACAATAAACATTTCCGGCATGCGTTGTATTTGCAAGTGTTTGATGGCTGTCTATCTATACTTGTTGATGTTGTTGTTGTTGCTGTTGTTGCAGTTGCAGTTGCAGCAACAGCAGCAGCAGCAGCGCAAATAATAACGAAGCAATAAACTGTGAATTTATTTCAACAAATAAAACTTTGATTTATTACGCTACGCACACAGCATGCAACGAGATCTATAACTGTGTGTGTGTGCTTGTTTGTGTGTGTGTGTGTGTGCCTTTGGGTATAATAGTTAAAACATTAACGGCACACACACACGATAGAAACGAGAGGCAACAAGAAGTGCAGATATTGCCACAGATAACGACACGATACGAATAAAACTATCACAGCAGATCGCCAAAGATCGTTGCGAAGGAAGAGGAAGAGCAGCTGAATAAGGAGTTTTGTGTGTGCAGATCGAGTGAAGATCTAATAAAGATAATCAACAAGACCAAAGATCGAATGGGAGAGAAAGAGGAAATATGGAGAGCAGAGGACAACTTGGAAAGTTGTAGAAAAGTTCGTAAGAGAGAGAGAGAGCACAAAAAGGAGATCGAGGAAGCAAACATCGTAGGTTGCTGCTGCTGTGGGATCTACGATCTGGGATCTGGCAATCTGCAATCTGCAAATCTCGAACGTAGTTTTTTGGGCTGCGAAAAAGTCGTGCGAACTTTTGCCAAACAAGTTAAATATCAATTTGTGTGCGCAAAGCTCGAACAACAATGCGAAATGTTGCTGCTGCCGTTAAGAAGTTATGGCCAAGCTTGGAAGCAGCAGCAACAGCAGCAGCAGCAGCAACACGCAATGGGCAAAGGTCGCGCCATGGCGCAAATTAAATTTGCATGCAGCAGCAGCAGCAGAAGCAGCAACATCAACTGAGCAACAACAACAACAAGTAGAGAGACAGAAGCGAAGACGAACGAAGAGAGCAACAACAGGTCGTCACTTAATTAAGAAAAGTTGCCAGTGTTCATGTTGCTGCTGGCACACAGAGGCCAATGTTGCTGGCGTGCCAGGTTGCAACAGCAACAGCAGCAGTAGCAACAGCTGCCCACGCATGATTTTTGAATTAGCGCGCGTTGTAACAGCAACTAATATAATTGACAGTTGCTGCTGTCGTTCGCTCGCTGATGTTGCTGTTGCGGTTGCTGTTGCCTACGTGTTCTGTTGCAGACATCAAAACCCTGCTGCACTGCATGCTAAGTAGCAACGTCAGCAGCCACCGGCTGCTAGACAGAGAAAGCGAGTGAGTGTGTTGCATGCAATTTGGGTCTGTTAATTGTTGTTGCTGCCTGCCTGCGATTTATGCCGCTTGCATGCTAATTATGAATACCCCCAGCAACATGTTGCTGCTGCAGATGCTGCTGCTGCTCAGCTGACAACTAAATCAGTCAAAGACGGCGACCGTTAATTGCACAAAACAAAACAAAACAAACCAACAACACTAAACCTATTGAGTTTTCATGCAACTTAATGAGCAACAGGAGCAACCAAACTGACTGCAGCGTAAGACAGGCAGCTCGCTGCGAGCAGCAACAATTGCCGCTGTACCTCCCATTGTGCACAGTTTGGGTCTTGGTCAGGGCCAAAGAAGAAGAAGAAGAAGAAGCAAAAGGGGCTGCATTGCAACTTGTGCCATTTGACGGCACGATTCAAAAACTTTTCAATTAAGTTGCCGTTGCCGTTGCTGTTGCAGTGCCAATGTTGCTGGCGGCTTAAAACCTCATTAATATTGAAATTTGTTTCGTGCGCATGAGTTATTAGCAATTTTCTAATTAAGCGCTACCAAACTCCACCAACTTCATCCCGGTTTGGCTGACTCATGCTTGGGCGATCACATGTGAATTTGAATGGCGCCGACGTCGTCGTCGTCGCCATCGTCGTCGTCGTTGGCTGGACCGCTGCACTTGTCACACCCACAGCACAGCACGAGGCATCCAGAGCGGCTCTTCCCGAGCTGTTGGAGCTCGCTACAAAGGCGCCGACATCGAAGTTGCCGCGCTGATTTATTTATTTATAAGCGTAATTGCCAGCAAACTTATTAGTAGGCTACATAAATTTCCACGTCAAGCGGCGAGGCGTTTCTTACCTACATTTACCATCAGCAACAGCAGTAACAGCAGCAACAGCAACAGCAGCAACGGCAACAACTGTTGCCGCAGTGGGGCGTGGCAGCTGCATATTCCGTTTTACATATATTATATGTGCAACGCTGAGACTGCGGCAAATGAACTTGAACTCAACATGATGGCTTCATATTAGCGTAATTAACTCAATCAAGCTTGCAAGTTCAGCGAGCTTTAAGCTGCTTCTTCGCATTACAAACATAATTTGCTGTGGCAACTTTAGTGATGATGAACGCTTTTCAAATATATACATATACGAGTATTTATATATAGAATATACTATATTAGCATAAAGTAAGCTTTCAGAAGCTTTGTTTTATATATTTATATATAGAATATACTATATTAGCATAAAGTGTGCTTTCAGCAGCTTTGCTCAGTCTTAAGCACAATTTGTTGTGCCAATTTGAGTGTTGAACTTTATTCAAAACGTTTTTCGATGGTTCTAAACATATTCATAAATATATGCAATATAGTATATTAATATTAAAAGAGCTTTCAGCAGCTTTGATCTGTCTTGAACATACTTTGCTATGAGAACTTCAGTGTTAATATTTATTTGGGAAACATTTCTTTTTAATACATGTCAATTGCTTTTTATATTATTTCATTTTCTACAGATTTACATACCTCAATAAAAAATTAGCTTTAAATAGCTTTTGCTTGTTGCAAAGCTTTTAAAGCTCGTTGTCGTAAGTGTTCAACATATATTCTTGACAGCTTTTCGATTGTGTTTTATACCTCAATAGATGTACAAAATGTACTTTGCTATAAAGTGAACTTTAAGCAGATTTTTTCGGCTTATAAGCACGACTGATGTTTTCCTAACATAATCTAATTTATCAAACAAATAACTGCTAAACACTTTTCAATTTCTTTGAACAACTATTTATCATAAAGGTCCAGAATGTGAGCTTTGAGCTTGACATCTATAGTGTGAGCTTTCAGAAGCTTAACAGCTTACTTTTTACAAATACAGTTTTACAATTTTTTTGCTAGCGATTTAGTATTTTCTATTCTAATTCTATTGTCGAAAAGTTTGCAAAGGTAGCAGGTGTCATTAGAGAACGTTGAGCATCATTTGTAGCTGCCATCAAGATTAATCCAATGATTAAGTGGCATTTTACAGCAAGTGTCGCTTCGGCAATTTGATGGACTCGACTTGCAACGTTGGCCAGTTTAAACAGCAGCAGCAGCAGCGACATCAACAATTGCGGTCAGTTGCAAATCGCCTGATGATGATCTGAGGCAGTTGCTGTTGCAGTTGCAGTTGCAATTGTGTGGTTGCAGTTGCAGTTGCTGCTGCAGTTGGCATAGCGAGAGTGACATTGCCGCAAGTCAGAGGCAAAGTCGAGGCAGCCCACTTGACTGATGATGCCAAGTGGATGCAGCAGCAAGCACTTGTTGCCAAAGAGGGAGGAGGTGATACAGAGAGAGAGAGAGAGAGAGAGAGAGGAGGAGGGGAGGGAAGAGGAGGGCAGGGAGGTAGGCATAGAGTTGCTCTATTCATATACTGCGTGTGAGGACGCCTACGTGCGAGCTGAAAACGATGGCGGCACATTTTAAATCAAAAAGAAGGGCGCACGATGCAGCAGCAACAGCAGCAACAGCAACAACAGCAGCAGCAACAGTTACTGGCGCGCCTTGTGCAGTTTGCTGCTTTGCCACGTCGATTATTAATTGCAACATGCAGCAGCAGTTGATGCCCGCTATAGAGGCTAGGAGGGGGCGTGCCGGGCATAAGAAACAGTTGCAGTTGCAGTTGCAATTTTTTCTATTTTTGTTGTTGTTGTTGTTGTTGCTTCGTTTTTGATTTTTGCCGACGCCGCCGCCGTCGTTGCGATTATCATAATGCTGGCTGCAACAGTTGCAACTGTTGTTGTTGTTACTGTTGTTGTTGTCGATGCGCATGATGATTATTTTGATAAGTTGCGCAACATGTTGCTGGCATGTTAATTGTTCTGTTCGGCAACATTGTTGCCAAGGTGTTTGTTGCTCCAAATTGCCGCTTGTCACTGCAGCAGCCACAGCACGGAAGTCATCCAACATAACAGCGATAGCAACAGCTGCCAGCAGCCGGCAGCCAGCAACCACCAGCAGCAGCAACAACTATGATTATAAACGCGTTATTGATTTATTAATGCGTTGTCTCTAGTTGGTGAAAGGATTTCGCTTTGGGTGCTACCCATAAATTTTGTGCTGCCGCAATTTTTAAACTGCATCTTCCTGCCAGCAGCAGCAGCCACAGCGCTTTCTATTGTTGCCTGCCACCAATAGTTGTTGGTCAGCTGCCACATGGCGTTGCACCCACGCCCACGTCTCAACCCAAAAAAAAAAAATGGAAACAAAATATAGAAAAGAAAAAAGGGCGCAACATATAAAAATGCAAAATTATTGCCCAAAATGATTAGCTGCGCTTTATGCATGTATGTGTGTGTGTTTGTATGTGTGTGCCACATTTAGCAGGCAATGTTGTTGCTGCCACCTACAATATGTATGGCTTTGGTGTCGCCTTTGTGGCACGAACATGACTTTTGGCGGCGCATGCGTGTTGCCTGGCAGTTTGTTGCCATTGCTGCTGTTGCTGCTGTTGCTGCTTTGGTTGTTGCTCCTTTGGTTGTTGCTGTTGCTGTTACGCTGATTTAGTGCCCAGTTGCAGCCAGATAAGCTGGAGACAAACAATGAATGCAGTTTGCATTTTTATACACACAATTTGCAGTTATTTGTGGTCAGACGATAAGCAACAGCAGCCACTACAGCAGCAGCAACATCGACTACAGCAGCAGCAAGTGCATGTTGCTGGCGTGCAGCAGCAATTTTTATTGACATATTACTGCCAAGCAATCGAAATGCAATTAAATTAGACGCAACAAACAATAATAATAATGCTAAACTGGAGCAGCCTTGGGCCAAAGACGATTGCTGCTGCTGTTGTTATGGCTGCTGTTAGACGCAAAATTTATATTATTAGCCAATTGTTGTTGCGCGTTGCGCGCCATGATGAAACGGCATAAAGTGGCTGCAAGTTGCTGTTGCTGTTCTCGTTGTTGTTGCTGCTGTTGTTGCTGATGTTGTTGTAGCTGTTGCTTTTGCGTGCCAAATGCAAAGCATCAAAAGAAACGTTGACTATCTGTCGGTTCTTTTTGTTGTTGCTGCTGCTGCTGTTGTCGCCATGTGCATTGCGCAATGATCATTTTCAATTTTCATATAAACATTATTTTTGTTTTTGGCTTTTCTTGTGGTTGTTGTTGTGTTTGTTGTTGCTATTGCTGTTGTTGCCTTCACCTCGTTGAGGCCGCAAATCGTTGCACGTTGCTGTTGCAATTATTTGCTGCCATTGCGCGCATTGCGCAAATCGTCAGAGACAGCAACAGCAACTGCCACTGCAATAGCAACAGCAACAACAACAAGAACAGCAACAACAACAGCAACAACAACAACTGTGACAGCTACGTGCCAAGACCACCCCAATAGTCATTAAAGTTTAATAAGCTAGGGATCGCTTTTGCTGTTGTAAGTGATTTTGACACCGTTGCAACACGCAGCTGCAATGCTGTTGCAGCAGTTTCTCGTTGTTGTTGTTGTTGTTGGCAACAGTTGCCACTAAGTGGCGACAATCCTCAGCCGAAATTCAAATCAAGACATCATAAATGAAAGTCACAAAATAATAAAAGAAATATGTTATGTGTATGAACAAATTTTTATTGCTGTAAAAGTTACTTTTTAAAAATGTTTTTTTTTTACCAAAACTAATGTACTAAATAAAATGTGTTGGAGTTGATTTTATACCACTACATGACAAATAAAATACTGCATATTAAGAAAAATAAAAGTTTATGCTTTACGCAAAAAGAAGTCAAGAGCAATTTCCTGTTGTTGTAAAGTAACTTGTAAAAGCAGAAAAGTATATACAAAAATAATAAGCCAAACATTAATATTTATAGAATAGAATAGAAAATACGTATATACCACAAAAATACTAAAATTGATTTGTCAAAACTAATGAAAATCCAATGCAGCAAAAATGCTTTAAAGTATGTTGTGAGAGCAGAAGACAATATATATAAAAAATAATGTACAATAAATGAATTTTGTATATCGGTAGTAAATAAAATATATGTACATATATATAAAGTATATTTAGTATAAAAATACTTAAAAAGAGTTGTCCGAAAAAAAATGAAAATCAAATTCAATGCAAATGCAAAAATAAAGTATTTTGTGAAATCAGAATAGAACAGAAAAAAACTTAATAAAAATGTATTATTATATATTTTTCATTTAGATTTATTAAATAATTGAATTAGTCAAACAATAAACTTCATAATAACCCTTTATAAGTGAATTTATTTCGTCTCAATCTCAGATACATATCATGAGGACGTGTATATTTTGTATACAAATACATGTATAATATAAAAAATACCAAAATACTTGAAAAGTGTATTTATAATGCTTACATACTTTATATAAAAATAGTATATAGTATACAAAAATACTAAAACACTTTAAAATGTATATACTATGCATATATTTAGTATAAACATACTATATAAAGTACAAAAATATATATGTATGTAGTATAAAAATACGGAAGTATATAGTATAAAAATACTAAAGTACTGAAGTACCTAAAGAACTGTCTTGAATATACAAAAATACTAAAATACTTTAAAAAGCATATATACTACGTATATTTAAAATAAACATACTTTATTTAGTATATACTGCACACAGTATAAACAAATACTAAAATAATTTAAAAACTGTCTTGCAAAAACAAATGATAATTGCATTTTAATTAAATTACAATTAGATAATCATTTTCTATGTAGTTGCAAAGCTGATTTGAATTGAACAATTTTTTGACATTATTTAGCTGCGTTTGTTGTTGGTTGCATGCTGCTGCAGATGTTGCTGCTTGTGTTGCAATCAGAAAAAGATCCATCAAAACTGGACAGCAACTGGGTGCTCCACTTGAGAGCAGCTGGACAACTGGACAGCTGGACAGTTGAACAGGCGTTCGTCTAGATCAAGCAAGAGTAAGAGCAAGAGCAAGAGCAAGAGCAACATAAGCGGCAACCGCCAGGAAGCCGTTTAAATGTTGCCACAGAGATGCTGGCGCGCGCTGCATAACTGCAGTTCGTGGCACAAACAATTTCCGGGGGCCGCTGTGGCAAGTTGAGTCGAGCCCCGTGCTTCCCATTCAAGTATTCAAGTGAGTGACTAGCATTTAATCAAGAGCAATCAGTTGCGGCAGCAGCAGCAGCAGCAACAGCAACAATAATTGCTATCATGTTGCTGTTGCTGGCCACGTGCTCCATTTGCAATTGTTGCTGCCAGCAAAAGTTATCAACATATGAGCGACGATGACAACAGCAATAGTGACAGCAGCAACAGCAGCAACAGCAGCAGCAACAACAACAATAATATCCACATTGATATGGCACACGCAATGCACATTTGTCTGGCATCTGCCACACACACACACACACACACACACAGACACACACACACACACACATACAGACACGCACAATATTATTTTGATAAATGGCAGCAACATGTTGCTGCTGTTGCTGTTGTTGGCGAGCCGCAAAAAAGATTTATGATTATTGCTTTGTAATTTGTGCTTAAAATATATGCCGCCTATGTTGTCGTTGTCGCTGTTGTTGCTGTTGTTGTGGTTGTTGTTGTTGCAGTTGCTGCTGGTTTGACTGCGCATAAAAATCAATTAGCTATCTTCCAACCTCCCCTCCCCCTCCATCAGCATCTTCAGCAACTGTTGAACTGTTGAAAATTTACCTTCAGAAATGTATAAACAATTAATGTTGCTGCCGTTTTTGCTGCTTGCAATTGCAATTGCAGTTACAGTTGCCGATGATGGCATGCAGCAGCGCCACCTATCGGCAGTTAAATTGATACCAGCCATAACAGCAGCAACAGCAACTGCAACTGGAGTCGCCTCTGTGTGTTTGTGTCAGGCTGTAAGCAGGCAATTAATGTTAGACGACGACGATGCAGCAACAACAACAGCCACAGCAGCAGCAGCAACATGTTGCCACAGCATTGCATGCAGTGCAATTTATTAATGAGATTGCCCAGTTGATTGCGCAAAAGCAAAAGCAAACTGCAACTGCAAAACAACGGCAGCGCAACAACATTGTTGCTGTCGCACGCACAGCACAACACGAGCAACAACAACGACAACAACGACAACATGTTGCTGTTGCCGTTTGCCAGCGGGTGTTGCACATTTATTGAGCGCTTATTAGCTGTGCGTGCCCGCCGCATACTCCAAATGAGGTGTCAAATGACAATGGACGTTCGGCTGCTGCCTCCTTTTCCCTCTGGTTGCTGCTGTGACTGTTGCTGCCGTTGTAGTTGCTGTTGTCCCCTCTTTGACGCAGCTGGCGCGTATTAAGGTCAAAGAGCGATCGCAATCGCAATCGGATCGTGTCGCCCCAGCTGTCAAACTCAATTCGCCTCCGCAGACAAGCCAACAACAACAGCAACAGCAACAGTACCAACAACAACAACAACAACAACAACAGACAACGGACAACATATAACACATGCAAAGGTCAGCCAGCTGCCTGAATGTGGCCTGGGGCCTGTCTCCGCTCCCCAAAGATTGTTTCACTCTTAAGGCTTAAGGCTCAGTAACAACGATCTCAATGTTGTTGCTGTTGTTGTGGTTGCTGGCTGCTGCTGTTCCCCCGCTTAGCATCATAAAAATGTCAAAGCGTTATTTGCAAGCCTTTTTGCTGCTGTTGTTGTTGCCGCCACCGCCACCGACAGCAACCGTTGCTGGGCGGCTAATTGGCGTGTCATTGCCTGCAACGTAGGCATAAATCTGTTATTTTATACTCAAGTGTGTGCAACACGGCGCATGAGTAATGTGGCCGCAAACCCGCAGCAGCAAACCGCGACTCACACTCAACAACTCTCCATTGTGCGAAAATCCATTAAACAATGGCCAAAAACTGTCACTGCGCATATCATTTGACTTACTACTATATATTACGGCTTGCAGCTTTAACATACTACGAGCAGCCAATCGACGCGTCGATCACCAACCATCGAGACCAAGCACAATTTTGTGAACTTAACATAAACTTCAAATTGAATTACCGACAACATGCAACAACATGCGCAGAGCGACAGCCAAGCGGAGCCAGCAAAACAATTGCTGCTTACAGTAATTGACAAAGTAATCAACAAGTTGAATCATACAACGCAGGCAAAGTACTGAAGAATTTCTGACTACTCAATATACTAAATATAGTATTTGACATTTTTGGAAAAGTGTTCTTCAGTATATTTGATATATATAGATTACAGCAATTGACAAAGTAATCAACAAGTTGAATCATACAAATGCAGACTAAAGAATTTCTGACTGCTAGCTAAGTTTTATACTCAATATACTAAATATAGTATTTGACATTTTTTAAAAAGTATTCTTCAGTATAGTACTTTGGTATATTTAAAGCATCATACCACATTGTTGTACTTTTACTTAACTGTATCTCTTTTACTTGTTTCATACTTAAAGTTGCATAATTCTATGTTCAATGTTATTAAGAAATATATTAAGAAAAGTCAGCCAAAGTATTTAGGAACTTACATCTATAAGAATCAATACTGATGACAGTAATTGACAAAGTAATCAACAAGTTACTGCTACTTAATTTGTATACCCAGTATACCAAATATAACATGCGGTATGTTTTTAGTATTTTTTCAGTATATATACAAGGCTGGCAAAACTACTGAAGAACTTCTGGCTGCTAGCTAATTTGAATACCCAATATACCAAATATAACATGCGGTATGTTTTTTTTTTTGTATTTTTTCAGTATATAAACAATGCTGGCAAAAGTACTAAAGAACTTCCGGCTGCTAGCTAATTTTTATACCCCAATATATCAAATAAACCTTGCGATATTGTTTAGTAATTTTTCAGTATATTAAATTGGTATATTTTAAGAAAAATACTGCATTGTTTTGCTTTTACTAACTGTATCTTTCTTACTTGTTTCATATTTAAAGTTGCATAATTTTATATTCAAAATTATCAACAAATTTATTTAGAAAAGTGTTTAAGAACTTCCATCTATATGATTTTAGTTAAAGCTAGGAAACCATTAAATAAATAATAAATAAATATAATATGTACGCTGATTATCATAACTAGAAACAATGTTGCTTACGGTAATTGACAAAGCAATCAACAAGTTGAATAGCAAAAAGCAGTCAAAGTATTGAAAAGCTTTCAGCTTTTGGTTAATTTGTAAACATGATAAACCAAGTACGGCCTTCGGTATATATACAGTATTTTGTAGAATATTAATTTGGTATTTTTTTTTTAAATTATACCACAAATGTTTATAGTTCGTAGTTAAAATGAATGTCGAAAAAGAAAAGCTCAAAGCATGGGAAGCAATTATAAAATTGTGTTGAGCTGCTAATTAAATACCAGACTTAAATGCAAACTTAAATGCTAATCAATGTGTACACACACATGGGAGAGAAAGAGAGAGAGAGAGAGAGAGCAAAAAGGAATTAAACAATTGCTGGATTTGAGTTTTATTTGCGGTATTTTTAAGCGCATTTTCTTGTAACTCTTTTGGAAGGCCTGTAACTGTAACTCTAAATGCCACTTGGCGTTATTTTTTTGTTGCAGCATGTTCATTGGGCATTTAGCTTGAGATAATAAAAGCAAATGTAAATCATTTACAACATAAATCAAGCGAACACAGCACAAAAGCAGCAACCAACAAAAAAAAAACCTTTCAAAAAAACGTAGAAAATGACAAAAAAAAAGAAGAAAAAAACGTTGCTTGGTGGCAGTTAATTTAATGTCAATTTGCTAAAAATAGCAACGAAAATAAATAAAGTAAGACTATAAAAAAATGCCGTTTGGTGGGATGCTAAAAATACCACAGCGAGAGTGAGAGAGAGAGAAGGGGAGAGAGAGAGAGAGCGAGCGAGTCGAGTTTGAAATCGTTTGTTAATAGAATAATGCAACTGTGCTGCAGTTGTAATATTTGCAGCACGCTGAATTAACTAACGAGGCTTAAACCGGTCGCAGCAGCAGGTGTGCCAAAGGGCAGGGCAGGGGAGGGTAAGAGGGGAAGTGAGGGGAAGAGGGGCGTATGCCAACTGTGGGGGAGCTTATCAAAATGCAAGCCGAAACTTTCACTCACCCGCTGCAACAGTTGCTGCTGCTGTTGCTGCTGCTGCTGATGTTGCTGCTGATGTTGCTGCTGCCCACACGCTAATTGCGGCAAACAAACGCAATGTGGACCACCAACATGCAGCAGCGTGGAGCGTGCAGCGTACAGCGTGCAACATGCCACTCACTTGGCAGCAGAAGCAACAGCAGCAGGAGTGGCCAAAAGCAAAATCAAAGCAAGGCAGAGAGAAGCTGCTGCGAGGCCATAAACAAATAAACACTTGACTTGATTGTGGCCATGGCCACAGCAACTTGCCACAGCAGCAGCAGCAGCAGCAGCAGCGGCAACTGTGGCATTGTCATTGGAGACGCGACTGCCCAAATCAAATGAAGTGTAATTTATGCAAAATGTGGATCGGGGCCGCGCTCTGTGCCCAGTAGCTGCGGAGGAAGCCCACGCCACATCATTCATGCCACAAGGCGTCACAATTTTTGTTCGTTTTGTGGCAGGAAGGAAGGAAGGGAGAACAGAGAGCAGAGCAGCAGCAGCAGAGCAACAGGCGCGACCAACCACATAGCAATTATGGGCCACAGCTCAAGTGCAACATGCAGTGTGTGGCAGCATGCCACACGGTGGTGCAGCATACAGTTGTTGCAATAATTTCAACGTCGCCACAAATCTGCCAACATAATTTTGTTATTTCACTGCCACTTTGTTTGACGTGCAAATGTTTGCCTTTTGCAACTAGCAACCAGCAACTGGCAACCAGCAACTAGCAACTTGCAACTTGCAACGCGTTGCTCGCTATCCCGCAACTTGCCACACAGTGGCAGGAGCAGCAGCAGCACATCCTGGTTGCACGCTGGCCAGATGATTTTTCAATTTGTGCAGCGGCCTAAGACAATCAGCAACCGCAGCAACAACAACAACAACAGCAACTTCTTGCAACAGCAGCAACACAAATCTCAACCTTCTGCCTCGCATGTGTGTGTGTGTGTGTGTGTTGCAGACTCCCTCTTGGGGCTACTCTGCGGTCATAAGTAACTTTAAATTATGATGAAAGTAATTTTCTGCTTCAGTAGCTGAGCCGCGACTTCAACTTCAGTCTCAGCGTCGCTTGATTTACGCAGCAACACGAGAGAGGTTGCAGTTGCAAGTGGTGGCAGAAGCTGAGCGGGGGGATGAGAGGGGGGTGACAGGCGTTGCTTTTGAATTGTGGCCACACTCTGCTATTGTCCGTTGAGCACTTTTTTTCAACTTCTCTGTTGTTGTTGTTGTCTTTCTCTCATCTATGTTCAATAGCTTTTGCAGACCCCAACAATTTTTTATGACAGCAGCAACAACAGCAACAACAACAACTGGTTGCTGAGACAACAGCAACAAGCAAGTGTAAATTAAGTAATTGCCTGGCAGTAGCTGCTACCGTTGTCATTAGGACAGACTTCAGTCAAAAGCCGATATATAAAGATGGGAAGCAACACAGCAACAGCAGCAGCCAAAGCAACAGCAACAGCCAAAGCAACAAAAGCCCTTGCCAAATCACAGATCACAGCACAGCGGGCGAATGAAAAGAAGTGAAGAGAAGAGAAGCGAAACGTTGAGAGCAGAACAGCACAGAGAAGCGAGAAGTGAGACGAGTGCGGACAGCAAGTGGAAGCCGTGAACTTTCTGCTTAACCTGCCAAACTGATGATCATAAATCTTATGCCGCAGCCTCTGTGCAGATAATGACTGAGTCAGAGACTGAGACAGAAGGAGAAGGATGGAAGAAGTGATAAAGAGAGAAAGAGAAAAGGAGATATATATGTATATATATATATATATATATATATATATATAATATAAGGAGATTGAAAGAGAGAGAGGCAGAGACAGAGGGAGAAGGAAAGGGAAAGAAGGAGACAGAAAAACAGAGATAGAGAGAGGAAGAAAGAGAGAAGAGGATTTTGAGATAGAAAGTGAGAGAAAGAGAGAGAGAGAGGTGATAGAAAAGATGGATACAGGGATATAGAGAACTAGAGATAGAGAGACAAAGTGAGAGACACAGAAAGAGAAAATGAGAGAGGAAGCGATAAAGGTTGAGGGAAAGAGAGAGAGAAAAAGAGACAGAAAGAGAGAGAGAGAGAGAGACGGAGGAATAAGGAAAGGGGAGAAAGGGCTACAGAGACATAGAAAACAAGAGAGGAAGATAGAGATAGATAGAGACAGAGAGAGTGGGATAGAGAGAGACAGAACAAGAAGAATGGGGAGAGAGGGAGACAGAGAAACAGAGATAGAGAGAGAAAGAGAGAGAGAGTGGATAGAAGGAGATAGAGACAGGGATGTAGAGAAATAGAGACAGAGACAAAGTTTGAGACAGAGAGAGAGAGAGAGAAAGGGGGAGAAAATTAAAGAGGAAGCGATAAAGAGAGAGGGAAAGAGAGAGAGATAGACAGGGAGATGTATAGAACGAGAGAGGAAGACAGAGATAGATAGAAAGAGATAGAGAGAAAGAGAAACAGAGAGAGAGAGGCACATAGTACTACAGGAAATGAGAGAGGGAGACAGGGATAGAGAGAGGAAGCGACAGAGGGAGAAGGATGGATAGAGAGAGAGAGAGAGAGAGATATGGAAATATAGAGTTGGGGAGAGAGAGAGAAAATCGCAGCAACAATAAGAAGAGAGAGGTATCGAAGCTATGCGATATAATAAAGCTACAACTACAATTATGTACGATATATGAAAATACGATATGTGAAAATACGATATACCATATACGGGATATCGAGTTACTCGACTCAGACATTGGTATATTTTGTATGCTATAGTATATTTTCTATGTGTATTTCAATATACCACATATGGCTTTTGGTATATATTTTTAAATTAATACCGCACTATTTTGATAAATGTGTAGTTTCATTAGTTGCTAATTTCGTATTTAAAAATGTCTGATTTTCTATTGTCAAAGTAAAACAACTGCAAGTAATTTATTTATAAATGTTGAATGTTGAACTTTTATACAAAGTAGACTATAAATATTAAAGGATAGAACGGAATTCTCTTGAACAAGTCTGATACTATGGAGTACACACTATATGCTAATAGAATGAATTGCTTTGCCCCTATTTAAACACTTGCAATACCTTTGCTTTCTGGTCTGCAAAGGTCAGTTTTCGGGGGGCACACAGCCTGTGGCAAGCAGTTGCAGTTGCAGTTGGTGCAACGTAATAGCCCAAAACAATTAACAGTCATTCATAATCGGAACAGCAACCAAAAGACAGTCAAGAGTCGCGATATGCAAATGAACTGCAGCCGCAGCAGTCAAAGTGGTTGCTGAGTTGCTGAGCCGAAAATTCAGATCAATTTTCAGGCTGGCGAATCAATAAAATAACAACAGCAGCAACCAAAAGTGGCCGCAACCCAAAAACGGATGCTGGACATTTCAATTGGCAACAAAGGCAACAGCAGCTGTTGCTGTTGCAGTCGCAGTTGCTGTTGTTGCTGCAGGGATAAAAACTAACGCTAATAGCATTTTGCATAGCTTGTTTTACTTTTGGTTGCTGCTGCTGTTATTTTTAAACAATTTAAAAGCAATTTGAGTCAGGTTAACGTTAACGTTAACGTTTGCTGCTGCAGTTGGTCAATTTTCATTGATTTGCATATTTTTGAGAGTCTCTCTTACTCTCCGTTGGGCAAAGCCAAATCGTGTGTGTCAATTCTTTTTGGTGTCAGATTTCAATTTCGTTTGTTCAGCACTCATTGCGTATTGTTGCTGTAAGGCAACAGCAGCAACGGCAACAGGAGCAGCAACAAGCATTGGCGGCATTTTTACAAAAGCCGCCGCCGTTGCAAGTTTATTAATTCATTTCGCAGCGGCAGCAATGGCAACGGCAACAGCAACAACATCAGCAACAACAGCAGCAACAGCAACTGTTTTCAGTCAGCAGCAACAGCAACAACAACAAATTGTCATCCCCCGCGGCTCGTTTTCCATGTGAAATTTGCATTTTCCATGCGATGTTGTTGCTGTTGCTATTGCTGTGGCAGGCTCCACACCTTTGGCGGCTGTTGCAGCTAGACTTCAAGTTGCTGCTGCTGCTGCTGTGGCTGTGGCTGCTGCTGCATTTGGCCATTGTGTTGATTTATGCGCACATTTTGTGGTCATTTCTCTATGGTCAGTCGATGGCAACAACAGCAGCAGCAGCAACAACAACAACTGCAAAATGTGACAGCCTTTAGCCAAAATCAGCCAACTGAATATACATCTATATATACACATAAACATATATGTATATGTACAGCTTCTCTTTCTTGCAACTGTGTGAACTCTTTACAAATTGTTTTAATTTGGCTTTGCTGATTTCCTCAACGTCTCCTTGCTCATATTTATGCTGATTATGTTGCTGCTGCTGCTGCTGTTGTGGTTGCTGCTGTTACTGTTGCTGCTGCTGCTGCTGCAGTTGTCAGCAATTTTGGTCAACCTGAATTACTATTTAAGGCATTTTTACCTGCTTGGCAATGTGGCCGCATAAGCCACGTCGTCGAAGCGCCAAAAGACTTTCAACTCACCTGCAAATAGAATGGAAAACGTGAAAAGCAAATGTTAATAAACATATTGAGGAGCATATAGAAAATATTAATACTATATATATTAGAAATGGTAATTGACAATTATAGCAATTACCCAGCTATAGCTTGAATAACAAGGAAACAAATAAATGAATAAATACAAATTAAAAACATTTTCTAGATTAAATTTATTCTTTAACATTGTTTTATTTAACATAAATGTTGTCAAGTTGTTTAGCTTTCATATGGTACGGTATTATAATTCAAATATACCGAAAAAAAATATACCAATTTATATACAAAAATGCTATAATATACCAATTTATATACAAAAATGCTAAAATATACCGAATACTATATTTGGTATATCGGTATAACATTGAAAATACAATCATAAAGTACAAAATATGCCAGATTGTCAACCAAAACAAAACATCAAATAAGTAATTTTTATAATTATATTTAATTTGATACTAAAATGCATTTAAATTTCACTAATTCTTGAACTTATTGTTCATACATTTGATATTTTATCAAACACAAAATGTCAATTTTGTAGCAATTAAAAAAACCGAATACATAATTGACACATTTAACTAAATTGCTGCTTTCGATTTTCTACTAAAAGATCAACTAAATATTATTTTCAATGCAATTCAATTTTAAATACAAATTGATATAAATTTTACAAGTTTTATAGCTTATAATCAAACACAAAATGTTAGCTTAATATTTTGTGAATATATTTTTTTTTACATATTTAGCTGAATTTGAATCAAAAATCTCTCGTGAATTTTCCACTTTACTTTGACTGTCCGCTGATAAGCACTATCAGCAACAGCTTCAATCTTTCATCATCAGCATTTCGTTAATGATCATTATCTGCGCTCTGATGATGAGGTTTGCAGTGAGTGACCCCAAAAAAGGCGACGCCTTTTGCCACTAGACTACAACTGTGGCCGGCCCAAAATGCCAAGCCAAAGTTATGGTTTTCATTAGGCTGGGCGATAGAGGTTGACCAGACACACACACACACACACACACACAACTAACACACACAGAGTTAACACACACCCGCTAATCTGAGCACATAACTTAGCAACGGCCTCGGACTCGCAACCAAATGCGGAAGCAGCAGCAACGAAACGTTGCCACTTTCTAAAACTAAAGAAAAGCCTCCAACAAAGAGCCTCGAGTTGGCTGCCTTGGGGAGGAGACCAAGGAGGAGGAGGAGGAGGGGGAATTGCCTTATCAGCTTGCCCCGAAAATAGCAGCGCGTAATCGAAATTGCGCATCGCAGAGCGTTGCACGTTGCACGTTGCAATTGGAATTCGATTAAGGCGGCAGCGGAGGCAGAATGCAATTAGAGGGTGGATGCGTTATTAATGTGGAGCGACGTTGCAGCCGCAGCGTAAAATAATTGATATGAGCCATGAATATATAGCTATACGTATATAAATATATTGCTAGATATTGTGGCATCTACATACATATGTGTGGCATGCGGAAGCGAATAGCTCCAAAACGTCAGCAAAATGTGCGAAAAATGGCTTAAGAAAACAACACACAAAATAAAATCGAAAAAAAAAACTGATCACAAAATGATCACAAGTGAGAAAGCTACAGTCGAGTCTGCTCGACTATGAAATACCTGGTATTCAATTTCATTAAAGGCAAAACTATGCGAAAGCGGTATTATTGTTAAATTATACTCAAAATTTATACTCAAATATACCAACCAAGTGTAACATTCAAAATATATACTTTAATATGTCAAAATATATTGCAGGTATGCCGATATACTAATACATTTAAAAGACATGTATACCAAAATATACCAAATATCGCAAGTATATCGATATACCATTATATTTCAAATATATGCTTAAAAATTCCAAAATATACCAAATATAGCAGATATGTCGATTTTACATTGCATTTAAAATATATACTTAAATATACCAAATATCCACAATATATATTGATATACTATTACATTCAAAATATATACTGAAATATACCAAATATTGAAAGTATATCGATAAAACATTCTATATTTTGAATACTTACATATGCCGCAATATACCATATGACAATATTACATTCAAAATATATACTAAGTATAGAAGATATTTCAATGTTATATTTAAAATATATACCAAAATATACAAAATATACCAATATCAATACACTTTTACAATATACCAAAATATATCACAGATATATTGATATACTATAACATTTAAAATATATACTATATATAGCAGATATATCGATGTTATAGTTAAAATATATACTAAATATATTCATTCAAAATATACCATATATATATTCAAAATATACCATAGAGTAGAAAATATAGTCAACCAAAGTATAAAATAGATTGTGCGTACGTTTACCGGCACAACTGTATAATACCCTTTTACCCTATCGGTGGCGGGTATAAAAAGAGAAGAACGAAATGAAACGCCAACACGCGCCACCAACAACAACAAAAACAGCAACAACAACAGCAGCTGCAACAACAACAACAACAACAAGGGGCACTTGATAGGCAGGCCAAGTCAAGCTGGGACTTAAGTAAAGTCAGGATCGAGCAGCGGCAGCATGGGGAGGCAGCTCTATATTAGATTGCCAAGTGGGAGGTGTTCACACACACACGCACACATACCTGGAGACACACACACACACACACACACTCACAAATGTGGGGATAGCTAACAAGCTGGAGCCAACAACTGGGCCTGTGTTAAATGAAAACGCATTAAAGCTCAGCCAACGCTCAGTGGGCGTTGCAGGCAGCGGGGCACACTCTCAGAGGGGGCAACACTGCTGGCAACTTGCAACTTGCAACGTGCAACGCGGGCAGTGGGTGTGCCAGGCAGCGCCATTGACGCAAACGCCACACAGTTAAAACTGAAGATGAAGTTGACGGTGACGGCGACGGTGCCATTGACTGTCAATACCAAATGCGACAGCGCTGCCAACTTGCTTCAAATATTTGACCAGGCAAACAGCAGTAATATTATCCCAATATCGAGTTAAATAGTCATATTTCCTATCGAATTGCAATTTAATTAAATCTCATAAAATGTCTAAAAAGGAAATTCAATTTCTATTCGAATTGTATTAACAATAAATATACAAATAAGTAGCTATTTTTTTTTTTTTTTTGTAATTAAATTAACAAACCAGCCGAACTAATTATGCCAGACATAAATATACAAAATAATACATAATATCTATATTTAAAAAGTCCTCTCAGAAACAGTTTTTAAAATTTAGAAAACAGTTAAAATTATGGTTTGAAAAGAATTGAACTTGCTTTTAAATATATCCATATACGATTCTTAAAAGGAACATAACTCTTAAGTTTAGTTGACTTTAGGTAACTTATTTAGTTGCTACAATTTGAAAGATTCAAAATCCTAAAATTTGTGAAAGCAATTGAAATTAGCACTTTTAAAAGAATTTAATATGTATGTTATCAATGCCTAACTGTATATACATATTTATAATATTTATGTAAGATTAAAGATTTCATTTTGTAAGGTACTTTAGGAAATGAACTCCAAATTAAATTACAAATTATAAAATTTGTAAAAATCAAAATGAATTTAGATGGTATGCTTCAGAAACGTTGGCAACTAGTTCGGATTAAAAAGTATTTTAAATGACAAAAAGGAATCAAATTATTTTATATTCCTCAAAGAAAAACTGCTACGTGGCACTTTAAAAAAAATCATAGTTCACCTTTTAGGAAATTGAAGGTGTTTCAAAACTCTAGTAAAAAGTTTACGAACAGATTATTCAATATAAATTTTGAAATATAAATAAATTCAAAGTTTTTCATTAAGTTGGCAGCACTTATTGTTCAATATACTTATAGATTCAACCAAGTGTTTTATTAACCATGAGTTGCACTCGAGTTTCTTCATATTATATGTTATTCCTCATTAATGTTCAACTAACCAAAGCAGCATTCATTTTTTGTTTTTTTGTTTTTTTGTTTTTTTTTTTTTTTTTGCTTTTGATCTGATCTAATTTGCGACAAGTTGGCAGCACGTTAACTCGTTTCCCCCGGGGAGGAAAATGCGACTGCGACTCAACTCGGAGTGCAAGCGACGATGATTGTCAATTTGCTCGTCCAATGCTGGCGACGGCTTTATCGCTTATTGTCATCTTGGGGCCGGCTAATTAGAAAAACACGTGAGCACGCACAGCTGCGTAGTTGTCATAATTAGAGAACAGACAGAGAGAGAGAGTGGAAGAGAGAGAGAGGGAGACAGAGAATGCAGATTGTAGATCACTTTGGTGTTTGAATATTGCTTCGATAGTGACTGGGCGACAATTTGCTAGATTGATTAGCCGTCCAGCCTGCTGTTGCTGCTGTTCTCTGTTCTAGCTGTGTTGCTGGTAACCGGTTGAGGCAATTAATGCCTTAAATGCGGCTGCCTGGTGTGGCATTGTTAATTAATAAAGCGGCGCGAATGAGCTGCAACTAAGAGCGCAACAAAAATGTTGCAAAAAAAAAAAAAAAAACAAAATGGGAAAAGAAAAGCAAAAAGGGGGCAATGCCAAAAGCTAATTGTTAATGCAAAAATCGTTGCAAGTTAGAAAATCAATTTTTACTTTAATGATCTGGCAGGCAAGTGCTTATTAAAACCACAACCACAACCGCATCGCATCTCCATCTCCATCTCCATCTCCATAGTCAACTTCCACTACTCCCTGTACTCTTCACACTCTCCAATCTCTCCACTCTCCATTCTCCCGCCCACTGTATTCTTTCTTGTGTCAGGCTTGCTTTGCCGCCTATAATTAAGCGGCTCGAATAGCTGCAGGTCTCGTTTCTCCAAACTCTCCACCTCTCCACAACTCTCCACCGTCTGCATCTCTCCACAACTCTCCGCAATCTTTTGCAAAGGTGCTGACCAACCCCGTTAGCGGGTGTAAAAAACCACAAATGAGTTACCATAAATTATAATGATTGCAAGTGGAGCCAAAGCAGCAACAGCCACAGCAATAGCAACAGCCACTGCCACAGCAACAGCAACAGCATTGCAGGCAACAACGGCAACTCTATAATGACATATTGCTAGTCGATTGACAAATGCAGTTGAGACACATAGAAAATTGCACGAATTGCGATTCCTATTGCTTTTCTAATTTTATTGGTGATTGCAATTGCTATTTCTGTCCGATTTGTATTTATTTATATTATTATTTTTATTCATAAAGTCAACTATGAAGTGTCGTTTTTAAACAAATTAGTTTGTTAATTTAAAATTACAGACTAACAACTTTGAAATATCTTAAAATTATACATTTTCAATAACAATTCTGTTGTTATTTAAATAAGATATCTCTAATAAAATTTTTGGCCATTAAAAAGAAAAACCAAAAAATCATTGCAAGCAAATCCAAGTAAAGAATATTAATTTATACTAAAATACAAAAATTTTAATTGATCTTTCAATTACATAAAATATATGGAGACGTATGCCAGAAAAGTCTGAAAAATTCAAAGTCATCTATCCAAATTACAAAAAAAAATTGAGAAACAACCAAAACATAAAATAAGCTGGTAAAAATTTGTATTTTTATTTTAGAGCACTTTATTGGGAGAATAAAAACTCTTCTATTATATTTCACACACTAAACTAAAACTTTATTATTATTTTTTTTAGTTTTATTTTGAAATGAACTAAATTTATAAATACCAAGCCCTATGTTTAATACTCTAAATTTATAAATTTTAAAATACCAAATTCATTGTTTGGTATTTTCACATTTTTGAAATGAATATCAAAATGAAATTGAAGAAAAGAAATTAAAATATATTTGGATTATTTTTTAAGTTTAGATACAATCAATTGATTGAAATACTCTTAGAAACTATTAAAAGAGCATTCAATTGAGGTTTTTGGTTATCTATTTAATAGGAGTGTATTAAGCTGGACTCTTCTTCTTCGCATTGATCAAGCGGAGCGGGTAATAAATTTATTTCGAGAGTTTCCTCTCGAGAAAAGCGCTTGGCGCTGGCTACGCTGACCACGCCCCCCAAAGCCACCCCGCCCAGCCGTGGACGGCAGGCAGAGACATAAAACGCAGCCCCAAGAAAAAAAAACAAAAACAAAAACACAAACGTAAAAAGCAAGAAAACAGAAAACAGAAAACAAAAACAACAGCAAAATACTTATATCGAAAAATCAACAAAGCAGCCGTGGCCTAAAGCAAATACCAATTGTATGCATGCGTGTGTGTTAGTGTGTGTGTGTGCATTTAGGAGGCGTGGCCAGTTGGCAGTTGTTGCTGTGTGTTGCTGTGTTGCTGGTGCGGCGCCTGCCAATGCAGGCCAAAGCACTATAATTAAGTTGTGCCGAGGGCATTTTTGAATGCTGCCACAAGAGCAACAGCAGCAACCATTGCTTGGGGAGCGACTGAAGAGCAAGAGGGAGACAAAGAGAGAGGGAGAGCGGGAGAACGAGAGAGAGAGGCGCGCTTACTGGCAAAGCGACAACTTCCTTCTAACCCAATTTGTGTGTCTGTTTTTTTTTTTTAAGTTGTTCGCTAAAACTTTATGCAAAATGCTAAACAATATCCGCAACGCGTTGTCAACAAATGACATGAAATTGGCAACAGCAGCAACAGTGGCAGCAACAGTGGCAGCAGCAACCTCGACGAGCACATTTCCGTTTCAAGCAATTTCCGCGACTCTCTCAAGTCGAGTGCCATTTGATTGGTAAGCAATTTACGCAGGAGACAGCAACAGCAACATCAGCAGAAGCTGCTGCTGCTGCTGCGGCAACAGCAACAGCAACAACGACCCTGACCCGCAGCAACATGTTGCATGTTGTGTTTTGGCCCGGCAGCAACAACAGCAACAGACATCAACATGACTTGAGCAACGTTTGCTTCTCTTCTCTTTTTTTTTTCATTTTAAACATTTCTTTTTGATCTTGCAGGCATCAAATGTTGTTGCTGCTGCTGTGGTTGCTGCTGTTGCTGTTGCTGGCAGCATCCGTTTGCTGATTTGTATATCTAATTTTCATAATCTCAAAAGCATGTTGCCTGCTCAAGCCGCATTCGCTATGCAGCCACGGCAGCAGCCACGGCAGCAGCAACATGTTGCAGGAAATCAAGTTGCTCAACGTCTGGCTCATTTGAATGCGTGCAGCGACAACGACAACAACAGCAACAACTACAAGAGGCAACAACCGACCGGCGGCACGTTTAGCAACGCATGTCAACGCAACACAACAGCAACATCATAATCATCATCAACAGCAACAACAACAAAGAGTTCTTTGTAATTAACACACAGCTTGCTTCCGGCAATGGCAACTGGCAGGCAGCAACTGTTGCTGGTTGCTGGTTGTTGGTTGCAAGCAGTGCAACAAGTGCGTGCAGCAAACATGACATGTGACATGTGTTTGGCTAGCGGGTGGCCAGCAAACGCGACATCTTCTAGCTGCTGGCGTTGCACCTGAGCAGCAGCAACCACGGCAACCCAGCAGCAACAACAACAACGTCGTCGAATGACGAATGACAAGACATGCAAACAAGTTCGGTCCTTTGCCAGGCGACGTTGACAGTTTAGGCCTGGCCATGGCCAAGATGTCACTTTTCATTAGGCAGCAGCAACAGCAGCAGCAGCCAGCACAGCGGCAACTGTTGCTGTTGGGTCTGGGGATGATGCATGGGCACCTGTTTGTGCGCGGCGTTTTAGATTAGTCGCCTGTAATTAGTTAATAACATGGCATGGCATGTCTAAATTGCAGTCGCGACATCAAATTGCTGCTGCTGCTGCTGTGTTGCTGTTGCTGCTGCTGTGCGTTTTTGATTGATGTTGCTGCGGGGTTGAGAGGCAGCGAGCGTAAAAAGGCAGCAACGTCAGTTGAGGCATAAAAAATGTTATGCATACTTTTAATTGATAAGTTTTTAGCACATGATAAATTTTAATATGTGGCAGCTTGTCACCAGCGACAGCAGCATCACAGAGTCACAGAGAGAGCCACCAACATAAGCAACCTGTTGCATGCACCACAGCAGCAACACAGCAGCAGCAGCCGAAGCATGCAACACTGCAGCAGCAGCAAGCAGCAGCAACATAAGCCGACATAAATCCATTAAAGCCGTACAAATTCCAAGTAAATTAAAAGCAGTTAAACTCAATTGATTTTGAGAAGCAGCAGCAACAGCAGCAACAGCAACAACAACACCTTCGCCAACAATAAAAATAAACAACGGACAGCAACAAGCACCCAAAAAAGCAAAGATATCGCAGAGCCAACAACAACAACAGCAACAGCAACAACAACGATGGACAACAAGCAACAGCTTCCAAGTGCGAGGCTCAGTTGCAGGCAACAAACAGACAGAGGCACAGGCCAAAAGCCTCAGCTCAATAAATTTTTATCGCATCTCACATGTGTGTGTGTGCGTTTGTGTGTGTGTGTGTGGGCAAGTCAATTGGCCAGGCTAAAAGGAATGCGTTGATATTGAAACAACTATGGAAACAAGAGCAACAGCAACAGCAGCAGCAACAGAAGCCACAGCAAAGGCGTTGTACAAACACATACATAACAACAACAACAACATCAGCAACAGCAGCAACATGAACAACAGCAACAGCAATGACGACAACAAGCTGGGCCAAAAGGGGTAAAACCTTCGACCGGCAGCAGCTTCTCACATGTTGCAAGCGCGGCGCGCGCTTTAAGCCGCCTCCGAAATAAGCAACAACAACGACAACGACAGCAACAGCAACACCAACAACAACGAAAACAAACACAGAACAAAACGACAAAAGGGAATTGAATAAAACAACAAAAAAAAAACAAAAAAGGAAGCCAACGAGGAAGGCATTGGAAATTTACGAAAACACACAAAAACATGAGTCATATGCCAGCAACAATAACAGCAACACACAACAGCAACAACAACAGCAGTGGGAAAAAAAAAAGGAAAACGTCGAAATTTTTATTGTTTGGTCGACAAAACGAACTCGAAATTGCGGCAACAGCAACAGCGACAACGGCAACTCGCCAATTGATTCGATTAAGCTGTGTGCGTTGCCTTCTCCCTCGAGTCGAGTCGAGTCGTCGAGTCGAGGACATTTGCCAAAGGATAACTGCCAGAGCCACTGCCACCACTGACAGCTGTCGGCTTGAGGGCATAACAAACACACACATATAGTACTGCAGCAGGACACACTCGACTTGGACATAGTCCATCCATTTATTAAGCCAATGTTCACTAAACTGTGGCCACGATTTCAACTGCAATTCAGTTTTTAGTCACACAAATATGAGGCTTGATGCTTAAGTGTTTTGTGTTCCAGAAACACTTTGAGTACGCAATTTGATATAAATAATTATTGAACTAGATTATTAAAAAGTGTTCGCTAAACTGTAGCCACGATTTCAACTGCAATTCAGTTTATAGTCACACACATATGAGGCTTGATGCTTAAGTGTTTTGTCTTCCAAGAACACTTTGAATACGCTTTGTTATATATGTAAGTAATTAAGTAAGTAATTGTTATGCTAGATTATTAAAGAAATGATTTCAAATTAGCTTCTATTTTATTTAAACTTATTAAAATTTGAATTTCCACCCATAACGTAGATGACTATTAAAGGTTTGTACATACAGGAAACGTGTGTAACAGGCAGAAGAAGAAAGTACGTTTGTCTGTCTGTCTGTCTGTCCGTCTGTTCGTTTGATCACCTAGATCTCAGAGACTATAGGAGATGGAGCTATATTATTTTTTCCAATGATTTCTGAATTGTGATTGGCTAAAAATTGTGTTGTTTAAAAAAAACGTTTGTATGACAAATTACGTCTACTGCTATAGAATCTTAGTTGCTTTGGCTGGCAATTTGCTTTATTTCGACTTCTATGGTATATTTCAATTGTGGCACTATATCAATATACCAAACATGATTTTCAATGTATTTACGTATTTTAGTGGCATATTATTTGGTATATATTACCTCACTGTTTTGCTTTTATTCATTTTTCAATAGCACAATAGCAAAAATATACCAATTTAATATACTAAAAATGAATACTATATTTTAAAAATATACGTATTTATAATACCAAAAAATAATATCATATTCTACAAAAATATACCATTTTAAAATACCAAAAAAATACTAAAGTACAATAAAATACTATATCCATATACTGCCACATTCAAAATGTATCGACTACGAAATATACCAAGCAACTAAGACTAAGACTTCAAATAACGCGCTATAAATATAAATTTGTATACTACTAAAAAATATACTAGATTGTCAAGCAAAGCAACTAAGAACTGACTTCAAATTACGCTTTATATTGATTTCTATTGCTCTTCAGTATCTCAAACCCGCTTACATATGTTTGTTGTTAAACTAACAAACGAATTTAAATAAATTCCTTAAAATATTCCAAATAAAATTAAGTATACGTATTATGCAAAGAAATATCGAAAATAGTCCGCATACTTGTCAAATATGAAGATAATTTTGTTTCAATTGGGTTTGGTCCGACGTCAATTGTGTGTTGTGTGTTGCTGCTTTGCAATTTGTGCCTATAAACAAGTGCATGATTATCACACAGCCTGTGGCAGTGGTAGAGCAATAAGAAGGGGAAAGGAAGAGAGGGAGGAAAGGAAGAAGTGGCAAGTGGAGAATGAAGTGCACCAAGTGTCGCGCAACCTCAGACCAACAACAACAACACGCTGAGTGTGTTGCACCCACGCTAAAGCATTGTGCAGAGTCTGCGAAGTCCTACGAAATGCCAATGGGAACAGCAGCAACCATGCCGCGGAGGCAGCAACCAGAGGCAGCCTTTGGCATTTAACTGACCCAACTGCAACTGCAATTGCAAATGCTGTGGAAGCTGCATAGCTGCCTGCCTGCTGCCTGCCTGCCTGCCACTTGTGCAACAAAAACAACAACAAAAACTTTCTCTGGCCAAGAATGCGCGCAGCTGCAACAGCAACAGCCACAACAGCAACAGCAACATCTGAAACGCTGCTGGCCAAATGGCAACGTAGTCCAGTTCAGTTTTAGTCCAGTCATTCATGCGCTTGGCCAAGTCACTCACACACACACACACACATACATAGAGAGCTCAGTTAGTTAGAGCTGCAACAACAACAACAACAACAACAACAGCAGCAGCAGGAACAACAACAACAACAACAACAGCACCCGCCGCGTGTCGATTGAAAATTTATGATCACAATTTTGGTTAATGCATTTTCGTGTTTGTGCCATGATTACCAAATGTTATTCACGCTCCAGTGAGTGTATTCACATGTCTATGTGTGTGTGTGTGTCGATGTGTGTGTGTGTGTGTGTGTGTGTGTGTGTGTGTGTGTGTGTGTGTGTGTGTGTCGGTCTCAGCAATCAATGCCAAAATGGCGCGGGCGCATTGCGACTTTTTGGTATTTACGGTTAACTAAACATTCCAAACAGGCCACGACAAAGTCCACCTCAACTTGCCAACTTGCCACCAACTGACCAGGCTAACCAGGCGCACCAAAAACAAATACCAAATACCAGCCAGAGTTGCCAACCTCGTCGAGCAAAGCAAAGCGGAAGGCAAACCACAAATATCTATAACAAATGTCACGAACTTTGCCGCACAACTTTAACTAATTTGTTAATGCACATTTCCCCCGTTTTTTTTTTTGTTGTCATTTAGTATTGCAAATTATGGCAAATGAGAATTTCCAAAAAATTAGCAAATCACTCATCATAAACACATTTCAAAATGGTCATTTTTACATTCATTAATGAGACGTCTACAAAACACAATTCTAGTAAATAACAATAAAAGTGTACTTGCTCAGCTTAGAAATTTCTAATTGTAAATCAATTCTTTCTTATCTTCAACTTGGAATAAAAGTAGAATTGCTCAATAAAGAAAATTTTAATAGGAATTTAATTATCTTTGATATTTAACTTGAAATAAAAGTATAAATCTGATTGGAAAATTTGAAAAATAAATAAAATTCCTTTTTTTATTTGACTCGAACATTTTTTAAATTTATGCTAATCATTAAAATTGAATTAATAGCAAATAAATGCATGCAATATTTAACTTTAAATGAGATTAAAAAAAAAACAATGGATTATTTCTATCTTACATTTTAAGATTTTCAATTTTTTTTAATTTTACTCGCACTTAAATTGAATTAAATAATTTTGATAGCATTTTGTAATTTCAAATTCTTATTTTTTACAATTTATGTGTTCATTGTATTTAGGGCAAAGAATGAAAATTATTGACTTTAAAATTTATTTTACATAAAGCATTGAATATACAAATATTGAGCTTAAGAACTGATAATAAATTTAAGCTTTAAAATTACAAAAAAATATATGTATTTGTAAACATGTTAAAATTTGTATAATGTTGATAAGCATTCAAATTAAAATAAAAAAAAACTAATAGAAATTTTATATGAAAAACTACATTTTCAGACAATACAATTTGTTGAAAATTAAAGAATATTTGTTGAGCAAACAAACTAATAATAAAAAAATAGCTTTATACATTTTTTTGATTTTTGTAAATGCAGTTTTATAATTTGGTTTTGCAATCAAAGAGAATCAAAGAAGGATCAAAGAAGTCGAAATTTTAAATACAAATTGTTATTCAAACTATAAAAATTGTTGAATATTTACTGATCATAAAAAATACCTTTATACATAAATATATTTATACTTTTTTTGCATTCAAATTGAGTTGAAGAAAGCTTATAAAATTTTTAAATGATGAATTTTGATGCCTACTAATTGAAATTTATCTTTTTTCCATTATACATTATACATTAAATTGATAATTTGATCAACGAATGGAATATTCTTTGTTGCTGGCAACTCTATCGGAGACAGCAGCAGCAGCAGCAACCATTGCTGGCAATTTCCATGTTGCTGTTAGCCACCTTGGTGAGTTCGTGGAGCAATTGCAATGACCGCTTAGCAGCTGCTGTAAACATATTTTAGGCGTATTTCCGTTTTGTAAGCTGCTCTCTCGCCTAGCCGAAAATGCATGTGGCATGTGGCATGCTGTATGGGGCATGCAGCATGTTGTTGCTACTGCTGCTGCTGTGCGTTGTGCTGCGTTGTTGTTGCTCCCATTTTTGGGTTAGGCGTAGGATTGTTGACTCGGCTAATGTGTCTTGTAATTTGCATGGCCATTTGTGAAAAGTGAAAAGCGAGCCGCAAACGTTTTTGTTGTTGTTGTTGTTTTTGTTGTTTTTGCTCTCTCTTCTCACACACACAAACTTTTCGGCAGCTGTTTTTCCAATTTTCCCCAACTTTTTTTGCGTAAATTATGCAGCGCATTTTTACCGTTAGCGGCGCATTGGATAAACAGTAGCACTTACAAGCGCCTTTTATGGGCGCAAGAGGGGGGGCGAGAGGGGAGTGGCAGCTGACCAAAATTGTCGCTCGCTTTTTATTCAAAACAAGCGACGCTAAGCAAAAGCAAAGCAAAGCAAAGCCAAAAGCCAAAAAACTGCTAACAAAAGCAGCCAAAAAAAAAATGGAGGCTAAAAAATACTTTTTATGGTTATGATTGCGTCTATGCGAATGCTAAATATGCCAGCGAATGGAAATGTGATCGCTGCTGTTGTTGTACACGTGGGCGTATGAGCAATGCAGCAAGTTGCTGCTGTTGCTGCTGCTTTCACACACAATTAGCGTGTGGTTGCTGGCTGCTGGTTGCCGTTTTTTGTGGCCCATCTCTGTGTGGGTGATGCGAGAAATGCCTGGCCATAAATCATGCCAAGACTTTGGCTATTGTGCCAACTTGGTTGTTGTTGTTGCGTTGACACAATCAACAACGACAACGACAACGGCAGCAACCACAGCAGCAGCAGCAACGAGGACTTGCAACGGCAGCAATTGATTTGGGCTGCTTTTGAGCTGCTGATTGCCAAGTTGCCTTGGCTTATTTATTTTTGTTCGCATTTCTTTTGACTAATGATACTAAACGTGGCAGCAACATGTTGCTGACACGCGCGCATCGTTAGCAGCCACCACAGCAGCAACCACAGCAGCAATTGTCAACCAGGTGAGAAAGCAAACCAGGTGCGATTGCTGTCGGTTGGTGCGTAGGTGTCAACTAACCAACATAAACACTCGACCAAGGCTTAGGCTTAGCTATTGTTGTTGTTGTTGCAGCTACAACAGCAACAGTGCAACACTCGACATACTTAATATCTGTTCTGCTGCTTTCATTGTTAATGATTGTTTGCTGTTGCCTCGGCTGCTGCTGTTGCTGTCAAGAATGCGGCAACAGATTGCTGCTACTTCTAATGATCTGCGTATTATTATTCTAGCTGCCGCTGTTAAAGAAGTATTTCAATCAAAATTTCCAACACTTGAGCAATTGAAGGGCCAACAACATGTTGTTCTTGTTGTTGCAACATCTGTTGGCGCTTCTTATCAAAGCACTGCACAGCAACATGTTGCTCATAATTCACACACACACACACACACACACATGAACTGCAATCGAAATGCAATAAAACGAGCAGCAACATGAGCGATAAATCGAAGCAGCAACAGCAGCAACAGGTGTAACAGGCCAAAGAGAACAGAAGAGAAGAGAAGCAAAGAGAGAAGCGAGAACAACAGTTGCAGCTTCCGCATTCACTTGTGGCCTTCGCCCAAGCTTTTGACACCAACCAGCAACCAGCAACCAACAACAACAACAGCAGCAGCAACAGCAGCAGCCAAGCAAGCACTTGTCTGTAGGTCTCTGGGTAACAATGCCAGACAACAAACGTGGCAGAGGGCAGCTCAACACAGCCCGCAGATCGCCAGAAGAAGTACTCAGGAAATACGGCAACCACAGGCACGCAACAGCATCAGCAACAGCAACAGCAGCAACCACAAGCACAGACAGCTTGGCCCAACCTTTTTGGCCTCAACAAATTGACATTGGATTAAACTGTCTTACAGAGAAAACTGCAGCAACATTATGCAATATTTTGAATAATACTTCAATGCTTTATAATATAAATAGCTATAGCTTTTTAATTTAAAATTCAAAGTTAAGAGTTTAATCAACAAATTAAAGATATAACAAAGTTAAAGAATAAATTCGTATATTTGAAGAAGTAAGCTAAACAATTTAACAAAAGAAAAACAACTAAAGTAATAATTCAAATTATAACAAATTTTATAAACAAAATAAAGATTAGTTTTGCTGCACTTAAATTGCATAGAATGAAATGAAAATAACATAAAAGAGACAATAGTGTTAGTATTAACTTGAATTATAACTAACCTTTAAATAATACTAATTGAAAATACCAACGTACAAAAATATAGTTATACAGTCTAGTATGCTCGTCTGTAAGATACCCGCTACTGGTATTATTCTAAAAATATCCCTAATGAATATACCATAAAAATACTAGGGTATACCAAACACTATGTTTGGTATATTGATATACTATTTGGTTAAATTACAAAAAGCATATACAAAAAAACACTAAATTATACCAAAGACTATATTTGGTATGTGGATATACTTTTATGTTAAAATAATCAAATTAATATACCAAAAAAATACTGAGGTATACCAAAGACAAAGATTTGGTATATAAATATACTATTATGCTAAAATTATTAAATTATCAAATACCAAATTATCCAAAAGATTTTATTTAATGCCATACAATTAAAATCATACTAGATTGACAACCAAATCAAGAGATTGTCAATCTAAGATCCAACAGCATCCACCTTCTACCCTATGAGAAGCTGGTATAAAAAACAACTTTTACTGTTTCTGCATTCAAATTGATTTGTTCAACAAAAACCTTATATACATATTTAACATATGAACAACAATCAAGAAGATAATGCAATGAAATTATTTTTTTATTCGCATCAAAAAGTAGATAGGAAATATCAAATAGAATATTAATTATTTAAATATCTTAAATCACCATAAAAAGAAAAGAAATTTCAATGTGTGTTGTATTCAAATGAAATTGAGTCACAAACTAGAGAAGCAATCGCATTTTTTTGGGCACATTCAATGTTGCATGGATTGCAATGCACAAAGCGATCGTGATCAATAGAGAGAGAAAGAGAGAGAAGAGGTGGTAAGGGAAATAAGCGCAAACGCAAAAGGAAAATCGACAGCGTAGAAAAATAGCGCAGAATGACAGCAACGTTGCGGAAGAAGAAGAAGAATGAGAAGAAGAAGAAGAAGCAGACACAAACTAGCGCGCGTGCAACCTTGAGATAATTTAATCGTTTCTGTTTGCGAGCAAACACACAAACCAACACAAACACACACACACACACACACACACACAGACACGCTGTCGATCGACAGCGAGCCAAAAGCGAGAATGCCAACAAACAATTGAAAACATTTTACAACGCAGCAGAGAAGATGATGAAAAAAAAAAACAGAAAAAAAAACAAAACAAAACAAGAACAAAAAAAGAAGATTGCGAAATGCAAAGCAAACCCGGAACTAGCAAATATTTCAAATTCCAAATGATTCTTTGCTGGTGAACTAGTTCCATTGATTAAACATGACTTTTATTGTTATCAAAAAAAGACGAACAATCAAGAAAAAAAAAACACAAAAAAAAAAACAAAGAAATTCTGAAATTCTACATAATCATTGTATTTGTCTTTTGCTTCTATGTATTTATTTTTTTTTCGTTTTTTTTTTTTGTCAATTCCTATGTCGATGGCTCGATAAGAACTACTTGGGGGCGGCTTGATTGACAGCTGAAAGAAAGGAGATTAGTTAAATATGCTGTTGAAGCATCTGTGTAAACTGAAAGTCTCAATAGTCGAGAGTGTGCACACACACACACAAATCGCTTCCAAATGAAAATCGCAAAGGTAGAATTCGCAAAAGAAAGCATTTCTTTATCGATGCTCGATTCGCGTTTCGCGTTTCTCGATTGTTGTTGTCAAGCACTTGAACTGAACTTTGCACAAGGCAACAGGCGCAGACAGCGAGGTCTCAATGCTTTTTTTTTTATTGCTGCTGTTCGTATTGCTGTTGCTGCTGTGGATGTTGCTGTTGCTGTTGCTGCTGTTGTTGCTGCTGCTCTCTCATCTCATCGTCAGCAAACACTGATAAATTATTTGACAGATTATATTTGCGTTGAACTTTGGCAACAGTCGGCGGGCTGCATTAATAAAAATAAGAACACACGACCCAAGTGTTCGCCCAGTTCCTGCAACAAATCCATCGAATGATCGACTCACAACTACCCTATATACTTGCTAGTGATTACTTTTTGCTGTTGAAACTCTCTGTTGTTGTAAACTCGTTTAGTAAATTGGTGGAATTAAAGCAAAAGCTGCATTCTATAGTTCACAATTTTATAAAACTCTCTCCAGCTGTAAAATGTATGAAACAATGCTCGAATCAACACTACCCTGTATTTTTTGTAGTGATTACTTTTTGCTGTTGAAACTCTCTGTTGTTGTAAACTTGTTTAATTAATAGCAGACTCAAAGATACCTTGTGTTCTTTGTTTTCTATATTTAAAAATCTCTCTCGCTGTAAAATGTGTGAATCAATGCTCGAATTAACACTACCCTGTATTTCTTTGAAAGTAAATGTTTTAGTAATTAAGTCGAAGGAAATTCTTTAAAAATACGTTAGTGCTAATTTTAATTATATCTAACCATTTTAGTAATATTAAAATAAATACTTTAGTGTTAAACAAAATCTGTATTAGGGTTGCCAAGTTTTCTGTTCAAAATACCTTTAGTTCAGCATTTTTTTTCTACAATATATATTTTTACTGTTATTTGAAAATAAACTACACAATAAAAATTGTTAGTTTTTTTGATAGTCGGAACGTTTTTTGCAGAAAAATTTAATTAATTTAAGGAAAATAAAAAAAAACTATACAAGAAAAATTAAAGTTAAAGTTAGATTTTTTAAAAACCATCCTAAATTTGTAAATGATGTATGCGAGAAGCTTATTAAACATAACTAAAAAACTTGGTGATAATTTTTGTGAAATATTTTGAAATTTTTATGTTCTATTATCTGAATAATCTTAATTTCTGCAAAATGGTTGGCAACTCTAGCTACAAAACATACACAATATGTATTTTCTAAACCTTCAAAGTAATTCGCTGAATTTTCTGGTAACAGCTCGACTAGCACATACCCTGTAAGCCATAAAGACTTGTTTCAACCCAAATCTTATTTTTGTATTCGAAAATGAAGTATTCGATGCATGGATACCCAGTATTTTAAGGTTTACTGAGCTTTGTTGTAAATTAACAACAATAAAAAGTTAAAAAACAGTTGCTGAACGTTGCACAATCAACGGATACCCTAGAGTTTTTTTTTAAATTGCAACAAGTTTGAGTTGAACACACACTGAAAATAAACAGTTTTAAAATGAATATTATTAGGCAAATGAATGGCCAAGGTAGCATTAATACCCGATTTACAGGGTATCACATCGCTGACATTTGTCGCTGCAAAGCACTTTTCGTAGGTTTCTCTAGTTCGAGTCTAGAGTGAAAGCATTCAAAGGGGGAGGGAGGGAGAGAGAGAAAGAGAGGAAGCAGTTGGTCACAGGTAGAGACAGCTGGTGTAGTCTGTGTCGGTCTCCCTCCCCCCACTTCCCCCTCTCCTCATCTGCTCCCCTCCCTCTCTCGCCAACAAGCGACACACACAAGCTGCTCTCGCTTCTCTCGTTTGCCAGTTCGCTGGCTAACAAATGAGCGTCATGTCTTTGCCGTCGCAAAACAAATCTGAGCAATTTTTTATGATAAATAACACCAAGCGAGCGCAACAGAGCGAAAGAGAGGGAGTATGGGAGAGTGAAAGAGTGAAAGAGAGGGGAATATGCACATGAATATGCACTAGGCAACTAAGCAACTAAACTAAGCAGCCTCTAATATTTAGTGCAGTTCCCTCGAGCGCTTAACGGAGTCTGCGTAGACGCCTCCAAAAATAGGCGCAGCTGCCGCACGCTTGTTGAGAGGGGGAGGGGAGGGGGACGGAATGGAGTTGGCGGCTTGTGCAAACAAACAAATCGCTGTAGATTTATTTTAGTGCAAAGCGCAGTGCAAAATTGCTCAGGCATGCGTGGGCAGCGAGAGCGACAGAGACAGCAAGCTAACGTAAATAAGTGAGGGAGAGAGCGAGATGGAGCTGCGCCGTCGCGCAATCGATGCGGTATTGAAAAATGTGCGCTTTCAACGCGGTAATTAAAAGATGAATCGTTCGGCATGTGCAAATCTAATAAGTTGGACTCTTGAGAGCAACAAGAGAGAGATAGATAGAGAGAGAGACAGAGGGAGACAGAGAGAGACGGCACAGCACTTGCAACAAATGACGCGTCATTAAGAGCGATAACGCCCCATTTTGTGGCAGATATGAGGTTGCAGGTAGCCAAGTCTATATGATTGATGCCTGCTTTTATGGCTAACGGAATGCGCTGTGTGGCATGCAACAACTGCAGACTGGGGGCAGCTGCCACGCATTCTTTTCGGTTTTTTTTTTTTTTGTCAGTCTGCAAGTGAAAGTTTACGCTTCACCCTGGTGGCAGGAAAAGGAACCTAACGGCACATAGAAGAAGAGTCTGGCGCATTTCCCTCACAATTAGCGCAACATATCCTGCAGCTGCCACACACTGCGGCACGTGCCACAACTTTCACCTGGCCAAAAAAAAAAAGAAAAACGAAAAAACGAAGCCAGTAAGAACACAAAACGAACATAAAAGGGTTGCCAATATTCATTAAGCTGATAGAAATCTTCCCCTCGCAAAAAGTCGCGCATCATGAAATTGGGTCAACACAAACAGCTGACGGACAGACAGACGGACAGACAGACGGAACAGGACTTTATAACGGTGAGTGCAAGCATAAAGAGTCAGCGAGCCAGTCACTGAGTCCGTTTTTTCTATAAACTTCGCTTCTGTGCACTTTACTCACAAGGGATGCTCGCAAAATGGAAAAAAAATTAACTAAATGTGCAGAGCACAGTGTTGTAAAGTTATTTAAGAAATATTATATATGCCATAATATATATATAGTATATAAAAATACTACGCAGCACAACAAATACTTTATATACTACAGAATATGTAATATATAAAAATACTATATATATATACATATATATATATATATATATATATATATATATATATATATATATATATATATATACTTGAAATAAGACTAAAAATAGTACACAATATTCAGTATATTAAAATACTAAACTTTAGAAAATACTATGTTTAGTATAAAATATATAGTATATAAAAATACTGTGTACTTCAAATAAGACTAAAAATACTACACAATATTTAGTATATTAAAATACTATATTTTAGAAAATACTACTAATGGTATAAAATATATAGTATATTAAAATACTATATTCCTCAAAAAAACTAAAATACTGCAAAATATATAGTATATAGAAATGCAATATACTTACAAAAAAAACATATACTAGAAAATATACAGTATATAAAAATACTATACATATACATATATTCAAAAAAGATTCATATAAGAACAGAACGTTCTCGATTTCGAATACAATACAATAAAAATAAACATAAGATTTCTATATTTTGCCAAGCGCTTACGGTTTCATTTCTAATAAATTAAGCTCCTATTGGGAATTTGTTTATACATACATTTTTTACTTTTCTTAATTGACTTGCATTGTATCTTGTATTGACGTATGTATTTATAAAAATTTTTAAAATTTGTCAATCTTGTTTAACTCACATTTTGAAATAAATCGAAATTATAAGGAATTATTATAAGGAAATATACATAATTCAAAGTTTTCTAATCAGGTTCAAATCAAAGTGTTAAGACACCTTAAATGTTTAGTATATTTCCCACTAGTTTGTATAAAGAAATAAAGATTGTAGTAAGGCACAAAGTATCTTCGTTGTTTTTTTTTTTTTTTTTTTTTTGTGAAAGCACCTCGCATAAAACTAACACAAGATTTACCCATTAAGTTTTGTGGATTCGCGGCACAAATGAATCGTGTAGAGATCGCAGGCTGCACTTACCTGAAAATAGAACGAAAGGCAAAAGCGGCAATTAGATAAAGATAATAATGAAGTGCAGAATGGAAATACACACAAAGAGTGAGAGATAGAGAGAGATAGATATATATAGATGCTTAGGTACATTAAGAACTGGCTTATTAATAAACAATCGATCAGCAACAACAAAGCGAATGCCGCCTCGCATTGTATTCATTGAATATGGTGGATGGAGATTGGAATGAAGAGAATGGATTGCATTGCTTTTCGATTTGGATTTGCTCGGCCCCATTACATAAGTGCGAACTGCAATTAAGCGCAATTCAGTGCAGTCTCAGTCTGAGTCTCAGTCTGTGTTTGAGTCTCAGTCTGAGTCTGTGTTTGAGTCTCAGTCTCTGAGACTCTGCGTTTGCAGTCAGAGTCAAGTGCACACTTGGGTCTTTGGGGGGCTGGACACTGAACACTGAACACTGAACACTGAACACTCAGCACTCAGCACGCTGGCCAAGAATTGAAACTGGAACTGCAACAATCAACAATCAACCTTTGCAACAATGGCAAAGTGCCCAACTGCCCAACTACCCAACTGGCAACTGCAGCGAGTGCTGTGAAAATTGATTAAACTCATTCATCAAATTGTGTGGCAAGTTCAAATGCAGCTGCAAATGCAGCTTGCGGCAATTGGCAATCGGCAAATGGCAATTGCCAATTGCGTGGCAAGGAAATCAATTGTTGCCTAATGAAATAATGGACATTTCAGGGCCACAATAACAATGACGCGTCTACGCAACCAAAACTGCAGCTTAAACAAATGAGCCAAGCACTCGAAGCGGGTAGCACAGCTAATGCATACCCTGTACTTGGTGAGTGCTTAAAAACCGGGAAAGTGAACACAAAACACGCTATAGCAAAATCAAGTAAGAGTTTGACAATTTGGTATAATTTAGTATTCTTTTGGTATATTTATTTGGTATATTCCATGAATACCCTGTACTAGGTGAGCGCTTAAAAACAGGGAAATTGAATACAAAACACGCTATTGGAATATCAAGTTAAAGTTTGACGATTTGGTATAATTTAGTATTCTTTTGGTATATTCATTTGGTATATTTCAAGAAGACCCTATACAAGGTGAAAGTGAATACAGGGAAAGTGAACACAAAGCACACTATAGCAAAATCAAGTTAGAGTTTGACAACTTGGTATAATTTAGTATTCTTTTGGTATATTCCATGAATACCCTGAACTAGGTGAGCGCGTAAAAACAGGGAAAGTGAACACAAAACACACTATAGGAAAATCCAGTTAGAGTTTGACAACTTGGTATTATTTAGTATTCTTTTGGTATATTCCAAAAATATCCTATGCAAGGTGAGTGCTTAAAACTGGTTGTGCAGAAACAAAAACGCCATATAAAATTGAGTTCAAAATTTGGCAATACATTAGTTAATATAGCTTTAGGTATATTTTTGTATTTTTGCGGTATATCATTTATATAGCCTTCGGTATACTTTTTGGGTGTTTTCCATATATAGCTTGTATACCATTTGGTATATTTTAGTATTTGTCCAATATATAGTTTGTTTATCATTTTGTATATTTTAGTCTTTTCTTGGTATATAATGTATATAGCTTTTTTGTTTTTCTTTGCTATGTGATATATTTAGACTCTGTTATATTTTTGTATTATTTCGGTATATTAATTTGGTTTATTTATTTAAAAAAAAACGGACAAATCGAATACACACAAATTTTTTAGCAAAATATTTTTTGGTATTTAGTTAATATTGCCTTTAGAATATCTTAGTATTTTTGGGTATATTTTAAGAATTATGCCGCAATGCTTTACTTGGAATTTCTTATCTTTGCATTTATACACTTGTAATTATCTAAATGTCTAATAAAGGTCATAATTATTAATCTAAAAGTATCTATAATTTATGGATCTGCAACTTTGACAGTTGATAAACTCAATAACAAACCCAGCTTTCAATACAAGAATCTCATTAAAAATACCAAAAAAAAATATGACAGTTTATTTTGGGACAACTATTTACAGGGTATGCAGCACATAAATAGTAACAATTTAAATGCTTGTTGGGAGGAAAAACGACAACTTTCAAATGTCCAGATGGCGAGAGAAAGGCAGCGAGCGTTAAGGCGTGGCTACAAATTTACTTTACTGCACACAGCAAAGTAACAACAACACTGCGTATGAGCAATGTGAACAGGAAAAAAAGAGAGAAGAGAAGAGAAGAGAAGCGAAGCAACAACAAGAAAAAAAAAACAGGCTGATATGATCCAATTCAATTTAAGCGCGTGTCGCATGCAAACTACAAAAAACAGCAAATAGCAAATTGTTGTTGCTGCAGTTGTCGTTGTCGTTGTCGTTGTACTAGCGATTGTTGTTGCTGTTGTTGTTGTTGTCGTTGTTGTACAAATGCAATTACAACTAAAT
Source organism: Drosophila kohkoa (assembly GCA_019972355.1). Lineage (NCBI taxonomy): Eukaryota > Metazoa > Arthropoda > Insecta > Diptera > Drosophilidae > Drosophila > Drosophila kohkoa. Next base: position 362,895 of record BJEL01000060.1, read on the forward strand.
ACACAGACACGAAGAGTTGACGCCACCGCCAACGACGCTGACGACGACGACGACGAGTCGCACTTTTAACTCCGCCCACTTTTCCCACACCCATATATTTATTTTTTTTTTTTTTCGTTGTTGTATTTTTTTACGATGACGACGCCGCTGTCACGATACAACAACAACAACAATATCAAATAAGTTAAAAGAGAGAGGACAACAACAAAAGCAGCGAATGCAACTGCTTAACAAACTCGAGCACAACCCACAAAATGAATGCAAGTCGAAGCGAAACTACTTAGAAATGAGCTGTGAATGCATTTTTCATTTTGCATTTTGCATTTTGCATTTCCATTTCAACATTCAATTAATTAAACGCAATATCGTTTTCGCATTTGCATGACAAATTTTGTCATTATGCAAATGCAAAATGATTTCATTTTGCGTTAACCAATCTGAGATGAATCAAAAATAATATCAAAATAATACAAATGTTATGCTGAATAATTTTAAAGAAAATTATATAGTTTATATAGTATAGTTTGGTATTAATTTTAAAATATACTAAATAAATATACCTTTAAAATACTAAAAACAAATAACCCAACAGCTAGTTAATGAATTTTAATAAATTTGACGACTTCATTTAATTTACTATTAAAGGCTATTCAAAAAAAAATTAATGTAAAAATTATTTTATTATTTCAAAATTACAAAAATGTGTACAAAAAAAAAAAAGAAAAAAAAGGGAATTTTAATAAATAGTAAAAGGAAATTTAAAACATTATTATTAAAATATACCAGATAAATATACCTTTAAAATACTAAAAACAAATAACCCAACAGTTGGTTAATTTAGAATTAGAATTTTAATAAATTTGACGACTTCATCTAATTTACTATTACAGGCTATTCAAAAAAAATTAATGTAAAAATTATTTTATTATTTCAAAATTACAAAAATAAGCACAAAAAAAAAGAAAAAAAGGGAATTTAAATAAATAGTAAAAGGAAATTTAAAACAAGTATCAAATTCATATTAGTTTTGAATGGTATAAATATAGAAAACGTTTCTATTCCTAATCAAATATACATATATATCAAATATACATATATCAAATAACTTAATCTTTTTGCAAATAAATAAATTAGTAAATAAACTAATAAATAATTCAAAATAAATCACATTTCATTAATTCCTTTAAATAATATCTTTTTTTTTTCAAATTTAAAAATAAAAAATGAAAAATAGTTTGTGTATTTTACACATTTCTTGATTGGTTGATTTGCTTTTTGAATGCAGTTTGTTCGGGCATCGTTTACCAAACTCATTTGCAACTTCCTTTGGCCTTTAGTTGCCCCTTCACTGCACTGCTGTGCAACCTCAACCTCACACAACTGCCGCTAAGCTAAGCGTGCAACATGAGTTTTCATGCCTTTCACTTGCCATTTTCGCATTTTCCCATTTGCCTATAATTGAATCAAATTTATGAGTGTTTTTAGGATGCCAGAGGGGTGTTGTCTATCTCGCTCTCGCTCTGTCTCTCTCTTCCTCTCCTCTCTCTCTGTCTGTGTCTGTGTGTGTGGGAGTGTTTGACTGGAAAGCTGAAGAAACTGGGCAACAACAAAAACACAAAATGCTATTCACACCTGAGCATCGCTGCTTCACTTTTCGCGTTTCGTTTTAGTTTTTTGCACTGCGTTTTACTTGTTTTCTTTTTTTTTTGTTTTTGTCCCTTGTTTTTCTCTTCTCTTCTTGTTTTTTTTTTTGTTGTGTTTTGTCTATTCTCATTCGCATCTGTTGTCGTTGGCTGTCTGTCAACGCTGACGTTGATGAAAAGCGTTGCGGCACTCGTGGGAAAATCAGCTATGCTCAAGCTCTGCACCCGCATCCGCCCCCGCCCCCGAACACCTCTTTGCTCCTCCTTCCTTCAACTACTGCTTGTGTTCTCTAGTCTTGATTTTTGCTATCCAACATCATCGCTCTCTGCCCCAATCTTCCTGCTTGCCACGTTTTTGCGGTTGAGTGTATTGCTGTTTTTCGGTTTTACCTTATTTTCCCTCTCTCCCTCTCTCTCTCTCTCTCTCTCTCTCTCTCTCTCTTTCTCTCTCTCTCTTTCTCTCTTTTCTAGTTGTAGTTGCTGTTGCTGTGTTTTTGGCCTTTTCGTACCCCACACACTCAGAGCCCAAAAAGGGCATTTTAACCAAAGGCAGCAGCAATTGCATTTTAATGCATAATTATTATACCTTAGAATTAGCACATTTTAATATTTAACGCAATTCATAGCACACTTTGTATTTGAAAATATTTGTATTTTTCATATTTTGATTTAATTATTTAAGTCGATCTTCAAAACCTTTAATCTCATAGTTCAGAATGTTAAACTAAAGACTTTTAAATAATAAATAAAAATTTAAATTTTTTCAGCTTTTTGAACTCATATTTCATCAATCTTAATATCACAAATCATGAAAATATATAAAATTAAAGCTATATAATAATAATTAACTGCTCTGGTCACACTGGATTTCGAAAATATATATATCAAAAAGGTAATATTATAAAAATTAACTGATCTGGTCACATTCAAATATGCAAATATCATAATATTAATGTAATATAATAAAAAAAAACTAATCTGGTCACACTGAAGTATGAATATATCTAAAATTAGAGTAATATAATAAAAATAAACTAATCTGGTCACACTGAAGTATGAATATATCTAAAATTAAAGTAATATAATAAAAATAAACTACTCTGGTCACACTGAAGTATGAATAAATCTAAAATTAGAGTAATATAATAAAAAATTAACGCATCTGGTCACACTGAAGTATGAATATATCTAAAATTAAGGTAATATAGTAAAAATGAACGCATCTGGTCACACTAAATGCTGAGAGTAGTGCGTATCTTGTAGTCTAGCACACTCAACGTTCTTGTTGCTGTCATACAATTACGAAAATATCTTAAATTAAAGTAACATAATAAAAAATGCACTGCTTTGGTCACACTACGTAACTTGTAGTCGAGTATGCTCAACGTTCTCGTTGCTGTCGAACTTGTTTCCTTTTTTTTTGTTTTGTTGTGTAGGCTGATGAAAAAGCTTCGCCGCAATTCGTTGCGCTGCATTAAGCAGAGCACTGCAACAACAACAACAACAACAACAACAGCAACAAAAACAACAATAATTGTTATGCGAAATCAGCGCTTTTGTTTTTGTAGTCGCACCTGGTTGCAAAGATCGCTTTCTCTCTCTCTCTCTGTCTCTGTCTTGGTCGCTCTCACTCTTCTCTTTCTATTCTATGCTCGTTTCTATTGTTCCTTATCGTCCACACACGCATTTATACGGCGCCCTTCGCTCTGCCACCTTACGCTTAGCACCGCCTTTCCCCTCGCCCACCCCCACCACCGAGCTCGTCCATCATTACTTATCAGAAACCGACGACGCAGACGTCGACGTCGACGTTAACGTCGCTGCCGGCGTTTATCGGCTTTTGGTTGCGACTGTTGCTGGCTTGCATATTATGCACTCCTATTTCAATTCAAATTCTGTTTTCATTTCAAATTTCATATGCTCTTCTTGATTTCAAATTTCGTTCCACTGATAAAGGCAAAACAAATCGCGCTGATAAACAACAAAAACAACAAACAAAATAGCCAAAAACAAAAACAAAAAAAAACGGAACTGTGACAACAAACGGAATATTTGCAACGACAGAATGTCTATGCTATAAACAAATTAACCAAGTTTATTATTTTATAAATCAGGAAACTCGCATCATATTGAGTAATTTTAAAAGACTTAAGCACTAAGTTTAAGTCTTAGACAATGAGAAGAGTATTAAATTAACTATTAAGTAAGTATCCGTTATGGTAAAATGTATACCAACAACAATATAGAAATTTAAATGCAATTATATACATATGTAATATTTGAATATTTTTCATAATCAATTGACTAACTCTGCAATAAAATATGTTCCAGAAATAAAATAAAAATTGGAATTTAGAAAAAAAAACTTTTTAACTGTAAAGTAAAGCTAAATCTGTCTTACAACCCCAAACATAAACTTTCATTGTATAGAGAAATTAGTTAAAAACAAAATATGCATGTTATTCACGGTGCGTATGCGTGATGTGATGCGTCGCGTATACGCGATGTGTGTTGCATTCGATTTTTTCTAACTTGACTCACCCTGTTTGCTTATGCAGCAGGCAGCGACAGCGACGACGACGACGACGACACACACACACACTATATGCTATATATATATATTATATATGTGATTGTGATTGTAATTGTTTGTACAAACAAAAAAAAAACGATTTGAATTTTTCACAAATGTTGCAAAATATTGTTCTCTCTCTTCCTTTCGCTGTCGCTCTCTCTCTCATTCGCTTGCGTTGCTGCACTTGCACGCTTGCTTGCTCTTTCTTATAATTATATGAAAAACGTGGCGTTGATTTCTTGTGCGCTAAACAGCAAAAAAAAAAAATAAATAAATAAATAAAAACACACTTCAAAAAAAAAAGAAAAAAGAAAACGAAACACTCGAGCACAAAAAAAATGCAAATAATTAAAACGTAGCACAAGGAAAACACACACAGAAAATTGTTTGCAATTTTACAACGCGGCGCGATAAGAACAAGAACAATAATAAACGAAGGCACGGACTGCGTCCAAAGGAATTTGCGCTTATGAACACGTACGAAACACGTACACGCAGCAGCGTACAGGGGCAGCGCAGCCAACGCAGGCGCAGACGCAGACGCGGCGGCGGCAACAAAAACAACAACAAGTGACGCGTGTAGCCTTGAGATCACGACGCGACTGAGAAGCGACAGAGACGCATGCGTTTTGCGCGCCTCTTTTTTGCGCTCAACGCACTGCAGCGAATAGCGGAAATTTGCGCGAATGACAAAAACAGCAGCAACAACAACGAAAATGCAAAAATAATGAAAGGGTGTAGCTTTTGCTGTTGTTGTTGTTCACGTTGTTGCTGTTGCTGTTTGTTTTGTTGATTGGATGGATGCGTGTGCGAACAGAGAAAAATATATAACCAACTTAGAATGCAACGTCAGCGACGGCGACGACGACAACGGCGACGACGCACACAAATAACTAACAGCGACTGTAGTAAAATGACAACTGAAACCGCAGGCGAAATGAAAACGAGTAACGACAACAGCGACTGCGACTGCGACGCTGATGCAGCTGCGCTGCGCTGCGCGTTGGCGTATATAAAACGATTCTAACGCAGCAACAGCAAGTTTGCGTTTCTTCTTTCTTTCGCCTCGTCTCGTCTCGTTTCGTTTTGTTTTTCGCTTTTTGTTTTGTTTTGCTTTTATTTTAGCAAACTTTTCACTTTTTGACGACGACGTCGCTGCGACAATTGCACTCGCACTCGCAACGCGCATTAGATGTGGAGCAAAGCAAAGAGCGGCGAGAGAGCTTTTTCGGAGAGAGACAGAGACCGTGTGTAATAGAATAACCAACGTATGTATGCGTGTGTGTGTGTGTACGGAAGTGCAGCGGGTGACGCAGCTGCGAATAAACCGCAATGTGCAAGGCCAAACGCAAACGCGTGCGAAAGAGTCGGCGAACGCGTGTGCGTTGTTTGTATGCGTGTGTGTGTGCGACTGGGCAAGTGTAACTGATCGCGTTAGATGGGCGAGAGCGAGAACGAACGAACGTATTGGCACACGAGAGAGTAGAGGTCTGTTCACTCTTGCTCTCCACACACTTAGATTCCCTCTCCGCACCCGCGCACACACACACACACACACAAACACATCCATCATGCACTGCACACGCGTGCCCTTGAAAACTTGACCCAAACGGGGCGCAGCAGCTGCTGCCAAAGCTGACGTTGCCTCTGCTGCTTCTGCTGCTGCCTCCCCCGCTCCACTCCTTGCCCTATGCACACCCACAATCGCAGCAATCGCAACACCAACGTGATGTTTGCTAGCAAGCAAAAGAAAGTGCACAAATTGTTAAAATTCTTACAAAAACAAAATAAAAACCAAAACACTTTTGGTGCATGTGAAAAGCAAAAGAAAAGAAAACACATTTTTAGGGGAAAACTGCAAAAGCCACGAAAAATTCATGTGTGTGTGTGTGTATTGGTGTGTAAATGCTGAAAGCCAATGTCCAACAATTTTCATTGCCAAACACAATTTTTATACAAATGCGGTTTAGTTCATATTGTTGTTTATTCTAATACCCTGCACACATTAGAACTGACTGCAGGGTATGACCAATGTATTCGACGATTCCATTGCTCAATGCACGTATATTTCGTTTGCATAATGCAGGGTATTTACTAGATCATCATGCTTCTTACAACTGCTTCGCTATGCTATGCGCAAAAACAACAAAAGCGAAGCAAAAGTGAGAGACAGAATAGAAAAGAAAGACCAAAATAATGCGCACTGTGCAGCCAGCCAAACATCAAAAGACGGCGACGGCGGCGAAGACAAATAAAGCGTTTACACTGCTCATCTAAGACAAAAGTTTACGGCTTGCACTAAAAAACTGAGAAGCAAACAAATGCCCGAAATGCATAGAATTATGCATCTATTAAATTCTATGCAATTCTGATGTACAAATTGGATTTCGGGCATTTTATTATGTAATGTATTTTGGCTATGACAAAACACTTAAGGTGCTGCCTAAGACTGAAAAATGTAAACGAGATGACAAATCGACACGACGAAGATGCGCGGAGACTGCAACGCACTATGTTGAATTTGACCCGTTTTCGTGGCCAAAACTCATTTTTCACAAGTATTTAAATTTCCGTTTTTTTAATGTTATCATGTTGAGAAATGATCAAATCGCGATATTGTATACCTAAAATGTTAACTTAACAGTTTAATGTTAAAATAACAGCTGTTAAAGTAAGCTGTTGCAAGCAGACACCACGTGCAGTGTTAAATGTTAAATTTGCGGTGCAATTTCAAATTGGCATATCTCTCACAAAAAATCATTAAATAATAAAATTCAAAAGGAATATTACTTCTTCAGGTTATTACTATGTGTTGATACTAATATGTTGCGTGTTTTGTTCGTATTTTTATAACAATTTGTATATTTAGCAAGTGTTATCCCCTTGTCACTTTTCGAAAGAAAGTTGAACTTTTCAAAAGGTTTTAACTAAAATGTTCAAATTTGTTCAGTAAGTGTCTATATACATGTTGTAGATTTGTCAATTCTGAATTCATAATATGTAAGCTCATTATGCGTTTTTTGCGGTTTTTTGCATAATTTGAATTATTAGGGAGCAACATTTTGATCAGAATTGCAGAACTGCTAGAAGTGTGGCGTAAGCAAAGAGCTTTTGCGAGAAACAAAATGTCATATACACTTTCATAACTTGTTGATCTTGCTGTCCTATTAAGATTACTTGCGTTAAACTCTTAAAAAACCGTCAATATTCGCAAAATGATAAACAAGCCCTTGGCAAAGCCTTTGCGATTTTTTTTTCTTGAATAACTTCCAAATTTATTATCCGATTTGGACCAAATTTGCAGGACGCATTTTAAATAGGACAGTCATCCTGTGTTCCAAAATTGGCATCTCTAACTTGAAAATTGCTTTAGATATTCGCTTTTTTTCGATTTCTGTGGGCGTTGACACGCCCACTTTTCTAAAATACCTTCCTATAGTAATAACCTTCATTATACAAGAAACCTGCATTCAAAAATCTTGTTAATTTCAAAGATTTTAATTTTGGCCACAAAAACGGGTCAAATTCAACATAGTGCAACGTAGAGTGAATGAGTGTAAGGGGGACGGCCAGAGGGGGGCTCTAGCAAGTGTTCGTTTCTTCACGTTCAATGGTACACAGACACACACATGCATACATATGTATACAAACGTGTCTGCATATGAGAGTGTGTGTGTGTGTGTTTGTATTTACGGACTGTGACGTTTGAGGAAAGTGCGCAAATGAGATGAAACTGAAGAATTTGAATGTTTGCAAAGAACCGAAAGGAAAATGAACTTAATTAACTGCAGACATACAAACGTATTTACATACATATAGATTGTATTATTTTAATTCATTGAAATAGCTACAGTGATGCACCCATAAAACGAATATTGAAATATTTCAAATAATACTTGTATTTGCAATTATTTATTTCGCATTTATTTCTTATATGTGTTGTAAACATAAATTGTTTAAATGCTTGTAAATTTAAACACGCTCGTAAAACAAAATGAATTAAACAGAAAATGCTAAATTAGTCAAAAAAATGTATTCATTGTTATGAAAAATATATTGTTTTAAATGATAATATTATCTAAATTTCGGAAACTAACTGAAATTTTGTTAATTTTTAAGATTGAAATTGTCGCTAAAACAGAAATAAGGTGTGTTTAATGTAGCTTAAAGTTAAATTCTATATGACCCTACAAGTTACAATTAATTTTATAAATTTTTTGTATATCTTTATAGCTTATTATTAAATTCTCTATATATTTTATAGACTGCAATTTTTTCAATAATATATATATGTACATATATAATGTAAGAATTGTAAAGCAGAAACTTTTCAGAGTAGGGTGCAATGTGAAATTTCTATGCCACGATCACGAAAGTGCATTCAAAGGCATATCGAAAAATACATATGCACATATGTACATATGTGTGTATTTACATACACATATGTATGCTTTAGATTTGATCTACGTATTGTTTTATGTGCGCACGCTGCCAAAGTTGCGGCAATTGCAAAATGTTCAAGGTCGCTCGGCGAATGCACCTAATCCAACAACAACAACAACAATAAGAACAACAACTACAACTACAACTAGAAATACAATAATGAGTGTGCAGTACGCCCGCATACGCAAAATGTTTGAGTGTTCTACAAATTGCAAAGAGCAAAAACAATTTGCGCTCGTAAATTGCAAAAGCGCCTCAGCCGACGTCGACGTCGTCGTCGCTGCCCGCGTCAACAGCAAATGAATTTCACTGTCAAGGTCGAGGAGCGTCGTTCGATTCCGATTCCGATGCCGATGCGCAACGCAATGCGATCGCTGCCTGCAGCAGTGCAAAGAATGAGAGAGCGCGTCATGCCAAAGAGAGAGCAACACTGGGAGAGAGCAGAGACACACACACATACATATGCGATGGCGCGTGTGGGCGCGAGAGAGCGCGTTCGGCACTGACGGAAACGACGCGTTGCTTATGTAAGCGCAACCACAATGGGGCAGCGATGTCGACTTCGTCTTTGAAATGTGCATACATATGTATGTATATGCACATTGTGTACGCACGTCTCCCGCTCAGTTGGGTCACTCACCCCCCCCCCACCAACACCCCACCCCTCTAGGCACTTCCTGCAGTTTTGTCGCTGCGCTTTTCATATCGCTGCATTTTGGCGTCTGTTTTGCTGCATTCGCATGTTTTTCTATCGCCCGCAATTGTTTTTCTCAAGTTCGCGGCTCTTGTGCAATTTGTCAGCACAACCCCTCCCCTCTCCCCTTTCGCACCACATACGCAGCATTCAGACGAATGCGTAATAATTCACAAATTGCAGCATGCGGTAAACAAAAACAAGCATAAATCAAAAGTTGAGAGCCGCTAGTCGAGACACACGGACGCCACGCCCTGTCGCCCCCTTTTGGGAGCGCGCGCGCGTGAAAAAAAAATGAAGACATAATTTGACATAAGCGATGTTAAAGTTCAACGTTTCGGCCCACAAACAGCAAAACATGAAAACATCAAAGGCAACGCCAAAAAGCTCACAAAAGCTCATTACGATGATCATCAGCTGATGATGCTAGGCAATGATTGACGAAGGCGATAATGTCAAAGACAGTCGAAAGCGCAGCTCACAACTCAGCGCTGCGCAGCCCCCGCTTCGCCTACAGTTTGCTCGCTTAATCATGTTCAAGAAAAAAAAATGAATATGTGTATGTGGATGTGAACATGTTTGAATGTATGTACATATGTAATGCAAAAAGTGCAGCAGCGTCGTCGTCGTCGAATGCAGCGCGCCTGTCAAAGCTGCGATTAATCTCACTCAGAGAGCGCAGCAAGCGCAGAGAGCGAACGCAGCTTCAAGCACAGTGGGACCATGACATGATAGCATGGGTTACTCAAATCAAAATTACATATTATTATAGATAATATTAACTGATGAAATACTTTAAGATTTATTAATTTTTAATGTAATTATAACAAAATAAATGTAAAAAAAAATCAAAAATAAAATGAAATTTAATTCTTATTTCTTTTACTATTCTTATTGTTTTACTATTGGCAACAATGAAAAAAGTAAATAAAGTCTTTAAAACATATTTAAATTGCATGAAAGAGCCATTAATATAAATGAATCACCACGTACAAAACCAATAAAATTGGCATTAAATACAAAAACATATAAAACAATATAAATTTAATACTATTAAGCATATAAATTGATTATTTACATAAAAGAAAACTTTTTCGATTAAAAACACAGTACAGTATGAATTAAATACTATTTAGCATATAAATTATTTATATAAAAAAAAAACAGTACGCAAAATACAAATTAAATACTATTCAGCATTTAAATTGACAAATCCATTGAAAAAGTGATTAGAGTCTAAAAAACAATATTTAAATTGCATAAAAATTAACATAAAATGTCATGTTGAAAGTAAATAACTGCTGAAATTAGTAAAAATAACTATAAATATCATTGGAACGTCTATAAATAATGCGACTTGTTTGCTATGCAAAACTAATGCGAACTGTAAACAAACATAACTATAAATATGAAACAAGTGTCTAAAAATAATGCGAAATATTTGGAGCACATATAGAAAGGCATATTAACGATGGATAAAACAGAAAATAAAAATAAACAACCGATGCGGTCCACTGTGACAGCGGCATTCATAATTGAGATATGAACTTGGTAATATTTCATACCAAAAAAAAAAGAAAAAGAAAACGCCAACTGACCAACTGGACAACCTGGGGAGAAGTGGAAAATGCGAAGAGAACTGGCCAACTGCCTGGCTAGAGCTGAGTGCTGATCGGGGCTTGTTCGTCTAGAAATAACTTAATTGTCACTCAATTACTCAGTTTTCAGCTAAAAGCATTCATTGCTCTGGCTTAACGTCAGACGCCAAACGCCCACCGAGTGGTGTGGACCAAGAGAGAGAGAGAGAGATGTGTGTGAGACGGTGGTGAGGAGGAAGAGAGAGGAAAGAACTGGTGGACGCTCGTTATGCTCCACGATGGCTCCGATGGCTAGGCGTGAATAATAGGCGAGAGTCGGAGAGTTGCGGCCTGAATGAAAATTGATGAGTTGCGACAGTTTTTGGCCAAAGGGCAAAAGCGGCTAAAAGAAGCGACAAACCAAACCAACCTCGATGTATGTGTATAAATAAATATATATATATATATATATATTGTATATATATGTGGGGAGAAGAAGAAAAAAAAAAATAAAAACAGGGCACGGCCCAAGACGTGAGCGCAAAACAAAATAGCGCAACGAAAATGTAGGAAAAAACTGAGCAAAAGAATAGCAGCAACAAAAAATACGTTTGTCATGCTTTTCAGTTGAGGCTCGCGACTGGAGAGTGGAGAGAGGAGCGAGGAGCTAGGAGAGTGGAGAGTGGAGCGAGGAGAGTGTTCTTGCGTCCTCGAGGCTGCATTCAGCGGTCGATTGCCAACTCAATGCAACCATCAATCAAATTTACTTGTTTACCCCACTCTGCATATACATATACATATACATATATGTAGTATATATTGTGGGTGTTGTTGTGCTCAGAGGTCGCTCATAAGTTCAAATCTCATTTCGATGTTTTGATTGACGCCTCAATCGAAGCGTCTTGATTGAAGCTTTTAGCTATTTTTTCTTTTCGCATACTGCAAGTTCATCGGCATTGTGTCTGCCAACTGCGCGCCAACAAGTGCTGGCTAGAATGCTAATGAGCTCCAGCCAAATTGAAATGATTGATTGATTAAAAAAAAAAAAGAAAAAAAAACACCCATTAGATATCTATCAATAAATATTTTCCATACCATAATCATAGTGACCAAACATAGCAATTACTATTGACTGCGTGATATACTACGATTGATTGATTGCCGCAAGTTGTGGCACATTCCACAGAATTAATTCACGATTTTTTTTTATTTGTGTAAATAATAAGTTGTCATTCAAACCTGATTGAAGTGATATGTTTATTAATTGCTTAAAGTTGTTGCCATTTTTAATAGATTTAATTGACAAGTTCAGGTTATCAGTCAACCATGATTGAAGTGGTACGTTATAGTTAACACTATAATTTGCAATTATTATTTTATGATTGATGCTGAACTTAACTCAATTAGTCGTTATCTCGCAAATGATGTTTCACATTTGAAATTATTTGTTTGTCAATCAAACATGATTAAAATGAATGTGTTTGTGGGTGGTTTTTAATGAGGGTATAACATAATTTTGTATCATATTCTTTCCGCTGTTTCTTTAATGATTGATGCTAAACTACAACGTTGCATATCATCTATAATATTTTATTATTATTTAAGCATGATTAGCGTAATTTTCTGATGTTAAGCTGATCTCAAGTTGTCGCTTCATCTGGATTTCTTTGTTTGTCAATCAAACATGATTGAAATAACAGGTTTAATAAATGTTTCTTGATTGAAGCTATAGTTTACAATTATTTTTGTGTGCTACTTCTTCATGATTGATGTTGAGTTGATCTCAATTGATGCTTCAAAAATCATTAGTAAATATTTTTTTCAATCAAACATGATTGAAATGACAGGTTTAGTTAATTCGTATCGATTGAATCTATATTTTGCAGTTATTTTTGTCTGCGACCTCTTCTTGATTAAGGTAGAGCTGATTTTAAGTTGTGATTGATGCCTCAAAAATCAATTGTGGTTGTTTTCGTCAATCAAACATGATTGAAGTAACAGTTTTAGTAAATGTTTCTTGAAGCTATAGTTTACAATTAATTTTGTGTGCTAGTTCTTGATTGATGTTGAGTTGATCTTAAGTTGTCGCTACATTGCGATTGATGCCTTAAAAGTCATTTGTAATTATTTTTGTCAATCAAACATGATTGAAATAACAGGTTTAGCTGATTCTCTCGCGATTGATGCCTCAAAAATCAATTGTGATTGTTTTCGTCAATCAAACATGATTGAATTAACAGTTTTAGTAAATGTTTCGTGATTAAAGCTATAGTTTACAATTAATTTTGTGTGCTAGTTCTTCTTGATTGATGTTGAGTTGATCTTAAGTTGTCGCTACATTGCGATTGATGCCTCCACACGCACATTTGATGTGCTCTCAATAGCTTCCAGTTAGTCGCTTTCTCGTTCGATCCTGCTTCGAGGAGAGTTCACATGGTGTCTTGCCACCACATAAATCCTAATCAAAACTGTGCGCAAACAAGCAATAGCAAGAGATAGAGATAGAGATAGAAAGAGAGAGAGAGGAGCGTGCATCTATAAATCCATTAATGCCATTTACCGCATAAACATCGCAGAGAAAACGCTGAGAAAATAAAAGGAGACGCAGCAAAAAAAAAACCAAAAAAAAAAAGACTGTGGCGAAGCATCACCAAGAATTGCAATTGCTCCATAAAGTAAAACTAAATTGCTCAATAATTTTGTCCACATTTGATTATGTCTTTTGGCCGAAGCGAAGCCAGCGAGTGTCGAGCTTTGCCATGGCTTTTCCACAGTGCTTGCAGTTTTCAGCTTTTCGAGTTTCTGCAGCTTCAGCTTCAACTTCGACTTTGACTTCGACTTTAGCCTCCGAGAGTCGTTGCAAAGAGCCCTGTGAATTGCAGTCACGATTGTGTGAGCCGGGCGAATGGAGCCCACAAATTCAAAACCCATAAAGACATCAAAGCAGCAACGCGTGTAACAATTTGCCAGCCAACAACAACAACAACAACAGCGAACAACGAGCAACGAGCAACAAATCCATGTTGTTGAACTGGCAAACGCAACAAAACGCAAATTAACAACGGCAACACACAACTAAACTAAACTAAGCTGGCCAGCGGGTGTGTGTGTGTGTGTGTGTGGAGAGTGCAAAAGATTGCCGAGTGTAGACTGTAGACTGTGTTGACTACAGAAGACAACAGCCAGCAGACAAGGGCGCAAAGAGTGTAAGCGGAGGGGAAGAGATTTACAGGTCGGGTCGTGGCTGCAGAAGCCTGTGACGACGACCTGACCAGGCAACAAACAACAACTTCCAACTGGCAACTTCCAACTGGCAACTGGCAGCACCCGCACAAGCCGCAAACAATGCCAGACAACAAACAGCATTCGAAAAACAAAGCGACCAATCAAATACACTATACAAGCAAAAAATGCTGGTAAAGCTTAAAGTTGTTGAAATGAACCTGCAAAAGCTTTCAGCAACTTTTGCTATTAAGATACTCAAAGTAGTTGACAATCAATATTTTGTTTTATTTTCATTTGCATAAATAATAATTTTCTATACTAATTCAAAAATATTATATTAACAAACTGCAAACATTTTATATAATTACTACATTTATGCGTTTTATTGAAGCTTTTAAATCAGCTTGCAAACGCTTTAAGCAGCTTTTACTAATCAAATACTCAAAGTATTTGGCAGTCAACATTATTGTATTTTACTTTACAAGAAAGAATTGTGATATGAAAGATTATAAATATGTAATACAATAAATAAATTTAATCAACAAATTAAGAAACCAACACTAGGTTAAGTTTTGTTAAAGCTTTCGTTAGTTTTCAGAACCTATCCAAGGAAATTGTAAAAAAAAACAGCAAGAAAAGAAAGCGCAAACAAACCTAAATTAAAAAAAATAGTAAAATAAAATGAATAATACAAAGTAAATCAATATAAATATCATTTTTGAAATGCCAAATTTGCTGCCGATCTATGGCAAGAAAGCTTTTTTAAAAGAGCTTTCAACAACTTTTATTAAATGTTGTACAATAACTGAGCGAAAATTAAATAAATTAATACAAATTATAAAATTCGCAAATTCCTATGAAGCATCTCCATCTTTATTGAAATCTGCGATCTGTAGAGTAGATCTCTAAGGACGTTGGAATATATGATCTATGGAAAAAAGCCTAGCCATAATGGAATGGGGGGAGAGAGAGAGATAGAGAGAGAGAGAGAGAGAGAGAGAGAGAGAGAGAGAGAGAGAGAGAGAGAGAGAGAGAGAGAGAGAGAGAGAGAGAGAGAGAGAGAGAGAGAGAGAGGTAGATGGATTATTCCCGAGGCGTAATCGAACGTTCCCATAATTTGTGATAAGAAAACTTTGGTAGAGAGTGGAGAGGGATCTCGCCCACCCACCACCACACTCTCACTCCCACACACCCCGTGTTTGGGATCGATGATGGCGCCTTGAATGCCGACGGGCCACGATCGATGTTGCAGCTGAAATGCTCATTAAAAATGTAGAAAGCTCAGAGAGTGCGCTCTCTCTCTTTCCCTCTCTTGCTCTCTGGGATCGCGCTGTCAGCGCTAATCGCACGATCTTAATTTACAGCAACAATCGCAGCAGCAGCAGCAGCAAAGAAAAGGGGAAGTTGGATAGAGAGAGAGAGAGAGGTGAGAGAGAGAAGGGGGTGGGGGAAAGACAGGACTACCGGCAAAGTGAAGAGATCGGCGATCGCAAACGATCTTCGACTTGGCCAATTTGGCGAACGCAACTTTCGCTTTTGGCTCTTGGCTCTTGGCTAACGATCGTCAATCGACGGCAATTTATTATTATGCAGCGTTTGTTACTTCGCATTTTAATTCAATTAAAAGTCGGTTAGAGATCATTGTAATTATGCATCGTATAAACTGAGTCAACAACTCGATTGCCCAAGCTGACAATTGAAACGATTTAGCAACGATGTGATCACTTCTTTTTCATTTCTTCCTTTTGTTTTTGCTTTTGTTGCTCATTACTTTAAATAGTTGTGAGTTGAATTGCAGTTATACTTTAATACCACATTGTATGTTATATTCAAGTCTTTTATAGCTATGCTTTAAGTGATCAAATTTTGTGGTAATACAAGTAGAGATCTTTTTAGATTAAAGAGAATTGCTCTTTATTATATTCTTAAGCCTTTAACTGAATATATAATAGGAAGAGTCCATTCAA
The DNA here is from genome assembly GCA_019972355.1 of Drosophila kohkoa. Taxonomy (NCBI): domain Eukaryota; kingdom Metazoa; phylum Arthropoda; class Insecta; order Diptera; family Drosophilidae; genus Drosophila; species Drosophila kohkoa. The sequence continues at coordinate 379,019 of BJEL01000060.1, forward strand.
AGTTATATTTTAATCTTAAATCTGTTCACCAAAGTTACCTAAGCAATACGGAGTTACTATATATGATTTTATACTTTTCTTTTCTTTTTAGATAATCCTTATAATTTTTTTTTTAGTTATCTTGATCATCACATTTAGCAATTTGATGTTTAAGAAACTAGATTAACAATCTAAAGTTGAATTATTTTTTGATTTGAGATATTACGTTCGGTGTTTAACACTTATATATTTGAACTGCTTAATTGAGTATATATTTTGGAATTTCAAGAATTTCGATCTAATTTCATGAATTGATCTTTTGTGTTCCTGATAAATTTTCTTTCTTTTATTAAGGCAATTCTCTCTCTTCTTTTTTGTTCTCTGTTGATCTACTTGAAGTTTAAAAGATGTTAAGAATTTGAATCTTTGTTTAAAAATTGTACTATAAAAATTCTCTGTTCTTAAAAGTTGGTAAGAATTTTGATCTTATTTACTATAACAATTTTCTCGCTCTTCTGCTTTAAACAGTTGTTCTCAAAAGTTGTTAAGAATTTGTAATTAAACTAGAGAATCAGTTCTGATCAGTCAACTCAATGTCCTTCTACGTTTCAAGGCGCTATTCTCAAGCGCAACTCTCAGATATTCTTGCCTACAAACTGTTCGTCCGTCTGTCTGTCCGTCTGTCTGTCTGTCCGTCCGTCTGTTTGTTGCTGGCGCATTGCTGTGCACCCCCACGCTGTGGCTTCCCTCTGTCACACAAACATGACAAAATGTTGCTAAAATCGCATAAAAATATGTTAAATGTTGCATGTTGTGTGCTTTGTTGCATTTTGGGGGCAACATGAGCCGGGCATCAGCGTGGGCGCACAATAGAGTTGTTGCCTCCAACTCTCTCGGTTTGTTGTGGCATTTGCTGTTTTCTTTTTCTCGTGTTGTACTTCTTTTTTTTTTGGTTTTTTTCGTTTTTTGTTTTTTTTTTTGCTTTGACATTTTGTAACACGCGCCTGCCAAGCGGCATAAAAATTGACATATTATAATGTCATTGGCGTTCCCGATTTGCGCCACTGCGTCGACTGCCACAATTCGTCAATACGCGCATGGGGCATGCAACATGCGGCGGCAGCGTGGGTGGGCAACACACACACACACACACACACAATTGAAATTGTTGTTTTCGTTTCGTTTTGTTTTGTTTTGACAGGCAAAACGCACTTCAACTTCAACTTCGACTTTTGCCAGCTCAAAATTTGTCTACAACTTTTTGCAGTTCTCGTTGTTGTTGTTGTTGCTGTTGTTGCTGGTTGCAAGAGTCGCGCTTTGTGTTGTCTGTGGCCTGTTGTCTGCCACAAGACACAGCAACATTCTTATCAGATTGTTGCAATGTTGCGCATGTTGCTGTTGTTGTTGCGCGACAGCGAGAGCAGAGTGAGAGATCTTTATCAAGTCGTAGGTTCAGGCCGCAACAACATGCCAGCAACAAGAGAGAGAGCGAGAGAGATGGAGAGTGAAACATGTAATGAAAATTATGACAAGCCAAACGGCAACAACAACAATTGCAATTGCAATTGCAACTACAACAGCGAACAGCAACAACACCAACAACAACAACAACAGCAACTTTGGCAAATCATAATAAAAGAGGAAAAAGAAAAATTGTAATTCAATGGAAAATTGCGCCCACACACACTCGCACTCACACACACACACACACACACGCACACACACATTTCATTGTTGTTGCTTATCGTGAGCGGAAAGCGTTGTTGTTGGCAGAGAGTTGTCAATTGGCTCGCCAACTTTTGATTTACTTTTTTCCCCAGCTGCAATTTTGGGCTACACCTTGTAGCTATGAGCTTACAATTTCCGAAAACTCACACACACACATACTAACACATTCATCAATCAGTCGAAGAAAAGCCAATTTCCCCCTCAGTCTCAAGATCAAAATGTCGCGATTGCCAAAAACTTAAGCAAAGTGGAGCACAGCTGTTGATGCAATTGATCAGCTAAATCGATCGATCGCTTGTTTTTTTTTTCTTAAACGATTCTGCGCTGAGTTCTCTGCTGTCAATCAACAAAACGTTTACGAAGCACACGCACAAAAGAGAAAGTGCAAATCGAGCTTAGCTTAGCGCAATTTTAATCCGCCTGCTAATTAAAATAAATTTGATTAAAGCAGCTCATCGAATTCGACAATATTTTGAATACTCCAAAAATAATCTGGTATATTTTCAAGTTAATGGTGTATTTTGAATGTAATACATAGTATATCGATATACCAAATACAGTCTTTAGTATATTTTAGTAAATATTCAGTTTTTGCATGTGCCAAAAACAATTTGGTATATTTTAGAGTCTATGATATATTTCCGCATGTTAGTATATTTCACTATATAAGAATGGTATATTTCAAAAATACCGCTACAATATTTATGTATATATACATATATACCAACTGTAGAATTCGGTATATTTCAGTATTTTTATTATACTTAATATGTATATTTCCCGATTTTAGTATAACTTCATATATACAAATTGTAGCATTTGGTATATTTCAGTAATTTGCAGTATATTAACTTGGTATATTTTAATATTAACACCGTACTTTATCAGCATACCAATCGATATACCAATTATAGCCTTCTATAAATATTAGTATTATGTGGTATATTAATTTGGTATATTTTAAGAATAATACCGAACTGTATTAATTTTACTGAAAATAGCGAGTATTTGATAGTTAAGCACTCTAAGAGTTTAAAAAGAAATTTCCACATTCATTTTATAATTCTTGTGATAAGATTTTTTCTATGCAAGATATTTGTTATTTTATGGTTTTATTGTCAGCTTTATAAAATGATATTTCCAATTTTATGGTTTTATTGTCAGATTAATAAAATAAATACTTGAATTTCCGCAAATTTCATAAAAATATATTTTTTAGACTTGAATCTTATTTTTGGAATTTGATTTTCCAAATACAAACTCAAGATTTTTATTCAAATTTTGTAAAAAGTAATTTTCGCTTCCTGCGTTTAAATGCTCCGTTTATTTAAGACATACTGGACATACTCGCATTAACTCCATTTGGCATTTCTCAGATACTATTTGGAGGGAAATATCTAAAATAGTTGCAACTAAATAGAGGAGCAGCTGGTTGCTGGTTGTTGGTTGCTGGTTGGTGTTGGCTCTACTAAATTAGCATATCAGTTGGGGTCGGCAGGCATTTTGGCCAAAAGAATTACAAATTGCGGCAACCGTTAGCAGAGGAAGCAGAGAGAAGAATGCAGCGTTTGCTGTGAGTGTTGTGGCCATGTACAGCGAATATCTTCAGCTGGTCAACGCATTGACAGCCGACAGCAGCAACAGCAACAACAGCAACAACATTGGCAATGGGTTTTTGCTTTTGTCGTTTATCACGCATCGCTGTCAAAGTGTCACTTTAGCTTAACGTTGGTGTAACGCCAAAAGATATCGCAGACAATTCCCCGAGTCGCTGCGATTGCCACTCCCCAAGTCTCCCAGCAGCAGCAACCACGGCAGCAGCAACCACGGCAGCAGCAACCACGACAGCAGCAGCAGCAGCAACTGTTGTCGTTGTCGAGTGGGAAAAGCGGCGGCGCGCACGCGTAATAACGCATAATGTGCCAACAACAATCACAGCAACGGCAACAGCAACAGCAACCACTACAATCACAACAGCAACCACAACAGCAACAACAATAACAACAACAACAACGACGACAAAATCACGTTAATGACAGCGACGACGTGCCGCAAAGTTAGCTTCAACTTGGCCTCTCTCTCTTTCATTCTTTCTTTCTTTCTTTCCGTCTCTTTCACTCTCTCTCTCTCTATCTCTCTTCGATTGCTGTTCCACAGGCGCAACAACGACAACAACAGCGAAAAAAAAAGACAAACGCCAACAAGCTGAATGAAAATAAAGGCGATCGAAACTGAAACAGCCAACTGCTGTTTTGTCACATCATTATCAGTTGAGTTGGCCAAGTTTTGTTGTTGTCGTTGATGTTGTTGTTGTTGTTGTTGGCTCGCAGCTTGCTTTGGCTTTAGCCTGGAGTGTTGGAGTATTGCGAGTATTGGAGCCGGCATTATTGACATGACAGACACATGGCAGGTGTGAAGGAATTCGCCACTAAATCATGTTGTGCGGTCCACATTTTGATTGGACAACAAAATTCACTCGTTGCAGTCTCAGTTGCAGTTGCATTCGCACTTTTGCTGTGTGTCGCCATTTGGCCACTTTGGAGCACTTAATAAAGTCATCTAGCGGTTCGCATTAAACGCCATCACACTGTCAAACCAAGCAAGGGAAGTGACTACACAAAATTCCTTATCTATTTATTGGCTCAATTTATATATATTTGCTTTTGTATAACAAAAAAATTTTGCTATAAAATGCAATGCTCTAATGTCATTAGAGCTTCCATTAATGATTTAAACCCAGTATTTATATTTTGTCATCACTTTATAAGCCTCTTAATGAATTATTTTCTCTTTTATAATGCAATAATATATAATGAACTATTCTGCTATAAAATGCAAAACTGCAATGTCATTAGAGCTTTCATTAAATATGACTTATACGAAATATTAATTATTAATGTTTAATTTGCAGTTTGTTATCCAACCTTTTTTATTATGCAGAAATATAACAAAAAATTCTGCCATAAAATGCAAAACTCTAATGTCATTAGAGTTTTCATTAAATATGATTTATATCTATCATTCAAACTTTGTCGTCAATTTAGAGGCTGAATTTCTGAATTCTTTTCTATTTTATAATGCAAAAATGTATAACAAACACATTTGCTTAAAAAAAGAGGCAAAGTTCTAATCTCATTAGAGTTTTCATTGAATATGATTTATATCTAGCATTCATAATTTGCAATCAGTTTAGAGGCTGAATTTCTCAAATATAATGCAATAATATGTAACAAACAAATCTGCTATAAATTGCAAAACTCTTATGTCATTAGAGTTTGCATTAAATATGGTTTATGTTAAATGCAACACCAACATTTGCATTTTGTCAACCAAGTAGAGGTTGGAATTATGTTTGTTTGTTCTTTTTTATAATGCAAAAGTATAGCAGACAAAACTACTATAAAATGCAATACTTTAATGTCATTAGAGTCTGCATTAAATATGATTTATACCCAGCATTGACATTTTGTCATTAGTTTAAAAGCTGAATTTATGTATTTCATTGTTATTTCTTTGATGTACTTAAATATTTCATTAGAATTATCATTACACGCTCATTATTAATTGGTAATTTATGAGTTTTTCATTTAAGCTAAATTTTACTTTTATATTTTATGAATAATATTCATGATCTCATTTACTTATATTAATTTAAATTTATGAACATTTCACAGTCAAAGAAGTATTTAGCATTACTTTATTTATGATAATCTGCATTATTTTGCTACATTACATTGTTCATTACTATTTTCATTAGAAGCATTTCAAGTACTATTATTTTAAATAATATTTATAATTTTCATATATTTTTGCCAATTTAATAACTTTTTTATTTTAGCAACTTTCATTAGAATTTGCATCATAATCGATTTGCTCATTAATTGATTTGTTGCACAGTGTTGTCCAACGCACAGACAGAGACAGGGAAGCAAGGTGTTTGGGGAGAGATAAATTAAAACGTTTAATGTCGCTGCCGCTGCCAGATGAAATTGAAATTGAAGTTGAGGTTGAGCTTGAGTTTGAGGTTGTGGCTGTGATGAAGTCCCAGTGCAGCAGCAGCAGCAGCAACAGAGTGGCAACAAAAACGCCGCTTGCGCCTTCTGACTTGTTGCATGAATAATTCATAACAATGAACGACAGCAGCGGCAAAAAGAAAAAAACGAACATGAAAGCAGGAGGCTCAGTTATTAACTGGCATTGGGCAGACAAAAAAGTGAAAGCTCATAAGGCAATCAGTCAAAACGTCATCAATAGAATTAAGTAATCAAGTTTGGCCGAGGCACAAAACTGACCACACACAACACATCGAGACGAGACGAGACAAGTTGCAAGCAGCAGCAGCAACAATGGGGCAGCTGGCAACGAGGACGACGAAGCAACTGAGTAACTGAGCATTGATTGTGGTCAAAAAGGAGTTGTCGGAGAACAAAAGGGCGAGTGGCAGGACCACCAGCAAAAAAAGGAAAAAGAAAGAACATCAAAAAAAAAAAAAGAAGGAGAAACCACAGACAGACAAACAGCAGTTGGCACTTTTTTTGTGTGTCTTCCCTTTTTGTGTAGTGTTTTTTTTTTTTGGGCCAAGTTTAAAGCGGACACGAGAGCGAAAACAAATGTCGATAAAGATAAGCCGAAAAAGTCGACTCCGACTCCGACTTCGACCCTGGCAACAACATGTTAATTTGGCAACTGGCCACAGCGAGTTGGCGCGAATCAAAAAAAAAAAAAAAAACAAAAAGTTAAAGAGCCAAAAAGCGAGGAGCTTCTACAGCGCGTGCTGCGCTCTTTTGTGGCACGTTCCAGCTGCATATGTTTGCTGCCACACACACAACAAAACGCACACGTCATTTATGCAAATTTCTTTTGCCGTTTTTTTTATTTTTTGTTTTTATCCTGCGCTAATTATTGCTGCGTATCGAAATGCATTTTGCATGCGGCCACGCCAATAAAACGTCTCAAATAATAATGAAATAATCATCATCATCATCATCGTGTGCAGCTCAGCCCCCCATAATTATGCAATTATTTTAATTGCAGCGCGTAAAGTGAAAACACACAAATTAAATTCCATTTCTTGAGGGAAAATGTTTATCATAAATTACAAATTAGACAAACTAAGGTCATTCATTTGCATATTAACATGGATTAAGCTTCTTAAACAGCGCTTTAAGCATAAACCCCAGAATTACAAAAAGTTCTATAAACTTGACATCGACATTGAAAAGCATTCGCAATTAAAAACTATTTGCTGATCAATTTGAAGTATTCTACCTGTTTAAGTGACTAATGAACTGCATTATTATTAATAATCAGTTACTCAGCTTAAATGTGCTTTGAAAGCTCTTAATACACAAAGTGAAGTCTCACTAAACAATAAAATAAAATATGCAAAATACATTTTACTAATAAAACAATTTAGTTGTGAATTTGTTAATGCTAATTTGTTCAACACACCTGATTAACAAATCCAAATCATTTTACTCAACGTTAATGAGCTTTGCAAGCTCTTAGTATTGAAAGTAGTTTATCATTTGTATTATTTATAAAATAATTTTGATAATTATAACAATTTTAAATATACCATTTTCTTCTGTAGAACTAATTAGCAATATTAATAAATTATCAATATCAATCAATTGCATTGATTCTCAGCAGCTTTAATGAGCTTTGCAAGCTTTCAAATTAATTAGCTTATAAATTTGATGTGTTTTAAGTGCTTCATTAAATGCGTAATTTCTTCAACGCAACTTTTTAATGTCACAATAATTTTAATCAGCTTTAATGTGCTTTAAAAGCTCTTAATATTAGAATCAACTATAAGTAAAATACTTTTTGAAAATTTCAAGTATTTTTGCTGTTTGAAATACTTTGAAGAGAAAATCATCATTTGATTAACATAACTGATTCAATGAGTTGTCATAATTTAAAGCAGCTTTAATGAGCTTTAAAAGCTCAACTTATTGGAATTGAAGTCTTATGAATAAAGCCAAATAGTTTGTCATAATTTCGATAAGCTTGTAAACCAATTGTTTATGATTAAGAGTTGGCTTATCAATGCGCAATATCTGGAGAGCCATCAACATGCTCATAATATTAAATAAGCCAGCCCAAAGGAACGGCGAACAAGAATAGATTTTGACGTCTTCAAATTGTGGCGAGTGCAATTTGCAGTGGCCTCGCAAGTTCAACTAACATTAAAAGAGAAAAGTAGAAGCCGCACAGTTGAAGTTGCAGTTGAAGTTGAAGACGAAGTTGAAGCTGAAGCTGGAGTTGAAGACGCGGCTGCAAGGAGAAGAACTGAGAACAACAGCAGCTAGCCAAAGGAATGCGGCGGTAAATGAAATTGGCAAGAGAAGAAGAAGATGATGATGAGAAGAGTGAAGAGTGAGGAGAAGTGGCAAAAGAAGACAATTCGAGTTGCGTGATTTGCGTGAGCGTCGTGCGTTGACTGACTGACTGACTGACTGAATGACTGACTGATAAACTGACGAACTGACTGACTGCAACTCCAAAACCAACTCTAAATCTGACTCTGACTCTGACTCCAACTTCGACTTCGACTCTGTAGCGGGAGTTTTTCCAGCTGCCACAAAACCCAAATTACAATACACACACGAGCTTAGATGTTGTTGTTGCTGTTGTTGTTGCAACTGCTGCTGCTGCTGCTGCTGGGGCAGTTGTTGGAGGAGTCAGTTGGGAGTCTAGAGACTACAGTCTCTGGGATCTTTGCTGTTTAGAGTCAGTCTGCGGTGCTTGGCACACACCAACACAATTGAAATTCCACTGCTGCAGAAATTGCATTTCACGCTGAAAATGCGTGCTCTGCGTGCAGCAGCCTAAAGTGCAACGATAGCGGCAACTCCAACAACTGCAACAGCAGCAGCAACAGCAACAGCAACAACAACAACTCTTTAAGTACAGCGAGCACAAGTCGAAGTCGAAGTCAGCTACACACTTTATTCTTCATAACTAAGAGTTTCACATTCAAAAGAAACTTATTGTAAATCGAAATGATTTCACTCAGCTTTAATGAGCTTTGAAAGCTCGTAGTATTGAAAGCAGTGTATCATATATGTATATTCTATATATAAAATACTTCTGATAATTAAAACAATTAAACTATTTTTTTTTGTATTTGCTTAGTTGATTAAAAAGTTGCATTGATTTATTTCACTCAGCTTTAAAGAGCTTTGAAAGCTCTTAGTATTGACAGTAAATTACCCTATATATTTTATATAAAATACTTTTGATTTTTAAAGGAATTTAACCTGTATCATTTTGTTTTACTCAGCTTTAATGAGCTTGAAAGTTTTTAGTATTGAAAGTAGAATTATATATGTAAAATACATTTGATAATTAAAACAATTTTAACTATATCATTTTGTTTTCTATTATTGATTAAAAAGTTGCTTTGATTTTACTCAGCTTTAATGAGCTTTCAAAGCTCTTAGTATTTAATAATCGAAATAATATATGTCTAAAAAGGTACCTTACAAAGTTTATTTTATGATATTTATTTTTTGTTTAATAGAATTAGTTGCATAATCTTTATTTTATTTTATTTCGCGATTATATCATTTTTATTTGGTAATTGTTTGTTTTTTATTTTAACATTTTGTTGCTTTGCTTTATTTATATTATATATATTATTTTTATGAATCTTTCATTACTAATTTTGTTACTATACATTTTATTTCAATATTTAAAAATGTCATCCTTTTACTTAATTTATTTGATATATATTTCTTTATTATTTAGCGCCTATATATCTCATATTATCTTTTAACAATTTATGTTTTTATTTTTATTTTTTTATACAAATTTTTTTGTTATACATTTTATGATATATTTATTTTATTTCGCGACTATTTTCATACTTTAAAATGTCCTTATTTTACTTTATTTATATTATATATATATTTTATTTTATTTCGCTCAAGTATATCTTATATTTCATCAATAAACTTCAATCAAACTTTAACTTCAATTGATCGCCCATTGCAGCAAGCGTGTTGCGTTTGTGGCATGGACTCTGTGGCAGTGGCAAGTTGAGCGCAATGCAACGCAACGCAATGCGACGCACAAAACTTTATGGGATCAGAGCTGACTTGGCAAACTTTATGACATAGTGATGTTAATCTCAGCCAAGAGTCGACGACGGAGTCGCGTTGAAAGTTGCAGAGATGCAGAGATGCAAGTTGCAAGATGCAGAGCTGCAGATGGAGTCGAAGTCGAAGACGAAGTCGAAGTTGCAGTTGGCAAAGTCAGTAGGAGGCAGCCAAGTAGCATTCAGGGCAAAAGTGTAGGTGCGCGCCTGCGCAACAACTGCCGCTGGGTGGCACGTTGCAAGGAGAGAAAGAGAGAGAGAGACAAAGACAGAGAGTGCAACATGTTGTTGCGGTTGTTGTGGGTTGCAATTCCGTCATGCCGCAGCATGGCAAAGGCGACGCAACACTTGCCACGCTTTAAGCATCGTTCTCAAGCTCATCCTGTGGCATCATTGTTGCTGTTGCTGTTGCTGTTGCAGTTGCAGCATCGAATTAAAGCCAGCAGCGAAATAATAAACAAAATCGTTGCCCCAGCAGGGCAAAAGTAAAAGAAAATAAATAAATGCCAACGAAATGCTGTCAATATTAATGCAAAAGTCAGCGTCTTATTTAGTTGCCACTTTGTTTGCCACTGTTTACTTTGCCGCCTGCAACTTGCTGTGGCAACTTGTCAAAGCACAAACTTGCATACATTTTATTCGCTTTTTCTGTTTCTGTTTCTGTTTTTCGTTGGTTTTGTTGATTTTTGAGACACACAACGTGCGCGCGTATACGCAACATGAGGCAAGCATGAGATGGCAACTTTTGTTTTTTTGCTGTTCTCTGCTGTGGCATGCAACAAGGCATGAGATGTCGCTTGCCATTCATTCGAATGTGCCACACAGCACAGCACAGCTCTTAAGATGCCAAATGCCCCCAGGGTGAGGTCAACAATCTAATTACAAGTCGACGCACGCAGCTGTCGCAGCTCAGCAAATGCCCCAGAAACCTGCAACGCATGCAACACAACACAACACAACACAAAACAACAACACAACATTTGCCGAAACCCAACAAAACTTTCGTGACTGGGCGCAGTTCCCTGTTCCCAATTCCCTGTTCCCAATTTCATTCCATTCCCAGTTTTAGTTCCATTCCGCATTCCCCATTCTCCGTTTCTTATTTCAGTCCTTTTTCTTTGCTCTTCTGCATTATCATTAAACTCTTTACAATCTCCCAAATTGGATTATAATCTATAATTTTTAATCGTAACTAACTTTTTCCCAAAATTTCCTTGTTGTTCTTTTACTTATTTCCTAAATTTATTCTTTACGATAAATGCTTTCAATTTGCTGATATAATATTTATACCATTTCAAATATGTATATAGAATATATATTTTTTAAGAAAATTTAATAATTAATCTATTATTTATTTACTTTTGTAATCCTTCTTTTCAAATATTGCTATTGTCCCATCATCTAACTCCTTTTCTGCTTACTTCCAAAATTCGTGCTTTTTGTTTGCTGATATTCTTTTAAAACCATTTCTTATATACATATATAACATATAATGTTTGAGAAATTATTCCAAAAATGAATCTATTATTTAGTTATTTTTATTACTAACTCTCTTACTTCGAAATTCCTAAATTCATTCTTAGAATAAAAATCTTTTTGCTGGATTATATAATATATAATCGTTGTGGTTTCTAATTTCAAATTTCTAAAAGTTTAGCTTTTATTTATTTACTTTAGTAATCCTACATTTAAATTATTGCAATATTCTTATCATTTTATTCTTCTATTCTTTTTCTACATGCTTCCTAAATTATTTCATTAAAATAAATTTGTATTATGTTCGGAAATAGATTTTAATACCATTTGAACTATAATTTATAAGCGAATGTTTTGAGACTTTTTCCGAAAATCACTTGAGCTTGTTTTTATCATCTTCGAAGTATGTTTTGAATTCATTCACAATAAATGTTTTTTTTATTTGCCGAAATAGTTTTAAAGCGCTTGGTTTTCTAAACATGAAATAAGAAATTCTATTTTAATAGTAATACTTATAGGAATTGCATTTAATAACTGGAATTGTCAAGGATTGTTTTCTAGTTTATCAAGATATTTGTTTGCACTCTTCTTTTAAATACTTGCATTATAAAAATATTGGAAACAACATAATTTGTAAGGGAAAATTTCAAAATTTGAATTAATGCAAGTTTCAAATAAAAAATTCGCAAACTCTAAAGAAAAAGAAGTTTTAAAGAACTTTTGTATTATTTACAAATTTATAAATTCATACTTAAAGAGTTCTTAATAAAATTGCCATGTATTTATATAAAAATTTGCCAAAATTCTAAACAAAATTTAAAAGTTGTGAATCATTTATAAATTCATATTTCAAAAATTTGCATTATTTTTAAAAGATTTTAATAAAATTTCCAAATGTTATATTGTTTGTAGAAATCTTTAATTGAAGAAAGAGCTTAATTCATTTATATATATATTAATTTATTTAATTTATAAATGTAAAAATGTTTATAAGAATTGGCAAAGCTTTGTATTATATAAAAATGCGAAAATTTAGCTTAAATTGTGAATTTAAATTTTATATTTCAGCTTCAATATGAAAGCTTTAAAATGCATATAGATTTGATGACGTTTATTAAGAAGAATATTAAATGGAAAAGGAATAATAATTATCGATTGCATTGAAATGCAATTTTCATTAAAATCGAAAAAATATATTTATAATTTTGATTTGATTATATTTATTTATGATGTCGCCCCGTTTTTAATGCACTTACAAGTGATGACGATGCCATTGAAGAAGAAGAGAAGGGGGGATTAAATTGGATGGCATGGTTGTGGCCGATATGAGAAATCCATTAATAAATAAAGTCAGCAGCGACGCGTTGACAACTCACCTGCAAAGAGCGAGAGAGAGAGAGAGAGAGAGAGTGAGAAACGTGTTAAATGAAAATGAAAATAATGTGTAAAAAAGAATTTCATTAAGTGCAATGCCTGCCAAAGGGCCAGCAAAATGGCGGCCATTAAACGAACACACACACACACACAAGTGTATGTGTGTGTGTGTGTGTCAACTTTTGCACTTTTTGCGCAAATGCAAATAGTGTAAAATGTGAAAACGACGGCGGCAGGTGAATGCAATGGTGTGTCATGTGGCATGTGGCATGCGGCATGCGGCATGTGTGTGGCAATGAGTGTGGGTAATGTACACACACGCACACACACACACACACACACACACACATACATACTACTGCACGCTAGCCGAAACATAAAACGAAGCTGTCGCATTCAACGCTTCAGCGATTCGCCCTGTAAAATAAATGCTTATGTATATACTTATGCACACACACACACACACAAACATACACACATACAACTTCAATGGCCGTTGCATTATTGCGGCAACGCAACTAACAACAACAACAGCACGCCTACAATTGGCAAACCGCCCTAGCAAATGTCCAACCCCAACAACAAATACAACTCAAAGTACGTGTGTGTGTGTGTGTCGAAATAGTCGAAATATATTTCGAGGTTGATCTAATGGCGAAAGGGGGATACGAGGGGGAGTAGAGTAGAGAAAGAAGAACACGCAAGCAAGCCAGCAAGCAAGCAGGAAGCAACGGCAAAAGCAGAGCCTAGAAAAAATCAACGAAAAAGAGGCGTGCGCTATGCATGTGCGTGCGCCTGTATATATGTATGTGTGTGTGTGTGTGCGTGTGTAGGGTAGCTCAATTTCAAGTCAAGCCAGCAGGCAACAACAACTGGACAGCCGTAAGAGTAAGAGTGACAGTAAGAGAGAAGGAGAGTGTGAGTGCGCCGATTGACGATGCGTTAGAGCGAGTGCGAGCGAACCTCTTCGAACGCATTAACTGAGAGAGAGTGGTAAGGGTTGCGACACACACACACACACACACGCACCGCATACAGTGTGTGCAAGCGAGAGAGACGTATACAGTTATATTGCGAGCCTAGGCAGAGAGACAGACAGAGCGATAGGCTAAAAAGGTGTAAAGGTAAAACTACTAGGCAAAGCAAAAAACACAAAAAAAAAAACAAAAACGGGGAAGGAAAGCAACGGGGCTGCGGCTGCCATTTTAGTTGCTTCACGTGACTGCCATAAGTATTACAACAACAACAACAACAACGACAACAACAACAACAACGACAACAACAACAACAACGACAACAACAACAACATTAGCGGCAGCAGTGACAACAACTGCGATTTATGCACCACAGCAAAGCTAATAAAATAACAAACAGTGCGACAGACGAAATCGAACAAAAAACTAAAAAAAATATATTGGAAAATTAAACACGCAACAACAGGGCAAAGTTACAAAAAAAATTTTAAATTGTAAACTAACAATATTTGTAGAAGTATTATTACTGAAAATCAAATCAACAAAGCAACGTTTAGAAAAAAAAAAACAATGCAGAATAGTAAAGTAACAATATTTGAAAAGTATTATTGCTGAAAATTCGATTTGCATAGTTTTAAATATTTGTTTAATAATACAAAATATCACATTTTGTATTTTGATTGAATACAAAGTTCAGTTTTATTTCAAACTCATATTTAAATGAAAAAGCTTAATCTGAATTCCGCAAAAATATAAAAATTTAGAGAAATAATTATTAAGATTTTTTTCTCTTCTTTTATTTATCAGAGAAATAATTATTAGGATTTTTCTCTTCTTTTATTTACAATTTGTCTGTTTAAACAATAAGTAAATTGTATAATTAATATTAAATTAAATGAAATATCAGTTTTTAGGAGTTTAGCATATATTTAAAAAGAATATACCAAAAAAAAAATAGAACAAAAAGTGTATAAAGAAGAATGTCAACTGCCTTTTTATTTTTCTACAAGACAAATAGCTTTGATTTTCATTTCAAATTTTCAGTTCACCAATCAGAATTGATTTAGTTCATAATAGTAATAATTCATTATTAACAAGTGAAAAATGCATAAAATACAAAGCAATTTTCAGAGCTTCTTAAAAGCGCATTAAAAGCTCATTAATATATCTCCCGCTATTTTTGACTGTTTTACTTTCATTCCGCTGATTACAATCAATGATATTTGCAGTCAAAATTCAGAATTTAAAAAATGTATATTCAAGAACATCCAGAATAATTGTGAGCCATAATCAAAGCTTTTAGAAAAGCTCTTTTTAAATGATTAATTGTTTCACCCTCATTCTCAAGAAAATATTTAACGACATACTGATTCAAATCAATTAAATGCATTGAGAATCATGTCAAATGCTAATATTGATAAGAATAATTGATTATTTTATTGAATTCATTATTGCTAATAAAGTATAAGTGGATAAGCTAAGCTTAATCTTAAGTATATAATAAATATTGTAATAAAAAGTAGTTTGAAATTGTACAAGACAAAAGAAGAAGAAAACATGGCATCTCGTTAACATTTAGGGGATAATTCAATGCGCTGCTTTGAGTTGTAGTTTCCACCCTAAAATACTTGTAAAGTAGAGCAACCATTTTGACAAGAACAATCCAAATTGAAAGCTAAAAGCTGCAACAGCTTTTGCAGCTGATTAAAGCTTTTCAAGATTGACAAGATTGTTCTTCAACATTCATTAATTACAATGATTAATGATAGTTGTTATAATTATATTAAAATATTTTATATATAATATATAATACAATACAATACAATACTAGAATGTATAATATACTATAACATGTATTGCATATCTAAAACTTTGCTTTCAAATAATCAAGAAGTTTTCATCAAAGTATCAAACTAGCCACGTTTTGAATTGGCCTTAAACTATCAATGCAATTGATAATCGACAGCACTTAGCCCTTAACTTCTCTATAGTATATTTAGTACATTATAGTATATTACAGTATATGTTAGTGTATTTGCATAATACTTTGTCTAATAAGACAACTTTTTAGCAGCTGTTTGGTTGCATTGGCTTAACTAATTCCTTTGTGGACAGTTAATGAATTTAATCTGCACCTGTTCATGTTATCCCCCCCCCCTTCCCTTCCCTTGCCACACCCCTTGGCTGGTCATTAGGGTGACCAAACTACTCATTAAGCCTGCCTTCCTTTATGCTGCTTGACTTTGACATTGAAACTTATTTGGTTTTAGTTTTTTGTTCGCTTTTATTTTTTATTTTTTGTTAATTTCTTGGTTTTGATTTCGTTTCGCTTTGATGACGGAACTCAAAAAAGTGTGTGTTAGGGTGTGTGTGTGTGTGTGTTAGAGTGTGTGTGTGTGTGTTAGAGTGTGTGTGTGTGTGTTAGAGTGTGTGTGTGTGTGTGCGCATTGTGTGCATATTGCGCGCGCGAATTAAATTCAGCTTTAGCTTTAGCTTTGGCTTTGGCTGCTGACTTCGTCCCTTCCCTTTTCCACAGCAACTTCCTCTGTCTTTGGCTACTCTTTCCACTACTACTTCGACTACTTTTGGACTACTCTTTTCAATGCTCCGCTCGCCATCAATCTCGTCATCCATACATTAAGCCACCCTGTTGCGGTTTTGCTTTTTCTTTTTATGATTATTCTGCTCATTGTTGTTGCTGTTGTTGTTGTTGCTGTCTCGTTGTCGTTGCCGTTTCTCTTAATATTTCATTTGTTGTCCATTCGCCAGCTTTGCTTTTCTTCATTATTTTCTTCTTTTTTGTTGTTGTTGTTGTTGTATATAGTATGTATGTATTTTGTTTTATGGTTTTTGTTTTTGTACCTTTGCTCGGCTGCATTTGCGTTGCGCACGCGCAAAACTTGTTAGAAGTTTTGTGTTCTATTCTTATATGTATCGCATGCGAAAGAGCGAGAGAGAGAGAGAGAGAGAGGAGTGAAGAGGAGAGGGGAACATCGTTTGCTCGACTGTTCAAGGTTAACAGCGAGCTCTCAAGTGTGTGCAGTTGAGTCCGCTTTAGCTTCAGCTTTTAGCTTCATCGGCTACTAGATTGAGATTGAGCTGACCAGGGGAGACAGGAAATGGGCATTCACATAGACGTGTCGCAGCTGTTCTCTCCCTCTCCCTCTCTCTCTCTCGCTCTGTCTCTGTCGGCGTCGTGTGGATCGCATCGATAATGCTCCCCACAAAGTGATAGCTAAATGCAAAGCAACTGTTCAGATGAAGATAACACTCAATGTCGATGTCGATGTCGAGGCTATTTAATAAGCAACATTGCTCTGTCTCTTCCTCTATCGCACTCACTCTATATCTCCCTCTCTCTCTTTCACTATCTCTATCTCCGTCTCTTTTATTACCCTTCTAAGCAAATGCTTTATCTCAAGTACTTGCACATAATTGATTTGTTTAACAATTCATTTAACTATAAAATCGCTTGCACTTCTATCAATTTGCAAACTTCTCGATTCCTCATCGATAGCGAAGTTCTTTATGTAAGCATATTATTACAAGTATGCACATCTTATCTTATCAATGTTTTCTTGTTCACAAAACTAATGCTAACAATCTATTAAAATTATATTTGAAGCAGTTTCTGGATTCTTCTTCTGTTATTTATTAATATAATCGAACTTTCTTATAACCTATAATTTTTGTTATTTATAATTTCAAAACACTTATATACATCAAATTTTTTGTATTTATTTGTTTAATATTTCCTATTCTTAATCTTGATTAATATTTGTTTTTTTATTATTTTTAATCTCTAATTCGTTTTTATATTCATATTTATCATTTATTTCTTTTTCATATTTTTATATCTACACTTTTTACTATTTATTAGTTTTAATCTTGAGTAATATTTGTTTATTATTTTTAATCTCAATTTCTAGCAAATTTAATTATTCCTTTTTATATTTGCATTATTTTCATAGTTTTATATTCATATTTATCTTCATCTTTTTTTTTACTCTGTCTTATTATTTTAAATCTTGTTTTTCCCAAAGTTTAAGTATTCCTTTTTTATTCATTTTTTTGCCTCACTAAACTTCTTAGCATTTTAAACAAATCACATACAAATATAATAAAAAGAATAAAAGTTTTCAGATCTAAGTTCACACTGCAATTGATATGATGGGTTAGAATAAACATTTCGTATTGAGATTTAGTTTCTCGATCGAAGCACACAAGTTTTACTAGACTAGGCATTAAATTATTGTAAAATTCGTGAAAGTAATAAACGTACACAATACACAAGAAATACACATATAGTTATTAGATTAAGAGATAGATAGAATATAAATATAGAAAATGCCAGAGATACGCAAACAACAACAGACAACAACAACGAAGGTCGAAAGTCGGACTCCGAAGCAATCGAAGCCAGCAAAAACGCCGCAGGAGAAACGCTTTGCTCTCATCACGGCGATGGGGCACTTTAGGCCCAAGAATGCCACGCCCATTCAATTCTACAACTATGTGAGGGAGTTCTGCATCATGCACAACTGCAGCATCGATGAGGCCATGGAGAGAGCGCCGATCGCCTGGAAAGAGCTCAGCACCGATCAGAGAGAACTATACAACTCGGTAAGGTTGCGAATTACTTTTCAATTATTCCATTACTCCACTTTGAAGATTACAATTTCAGTGTTCCAATAACATTGCTCTAATACAACTACGTACTTTAACTATATTATTCCAATTAAACTCTTACAATTTCACTTCTCTAATTTAACCATTCAAAATCGAATTGATACTAATGTTCCAATCTTAATGCTGCACTCACGATGTTTCTATTTAATTGTTCCAATACAATTATTTCAATGTTACTACTTTTAACAAATTCCACTATTTCGCTACCACTATCTAATAGTATTGTTCCAATTTTGCCATTCCACTTCGATAGTTACAAAGCAACTATTCCAGTTCCACTACTTTTATTTCCGAATTTCAAATCCATTATTCTAATCCACTTCCAATGTTTCCATCGAACAATTCCATTGCTAATGCAACCATTATACTTTTCCAATTCCGCTATTCCATTTAAACCATTTCAATTCCATTGCTACAATGGTACTATTCCAATTCCACTGTTTCAAACTAACAATTCTAACGATCTGATTGTAAAGATACCATTTTAGCACTACTTTACCAATATTTTAATTAATCATTCCATTTCCATTATTCTATTTCACTTCCATTGTTTCAATTGAGCAGTTCCAATCTTCCAATGCTACTATTCCAATTATACTATATATTCCAATTTAGTAATTCTAGGTGTTTCCATTTTGCTATTTCAATTCCACTATTCCCATGTATCCATTCCATTTTCAGTATTCCATTTCACTTCCACTGTTCCAATGCTTCAATTCTATAGTGTTCCCATTTCGCTTTTCCAAATCCACTTTTCCCATTGACCCATTCCATTTCCATTAATTTACTCCACTTTCACTGTTTCAAATGAACAATTTCAATGCTGGAATGCTAGTGTTCCCAGTTCACTATTTCAATTCCACCATCCTCACTTTTCCATGTATTCCATTTTGTTCCCATTTTGCTATACGAATTCCACTATTCCAATTCCACCATTCCCATATACCTATTCCATTTCCATTATTCCACTTCCGCTGTTTAAATTTAACAATTTTAATGCTCGAATGCAAGTGTTCCCATTCCACTATTCCAATTCCACCATTCCCATATACCTATTCCATTTCCATTATTCCACTTCCGCTGTTTAAATTTAACAATTTTAATGCTCGAATGCAAGTGTTCCCATTTCACTATTCCAATTCCACCACTATACCAAATTAAACCGTTCCAATTCCGCTGTTCCACTATTCAAATTTTACAATTGTTACAATGCTACATTTCCAATTTTACTATGTATTAATTTAGTATTATTTTAGTAATTCAATATTCCATTCCATGTGTTCCCATTTGCTATTCCAATTCCACTATTCCCATTAGCCCATTCCATTTGCATTTTGTTTACTCAACTTCAACTGTTTCAATTGAATTCACTATTCCAATTCCATCACTATTCCAATTAAACCGTTCCAATTCCGCCGTGCCTCTTTTGCAGGAGAAGCATGCGGCTCTGCCCATTCCAGTGCCGCAGCATCTGCTCTATCGGGCCATCCAAATGGAGCGAGCCGGCCGCTGGAAGCTGAGCAGCGTGCCAGCTGGCAAAGGCGGAGCTCCGATGTACTCCATGGAATCGTATGCACCGCCAACGAAGCCCACGCGGTTGCAGACGCTGCGACGTGCTCAGAAGCCGCGCTACGACAATCTGGCGGAGACGTCACCCTGCTGCCTCGATGCGCCCCTCGCCCCTCGGCACAGCAACAACCACAACCACAACAACAACAACAGTGGAGCGAGGAAGCTGCGAACTCTGACGCCGCCGGAGCAACGAGCTCAGCGAGCGCAGCAGGAGAAATCGCAGTCAGCAGGATGTTCGCTCTCCGTCATCTTGTCGACGCCAAGTCTGAAGCCGAATGAAAACGAGGAAAAACGAAGCGACGACAACAAAACTCTGACAAACGAAATCAAGTCGAGTAAGCTGGACAAGATTACGCTGCCAAAATCAAAGTGTATGCGAAAGCAGGGCAAAAGGAAGCAGAAGAAGCGGCTATCGAAGCAACAACAAGCGTTGACTGAAACACTCGCCAAGAAGCACAAGAAAAATAACAAAAAGTTGTAGAAAAGATATAGAAGTCAACTTAGAGATAGCTAGAGAGATATAGCTTAGAGTTCCTAGATTTCCACATTTATTCCAAATTTGCAAAGCAAAGCACAAAATTATGTAGGATTCACACAAATCGTATCAATCAATCAATCAACTTACTCAATCAAAGTACATTGTTGAAGTAACTTTTTTCATTCAGCGTCTTGATTTATTATACTTTGTATGTAAAAACATAAAAACTGCGTTTATTTCCTAATCTCGAAACAACTTATATTACAAATTTAAGACCTATACATGGTTAATACTTTATTTTCTTTATCATAATAAGATTAGCAAAGCACATATCTCTGACTAACAATAGAAATGTATTTATTTTCGACTGCAAACTATAAAGAAATCAATGCCTATAAAGTGGATAATATGAACTAGCCAAATATGTTCGAAGATAAGATAACAAAAAAATTGATTACTATCTAGTATTTTCTTTTTTTTCTTTTGAGCTACGGCTTGTTAACTAACAACAGCTAATCATATCTGTCATAATACTTTTCTTTATTGACTTCTTCAAGTAATTGAACTCTCATGTTTGCCTTGAAACAAGTTACATAAAGTCAAAATTCATGTAATATGATAACTTTTTAAATAACTTGTTAATCTAAAAATATATTTAAAGTTCCTTTCTATGAATTTTATTTTTAAATTTATTTTTGAAAAAGTATTTAAGATCTCATCAGTTTTATTCTATTTACATATGTTCCCATTTTATATTGTTTTATATTATATTGTATTATATCTACAATATCTTTTGAAATAACTTTTTACACTGAAAATATATTTTAAGTGCCGTTCTAATAAGTTTATTTGTTATCTTTGAAATTGTGTTTTATTATATTTAAGTTCCCATTTTATGTTGAATTATATTATATCTTTATAATCATATTTTAGGTTTCAATTTCTTTAATTTTTATTATATTTAAGTTCCCATTTTATGTCGTATTAAATTATATTGTATTTTGTAGTATTATATTGTTAAGTTATATTTATATTTTAAGTTTCAATTTTTTTGATTTTTATTATATTTATGTTTCCGTTTTATGATGTTTTATATTATATTATGTTACATAAATTATATATACATTTCGTTTCCATAGTTATATTAAGTTATATTTATATTTTACGTTTTAATTTCTTTGTTTTTCCTTATATTTATCAAATTTCCATTGTAAATACATAAATAGATCTAAAATTTCTATCACCTTATATTTATATTTCACATTTGGAATATCTTTTTTAATTTTCCCTATATCTACATTCATGTTTTATATCTAAAATGCATTTTCGAATTTTATTGTTTTTTCATTATAATTCCAATTATTAAAATATAAAATATAATATCAAATTAAAATGGTGGTTTGTGAAACCAATTTCAACATAATTATAAAAAGCAAAGTATTAATTTTAGGCGACATTCAAAAGTTTTCACAGTAGCTGCTATTTAAATGAAATTTTGCGATTATACAAATGTATTGAAATAAATGCTAGGCATTTGCCATGGAGTTTGCTTTGGGATGAAGTTTGTCGGTCCTTGACTTCCAAGGCATCCAACTACTTGAATATGCGATTGCGAGCGATTCCCAAAAATGAGAGATACAAACGTATTTCGAAGCAGGTAGCGAAACACACAAAAAAAAAAAAAAAAATAGAAACGGTTGGAAAACCGCAAAAAAATACTTAATTTTGTTTTTGTTTTAGGCATTTTTATAGCTGCTGCTTAGACCAGCTACCATCTGCATACCAGGCATGAACTCTATATATATGTGTGTACATATATGTATGTATGTATGTATATGTGTGGTTGTCGTATCTGCTTCTATGTATCTGTGCCATGATGTTCGCTAGCTTTTGATGAACCGTTATTTAAGCAACGCACACCATAGGCAATAAAACATTCGTGTTGTTGCCGAACAACTCAACAGAGCAACATCAACAACCACAACAACAACAACAACACTAAGATAAATGAAATCAGCAAAACTAGAAAGAAGGAAAAAAAAACAATTCGCAACCAAAAAAAAAAATTTAATTTTTTTCGCTACTTTTTTTTTGCCAATCGGCACGCAGTGCTAGTTGAGCATTTGACCTAAATACGCTGCCTCTCCATTGTTGTTGTTGCTGTTGTTGTTGTTGTTGTTGCTTTTGTTGTAGTTCTCAATAGGCGAAACTTAACGCGCTTTTGTGCGTCGCCATGGACAAGACAACACACACACACACACACGCAAAATACAAAAAAAAAAAAAAAAACAACAACAACACAAAGTCAAATAAAATGGCAAATAAAAAGAATTCGCGTTGTTCTTGTTGCTGCTAATTTCGCAAAAAAATAAAAAAAAGAAAAGAAGAATGGCAAAAAAAAAACAGAATAAAAATTCTATTCCGCGTTCGACGGCGGCGGCCGAAAAATAAAGGCATGAAATGAACAACTGTACACAAAAGCGAAAAGTCACTGTCGACGCCGATGCCGACGCTGACGACAACGCAGCTTTGGCTCTTCTTCCTCTTCTTCGGCTAAATTTATAGCCGCTTACGCATGACGCCAAAAAGCAGCTGACAAAAGCTCTCTCACATACACACGCATACAAACACAGGCGCATGCTTGAAAGCTGTTCACTCGCCGTTTGACATCTAACTGTTTAACACACTCACACATACACACGCATAGAGACACACACAGACGCAGAGGCGCTAACTAGGCAGCCAACTAAACTTAACTAGCGCCCTCTGCTGTCAGCAGCAGCAACAACAAAGCGCGCTGCTTTTGCTGTTGTCAAGTCGCCAAGGCGCAGCAGCAACAGCGTCGATTACGCAATGCGTTCACACACACACACAAACAGACACACGCATACGCTCACTCATATCAAGCGAGAGGAGAGCAACCAACGTTTTGTGTTTCGTTTCCGCGATCGACGCGAAGCTTGCTAAAACAAAAACGACAACAACAACAACGACAATGAAATTCGCAAATAGCTAAGTTAGCTATGAATGTGTGCGACCCAATTGGAAATTTGACATACAAAAAAAACACGAGAGTTAAAGAGCAGCAGAAAGAGAGCAAGAACGAAAAAGAGAGATAGCAGGAGCCTGTTGTGCTTTTAATGTCTTTATAGAGCAACATTTGCCGGGTTCAAAGCCATAAGCACAACAATTAATTGTTCTTAAAAAAAAGTGTCAAATAAATATATATTTAATTTCAGCAATAATAAAAAAAAGCCTGTCAATATATTCCCACATAAAATTCAGTTATTCATTCAGTTGTTCATTTTGATATTTCAATGTGTTATATGAATTTCACAACACAATAAAGATTGTAGAAATTTACCTCAATTGACTATTTGTAAAGTTTTCTTCAATAATTTTAAAATTTGCCTTAACTTTGCTTATCATTCAAATTGAAGTCTGACAAGCTATTTTTTTAATATAACCATATAATATAATATATAATAATAATATAATATATCTTAATATAATTTAGTAGTAAAAATTTTGGTTTCAAAACTGCGTCAAGAACATGAAAATCGTAATGCTAAAAAACACATCTTGATTTCAAGAACATGTAATGTAAGAAGAAAAAATCTTATAGTTTTAAATTTGCATATAAATTAATGCAACAGATTCTTAATATAAATTTAAAAAATAAAGAAAAATAAAGAAAGATTTTATTGCTGTTATTTTAATGAAATGTTATTTTTAAACATTTTCTCTACCACTATAAATCATTTAACTTGAAATAAATATCCAAACCTTTTTTATTTTATTTGTTTTTACTTTCAATTTCCGCAGTAATAAATGGTTTCAAATTAAAATTGGAATTATTATTTATTCTATATTATAGAAATACTTTTCATATCTTCTAAATTCAAAAATAAAATTCATTCAAGAATGTTTATATATTTTGTATTATAGAAATGTTTTTAAAAATTTCAAGTTAAAATATATTTTGTATTATAGAAGAATTTTGCATATATGTATTTCAATTTAAAATATGAATAATTATAAATTTTGAATTGTGAAAAAAATTTTGATTTAAAATATGAATAATAATTCACTTGGTATTATAGAAATACTTTAATTTTTTTTTTTAAATTCTCTTAAAATTTTTTTTTATTTTCAAAAGTGTTTTTCACAGCTTAAGAAAACTTTTTGGCGCTCTACTTATTTTCCGTTTCAGAGTATTCAGAATTCAAAAATTTCTGTGCGTTTTAAGTGACGAGTTCTCCAAAAAAAAAAAAAAACGAAAAAACGAAAAAACCATTTGGCCTGTCATGTTGCAAAACTTGGAGAAATTTTGCAGTTGGCTGTTGTCTGACCTTTGGCTTGACCGTGGGCGTGAGTTGTGCGAAAAATCACAAAAAGAAGACAACAACAAAAAGAAAAAAAAAAAAATACAAAAACAAAAAATAAATAACATAGTTGCGAAAAATGTTTCTAGCGGGTCGCCAGGCAGTTGAAATTCAATGCTATCTACGCACACGCACACAAACACACACACACACGCACACATACATACAGAGAGGCAGACAAGTAAATTAGTTCAGTAGGTGCGCGTTGTTGTTGTTGCTGGCGTCATTTAAATTTAGCAGCGAGTGGCAACGCCGTCAGCCGGCAAAAATTAAACATTGAAAATCATAAAGAGAGGAAACAACACAAACAACACAAACAGAAACAGCGCAAAAAAAAAAATTCGCACATATCTGTCCTTGACACACATTGCGTATACGCAATTTACGCAGCGGCTTCTCGCGCGTTCGTTGCGTGTGAGTGCGTGCGAATTGCCGACAAAATCCGCTACACATGTGTGTGTGTGTGTGTGTGTGTGTGTGACCTACTTACGTATCGGAGAGATACAGATAACAACATATGTTTTCGGTATTCACAATTCGCAAACTAAACGTATCAACAGCTGCTCTCCTCTCTGTTGCTGTCTCTCTCCCACACGCAGTTGGCGGAAGTGTTTCGTTAGTTTCGCTAGTGATGCCAAGACGGAGGGGCTACACTTTGCCATCTCTATCGACGGCTGCATTATTTGGCATTGATTAATGTGCGGCGCTTCGACTGCAGTTCAAAAGGTTCGACGCAAGACAAATTACGTGTGCTCGCAGACTCGCAGCTTGGCCAATAAATTTCGGACAGCTGCAATCAATATGTGCTTAAGATTATTGGCCAAAGATCGACGCTGTTAATAGGTCAGCAGTCAGCGATCAGCGATCAACAGTCAGCCATGTAACCCAAACGCCGATGACGACATTCGCTGAGCTTATCGCCAAGCATTAACTACGCATATGCTTAAACATGTTATTAAAAGTCAATTCTTCAAAAGGGTTCCCAAGAGAAGCGAATACAGAAAGAGAGAGAGAGAGAGAGAGAGAGAGAGAGTGAGGGAGAGTGAGAGTGAGAGAAAGAGCACGATAAGATCATTTTTAGCAAATCATTTGAACTTTGTAGTTGGCAAAATGAAATAAAAACGGACTATTAAAATGATCAACAGGGTTAGTAGAGCAAGAAGACTTCAAAAATGTTTCAACTTATATAGCATTTCCTATAGAATAAGAAAACTTATTAAAAACCCCAAGAAATAAAGTAATATATCTTGTAAATAAATGATTTAGAGACTTATAAAAAAGTCAAAACCATTATAGTATTATATTGTAAATAAATGTTATAGAGTTCAGAATGCAAGAAACTATAGAGTTAGTAGATCAACAAGACTTCTAAAAAAGACCAAAGTAAGTAAGAATATATTTTGTAAATATGTTATAGAAGACTTATAAAAAAGTCACAAGTATTATAGTATTATATTGTAAATAAATGCTTTAGAGTTGTTATGATCTTAAAAGCTTGATAATCATCAACTGAATAAATAAGTTATAGAGTTAAGAATGCATTTAAAAGTTTAATCATTTAGCTAATCTATAGAACAATTAATTATTAAGTTTTTGAATTAAGGAAAGTCTTGAAAATTTCAAATATATCTAGCAAACAATAATGAAAAATAATTGATACATTAATTAGTTTGAAAAATGTAATATGTGTGACCTTTAATTGAAAGAATCTTTAATAAAGTATTAATATATTAGAAATAAATCTATATATAGAATATTATACTATGTACATATATAGTGTTACAGTTAAAGAAGGCTTCTTAAAAGGTTTATAAAAAATGATCTATAGAACAGCAAATATAAAAACAGCAAATATATCCAAAAATAATAATATTATTATGCGTATTAATGTATAATATCACGTTAAAGTATTTAGTATATTATTATATAGTTATTATAGTTTCTGATCATAGTGTCCTGATATAGTATTTAATATACAAATACAGTATATTTTTATAAAGTTATTATAGTATCATGATATTGTATTTAGCATAGAATACATTCATATATAGTTATTATAGTTTCAGAAATATAATATAGTATCATGATATAGTATTTAAAATATTATTATAGTATATCTATATTTCTTTTATTAGCCTTCTTATTATACAACATTAAACAATGGGTGCTAATATGATCTCTTCTAGAACTGAATGCGGAATTAAAATTGCATTGTCATAAAAGAAAACAAGTCTTATGAATACACATATTAGATCAGAACAAACTCATACATATATACATACAATCATACATACATATGTATGTATGTATGTACATATGTAGCTATATAAGCACTATGTTTGTGTTGTGCTTTTTTTGCGTTTTGCATAATTTTCCTGTTGCATGTTTTCAGTTTTATTTGTTCGACGCGAAATTTAACGAGCTTACATTCAAAATGCATTTTTTATTTTCAGACGTCGCGATGTTGTTTGCGTGTGTTGTTTGCCCGTTTTTTTTCTTTTTATGTTTCCATAATTATTCATTATATATAGAAGTATATTTATTTACTTATTTTGCTTTTTTTTTTTTTTGTATTTTTTGCTCTTGCTCTTTTTATTTCTAATGGCATGCAGCGCGAGTTGCGTACGTGCCTTTGGCTCCATGTGTGAAGCGGGAAGTGGGAAGTGCGAGGGGGACAGGCACATACATACACATATTGTGTGATAACATGCTCGCACACTCACACACACACACACATACACATGCTAAGCAATGCACGTAGTCAAGTGCAAGGCAACCGCAGAAACTCTTTTCGCTGCCTTCACTCAGATAAAAACACAAAATGTAGTCGAAAACTTTTCATGCTATTATCTACTCGAAATACTAGAAATAAATCAAATGTGTAGAGAGTATCTCGCAGTCGTTGCTTTTGCTTCTTTTGCTGCTAATAATATTTATTTGCTGCCGCTAATTTTCGGTCGCTTTTTGGGGCCACACATATGTTTGGCAAACATGCGAGTTGCGTAAGCGACGATAGCGACAATAGCGACAGCGACAGCGCTGCTCGGCTGCAAAAGAGAATTCGCAAATTCGGCAAATAAATGTGTGATCACACACACACGCACAAAGAGAGGGAGAGCAAGCGAGATGGCCATGAGCAATTGTGCTCTTCAACTTGACTTTGAACGAACGCAGATAAACGTAATGTTGAGAGAACGCTTTTGCAAATTGTGCGTGTGCGAACGGGCGAGCGACGATAAAGAGAGCACAACAAATGAGAGAGAGTGAATTTTGGCAACATTTTTGTTTGTAGGTTTTGGGGCCGGCCTCATTTTTGCGCTGTGCGTATACTAGCTTCTATGTGTGTGTGTGAATGTGAATGTGTTGCTGCTGTCGTCGCTGTGCGTGCGCGATCTTTGCGAATTTTTTTTTTCGACTCTTGCTTTTGTTGTTATGCGTGCGCGGCTCTTTGTTGTTGTTGTTGTTTGACGCGTGGCTCACGCACTTTTTCTTCTCGGTGCGTGTGTTTGTTCGTTCTCTGCGCAAATACATATAAAAGAGTTGTTGTTGCGTCGACTGCGAACGTCGACAGTTCGTTGACTTTTGTGCGTGCGTCGTGCGTTGTGCGTCGTCGGGCCTATGAGTATGATTATGTTGTGTGCTGTGCTGTGTTGTTGTTTTTACTTTATTTTTTTTTTGTGCGTGTCGTTGATCTTTCTAGCAAAACGAGCAACTACAACAACAGTAGCTAGATTGGGCCTTTGCCTGCGGGGTTCAATGAACTTTTTTGCGTTTGCTCTGTGTTTTTCTTTCTGCGTTTGCGCAAAACCATTTTGGCAATGTTGTTGCCGTTGTTGTTGTAACACAAAGTTCAATAGACTTGCGAATATATTTTTTTTCTTCTCTATGTTTTTTTTGTTTTTGTTTTGATAGTTTTCGGGCACAATTTGCCATAGGCATAGGCATAGAACATCATGCTACCTACACACACACACACACACACACACACACACACACACACATAATATGTAGTTTCTTCTGCTTTCACGGTCAAAGGCCTCGAAATTGTAACCAAAAGATTGCCTGATATCAAATTTATATGGAATTTCTTTTTGCAAAATCTTTAAATAGAGATTATGCAAAAAAAAAAAAAAAATAGCGCAACTTTAGTTTAATTTATTAAATAGATCGTTATAAGCTTCAAATGAAAATATATTTATTCTTTTCTGCTATGAATTTATCACTATTAAATTTCAAAATACAATTTGATTTCTTTACAATTTATGTTTGTTTAATTGTGTTCTACTAAATGAACTTATCGCTGTGATAAACCATTTATATAATTACTATATTAATGACTTTATTATCACCTATGCTAATAATTGAATTTTGTATTTCAAGAACTTGGCGATTTCAACAGCTCTTTCAAAATATTTTTTATTATGAATCAATTCGATTTTTTTTTATTTTCGTTTTAAACACGCATTGATAGCTTCACTTAGTGATCGATAACCGAAAATTGCGATGCGGGCGCTCGACCTGTATATCGTTAGTTATCGATAACTATTGGCTTTGCTAATTTGCTGTAAATTTAATGGGGATAAATATACAAGGCATAACTACTTGTTGTTGATCCAAACAATCGAAATTAGTTGTTATCTAAAACATTCCATAGAGCTGGGAAAGCGGTCTGCAATAGTATCGATAGTACTGTCGATACTTCGATTAATAATTTGTTTGTGCATTATATCGATAATATTGTCAATACATCGATTAATAACTTTAGCTTGCATTGCATTGATAGTATTGCCGATGCATCGACTAATAACGTTTGCTTGCATTGCATCGGTAGTATGGGCGATACATCGATTAACATCTTTACATATAATCGATAGTATTGCCAATACATCGACTAATAATTTTTGTTTGCATTGCATCGATAGTATGGCTGATACATCGATTTATATCTTTACACATCAACGATAGTATTGCCAATAAATTCATGAATAACTTTTGTTTGCATTGCAACGATAGTATTGCCGATATATGGACAACTATCGATTTTTTCGCATTCACAATGCAATTAGATCGATTACTGATCAATAAGCAAACTGTTCTCATCGTGTTGGCAAATGCTTTGCGATCTTCTGTGATCGTTTTTGTGCATCTCCAACAATGTTTGCCATCATTTTTCACGCACCAAAGGGAGAGAGAGGGTGAAGAATTCATTATTTATGCCAAATTTATGCAGTTTTCTGTGTGCGAAAAAAAGGCGAAAAACACAAAACTTTCGAAAGTTCTTGGAGTGCCATGGGAAATTTGCAATGACCGATGATGTTTTGTGGCAAGTTGTTGTTGTTGTTGTTGTCGAGGTTCTCAAGCGGCGCTTTGTTGTTGGTGAAATTTCAGCGTCTAATTGCCGCAGCTGTTTTGCCATTTTTTTGTGCCTCTTTCTTTGTAGTATGTGTTTTTTTTTTTTTTGCCATTTGGCCATAGAGCCACGACACACATGCTTAGTTATAGCCCCCTTATATTTGATGTATTTTATTTTAATTTATTTTTTTTTCTCTCCTCATTTTTTAGTTAGTTTTTGTTTTCTTGTTTAGCAAGAAAGTCTTTTTTGGAACCGGATTCGAGAGGGGTTTTTTTTTTTAAATTTTATTTTGCGTTGCTGGATTTATCAAATGGCATAAAACAAGCGAGAAAGAAATTTTATGGGCCCTGCTTTTACTTCTTCAAAAACTAGGCAAACTTTGGGTGTTGTCAACGGGTTTTAAGCGCCGTTTTTCCCAAAGCTCTACATATTAAATAATGCGAACACACTACAACAACAACAGAAAAAAAAGAAGGCGAAGTAAATAAATAAATAATTTATGTGTGTGTGTGTGTGTGTGTGTCATCATCAGTTGGAACTGATTATGTAACTAAGCGTAATTAAAGCAACAGCAACAATGGCTAACTGAATTAACCTTGTTCTGGCCCAACGGAAATTGCACACACACAAACACACACACACACAGAGAGAGAGACACAGATACGCACACACGATACGAGCGCAGATACATTTGTATCTTTGTTTGTATCTTGTGAGTCCTTGGTTATAATTAATCCACAATTGCACACACACACACACAAATACAAACACAACACGCAAGCGTTTGTCCACATTTCCATTGTTGCTGTTTTTTTTTTTTTTGTGGGGCGTCAACTGTACCCAGAGCGATCAGATAAATTGCAATTGGCACCTGGCCGCTGCAGCTCCGTCTCCCATCTTCCATCTCTCTCACTCTCTCTTTCTCGCTCTCTCTCTCTCTGTCAGCCGAAATGCTAATTGCCATTGGGTCAGCCATGGCTTGCTTGCATGTCAACATTGTCGCTGTTGTTTTTTTTTTCTAGCTATTTTCAAGCTATTAGCTCGAAACGCAGCCACTGCCATGTGTCACGCAGCCATTACGAGTATTTGCGCCTCTCTCAGCGCTTCTCAGCGTGTGCATTTCACATATCGCACTGAATATTGCGTTAAATAAATACTAGCTTAAATAATACAAATCAATTTCAACTCAATATAACAATATTGTTTATTTCTAATAAATTTCGGGCCAAGCTTTTGATTTTTTCAATTGGAAAACAAAATTGTTGAAGTTATTGTTGACAATCTGATATTTTTTCGCACTGTATATTTTGAATGAAGTTTATACTACTAATCTGTGGCATATTTTTAGTATTTTTGTGGTATATTAATTTGGTATATTTTCAAATTAATGCTGCACTGTTTTGCTTTTATTCTCAATGGGTAGCGGGTATCTCACAGTCGAGCATACTCCACTGTAGCTTTCTTACTTGTTTTAAATAATTTTGATTAATATTTTTCAAATTTGTTAGCATATTCAACAAGATTTTTCTCCTATACCATTTTCTATACTCATACTAAAACTAAAAATACTTTAAATCAGTTTTCATTTTTTTAAATAAAAGTATTTTAAATTTATCAGCAAGTTTTCTATTCTATATTAGATTCCATTCTTCATAGTGAATCATCAAGTATTACTAATTTTACGTCAGCATTTAAAATTTCTCTCTTTTCTTATTGGTTTAATATTGTATAATATTAAAATTGTCTAATTGTCATTGATTCAAAGCTTCAATTCTTCTCTTTCAAATCAACAAAAATCTGAAGCAAAAATGCACTTTTCAATTCCAAGTCAAAACAAGACAAATGCGTGTGCAGCCCTGGCTTACGCTTGCCTGTGAGTGTTGTGTGTGTGTGTGTGTGCGAATGTTCGTGGGTGTCTGCTTTGTTGTTGTTGTTGCTTTTGCTGCTGTTGTTTTGAGCGATGTTCAGCTAATGTTATGCATTAGTTATTGTACAATATTTGTTGTTGTTATTGTTGTTGTGTAAATTAGAAGGCGGCTGCCAGATAAAGAGCAGCAACAAAAACAACAACAACAACAGCAATTGAACAACGCAACTGAGAAATGCGCAATAATTGATGCACGCAAAATGCAATAACGAATTGAGGTGCAAGCGAAAAAGGCGCATGCAAGTGTGTGTGCGAGCGAGAGCGAGATGGCGCCACAAACACAAACACAAGCAGAGCGGGTAATGAGTCGAATGTGGGTTGGTGAGGGGGGGAGGCAGTGCATATAATTGCGTTATAGTTTGTAGTTTTTGCAATGCGAACGATAACACACACGCACGCACTAACACACACACACACATACACATACATAAGCGGGCGCGTTGACAATGCTGTGTGTTGTTGTTTTTGTGTTTTTGTTGTTTTTTTTAGGGTTACCATATCGCCGCAACACATGCGCACGCTCACTCTCTCGCTCTCTCTCTCTTAGTGCATTTGCATTTTTGTAGGTCTCTTTGCGGTCTCTTAAGCTGCCGGCAAAACTTTGCTTTGCTTTGCTTTGCCGTTGCCTTATTAATCACTTCCTTCTTGCGTTTTGCACGCGCTTCTCTCTCGCTTCGTCCCCCGTGTGGCGTCATGCATTTTGTGCATTTGTCAGCAAACGACACACACAACCTTGAAGAGTGTGTAGATAAGTAAGTTGTGCAGAAAAGGAGGAGGTAAAGGAATAGAAGCATGGAAGGGGGAAGCTTGGCTACTACGACAAAAACAAAAGTGCATCAATATTTGATTTATTTGAAATATGCTTTTCAGTTTCCCTTCTGTTGACTTTATCGATATCGATTTCGACTGGCTTATCGATTACAATGCATTTGCATTGCTGCGTCCTTCAACTAATTCTCAACTAACTTGCTCACAACTTTTGCCAAAGAACTTTATTATAAGTTCAAGACAAAGCGAAGAAGGCGCAAAAATTTAGATGAAAAAATGTCAGTAGAAATGGGAGGGAGAAAGAGAGAGAGAGAGAGAGAGAAAGAGAGAGAGAGAGAAAGAAAAGCTAAAGCATAGCTTGTTGTTATTACTCATAAAGTTCTATACTTCCAGTTACTTTATTAAAAGTAGTATTTGCATAGAGTTGCTCCTTTATAGACATGTTTCGACGTGCTTGATTTTGTATATACTCGTATTATTAAAGTAATTTTAAAGTTACTAATAAAAAAATTACATTTTAAACATATGTTAAGCAATATGTAAATTTATTATTAAATATTAACTTTAAAACTACTCAAACTCTAACAATAAATGCTTAGGCTTCTTTCCCTACTTATTTTATCTATTTTTCTTTCCTTTGCACACATATTTTATTCTTTCAATTTATTTATGAAGCCATAAAAGTTTTGTCTGCACAAAATAATATTTTTTTTTCCTTTCATAATATTTTTCTTCTCCTACTTATTCTGTCCTTAATTCAGAAATGTTTTTTTTTCTTTCCCCACTTTTTCTTTCCATAATATTTCAATTATCTTTTTTGTCTTGAATACGTTTTCTTTCCAATACACACATATTTTATATGTTATCATCATTTATTTTTGCGCTTAATACAAATTTTGGTTTTTATTATTTTAATTTCTGTGTGATACATTCAAATTTTATTCTACACATAATAATATTTTTATTTTTTTATTTTTGTTACTCTATTATTTTTATTCTTACTTCTTTAATTTAAAATTTACGAAGGTAATATTTTCATTTCAATTGTAGCTTGGCTTTTCCGTTTTTTTTTTTTTTTTTTTTTTTTTTTTTTTTTTTTTTTTTTTTAGTTCACATTTATACTTGTACTTCATTATATTAATACATTATATATATAAAGATTTCTTATATATTTTATTATTATTATTGCTATACTGCATACTAAAATTCAGTTTTTATCTCTCTTTCGCTCTCTCTTTCATTCACTTTGCTTATCATTCGCCAATCATTCATTGAATTTAATCAGCTGCGTTTCGTTTTCATTCATCTGCTGTAAGAACATTCGCACTCTTTCTCTTCTCTTCTCTCCCCTCTACACCTCTCCTCTTTTAATTCATTCGCACGCTTTGCTTCCGCATTGAATGCAAATATTGCGCATACGCCGCGTACGCGCTGCCAATCAACTTGATGCAAACAACACGAATAGCATTTGCTCGCTGCTGTTTACCTATTATAAACGTTAATGATATTTACATAGCCTCAATCGATACTTGGAGGCGTTGCAATGCGAGGTATCTCTCAGTCGACTACTCTCAACTTAGTTGATTCTCTTTCTCAGTTTGTTGTTGTTGTTGTTGCTGTTGCCACACCCTTTTAAGTGGGCGCAAGTACGCGTGAGGCGCCACCTTTCATAATGGCACGCAGCTCACACGTCACTTGATTAACGGCAATTACATTTTGCGGCAGAAAAACAATTCACTTTTCGCAATGCTCAACGAACGTGCTCAGAGCTCAGAGCTTTCAGCTTTGAGCTCAGAGCTCTCCTCAGATTGCGTCAAGCCTCAAAAGGCACATTTCACCGACTGCGTTGCAGCGATTGATTGACGACGTCGCCCACACGCAGCAGTGAAAAATGAAAAGATTGCGTCTAGGCAAAAAAGTATTATGTTCAATTATTTTCTGGGTTTATTGCATTTTAATTTCTCTCTCGCACACTCTTGAGTTCATTGATTTAACCTCAAGTTTTGGTGAGTTATGTTTGCCATGCAAAGTTTCGCCAAGATTGTTGCAAGAGATCAATGCTCACTTTTGGCGTAATTAATTGCAGCCTTGTCTTTTGGGCCAAAAGCTCGATTTCAGGCGCTTTCAACATTCAAAGCTGATTACAATCAATCAATCAACGAATTTAGATCAAAGCCAAGAAATATATATTTTTTGTATGTTTATACATCTCTCAAAATAAATAAAGCTATCTATTAATGAATAAATTCACGAAAATGAAATTTCGATTTAAAAAAATGGTATAAACATGTAATTAATTCAAAATTACAAACCTATTAAAATTGTAAATATTAAATAAAGTTTCCAAATATAATGGTGAATAAAACATAAATACTAAATAACCCACAATTTAACAACTTGGTTTAAATGGAAAACGTTTTTAAGTAACATTAAGAATTTCATTAAAGAATTACAGCTTTAAGAGAATAAAATGAAAACGAAAAAACGTAAAATAAAACATAAAGCATTAAATGCAAATGCAATTTAAATTTCAAAATTTTTTTAATTTGAAATATTTGAATATGTAATGTTAATAAAAATCTAGTTTAATTTTTTTTACTTTGTCGAGCTTTTCAATCAAAGTTCAAAGTTGTGAACTTTGAAAATAATACGTAAAATAATACATAAAGCATAAAATTCAAATTCATATTGTTGCGGATTTTTAATATTAGACTATGAAATATTTGAATTAAGTTATATCAATGAAAATCTAGTTTTATTTATGTTTTGTTAAAATATGTTGAGTTTTTTAAACCAAGTTTTAAGATGTAATAATTTAAGCACAACATTCAAATTCAACAGCAAATTTTGGACAATTTTAAATATTTGAATTAAAACTAATATCAGCTTCATTTCTTTTTAAATTTTGTCTAGTTATTCAAGCAAAGATTAAAGCTGTTAACTTTTAAAATAAGATGTGAATTTTTAATATTTGATTTAAAATTATTTATGTTTTATTTTTCTTTAAGCTTTGTTGAGCTTTTCAAGCAATGTTTAAAGCTGTTTACTTTTAAAATAAACTTGAATTACAACTAATAATGTTTTATTTTCCTTTTATCTTAGTTGAGCTATGAAGCAAAGTTAAAGTTGTTAAATTTAAAAATGAGATGTAAATGTTAAATATATGAATACAAATTCATATTACTTATTATTACTTTAAAGTTTTTTGAGCTTTTCCAGCAAAGTTCAATGCTGTTTACTTTTAAAATAAGATGTAAATGTTGAATATTTGAGTTAATATTAATAGTAGTATTATTACTATTAATTTTATTAAACTTTTTCGAGTTTTATATTAAAATTTTACATTTGTAAGATGTGAATTTTGTTAGTTTTTTAACATTTGATTTCAAATTCATATTAGTTTTTATTTCTTTAAAGTTTTTTGAGCTTTTCCAGCAAAGTTTAAAGCTGTTAGCTGGCTGGCAACTTGTGGTAAGTTCAAAAAGCAGCTTTCAATTCAATGCGGCACGATCTTGAGGCAACAAACAAAAAAAAGAGCAAGCGTGGCAATCGATGCAGCAGGGACAGCGAAACTTGCAACCTTTCAACTGCAACTGTAATATGAAAACTATTTGCTAATGTTGTCTGTACTTTGTTGTTGTTGTTGTTGCTGTTGTTGTTGTTGTTGCTGTTGTTGTTGTTGTTGCTGTTGTTGTTGTGGCAACGTCATTTGCCATTACTCGTAAATGTCACATATTTATGCTGATGATAACGGCGCTCTTCGCTTTGCTTCGCTTCGAAGCGAGCGTGCGAAATCTTCAACCTACTTCCCTCCCCTCCCCACTGCTTACTCTGTCTACAACCCAACTGAACTGAGTTGAGTTGAACCTGAGCTGATCACGCAACAACTTTGCTTGTCAACAGCAACAGCAACGTAGAAAAGCGATGGCAAAACTCTCTAAAAATGACTCAAGTAAAATTGATTTGTCACGCTGCGCATAAATTGCAACTGTTTTGTTGTTGTTGTTGTTGCAAGTGTTGTTGTTGTTGTTGTTGTTGCTGGTGGAAGCTGCAGTCATTGCAGTTGCTTCTCCGTGCTTTTCAATCAATAGTAATAACCCTTTTTGTTCCCCTCTTCTCCCCCTCCTTATGTGTTTGCTTTCTTTATTTGTCTTTTGCCATTTCATCAATTAGGCGTTAATTTTTGCCGTCTGCAATTTAACGGTGTTAACGTTTTATTAATGAGCCAACGCATTTGGCGCCTGGGAAAAATGCCCAAAGAGAAACCACAGCAGCAGCAACAGCAAACAAACAAACAAACAAAACAAAACAAGACAAACAAACAAATACAAAAATTCGAAAATAAAAATAGAGAGCG
The DNA here is from genome assembly GCA_019972355.1 of Drosophila kohkoa. Classification (NCBI taxonomy): domain Eukaryota; kingdom Metazoa; phylum Arthropoda; class Insecta; order Diptera; family Drosophilidae; genus Drosophila; species Drosophila kohkoa. The sequence goes on from BJEL01000060.1 coordinate 416,183, forward strand.
AGCGAGTGAAAAAAAAAGAATCTGAAGGCCAAGGTCAGCGCCAGAAACGGATCGTATCGGAACGGATTGGCTTAGACCGAGCCCAAAATGCATGACAACAACAGCAACTACAACAACAACTCAAGCAACAACAACTCAAGCAACAACAACAACAACTAATTGCTGTTGTCGTCGAGCGGAAGTGAGCGACGTCTGCGCTTTGCTTTTTTTTTTTTTGACAATGGGAAGTGAATGCAAAAATCATAGCAAAATACACAAAGAGGCAGGCAAAACACACACACACACACACACACACACACACACACATACACATACTGACACACACAACATGGCGAAGGTTTCAATTTTAATTGAAAATACAATTTGTGTGTGTGTTTTTCTTCTTCGCATTTCAATTGCAAAAAAATTGCCTTAATTAGCCCCAAAAAAAAAAAAAAAACGTTTCGTTTGTATTTCTGCGTTAATTGCACTATCTAAAATTTGCCAACACTGACATTTACACACACCAACACACACATGGACAGTGATTGGCAGCTGACACGCCCACAAAACAAACAGAAATCCATTCGATTTTTATTTTTAACGTTGAATTTGCCTTGGCTTAAGTACGCATATTCATAGGAACTATAAAATACTTTATTGCTTATGACTTACAAAATCTTTGAACGAATTGCAGTCGAAGAGACAGAGTTTAGTATTTGGAGAATTAAAATTTTAATAATATTATTCTGACAACTTTGATTGAAGAAAAATATTACAAGCTATTGACTTTTAACTTTGATTGAAAAACAATAAAACAACTTACAACTTTATAAAGTAACTCAAAAATAATTCAAAGTATATATTTAAGTTCTATAATGTATTTAAATGCAATTTAAAAGTTTAAGTCTAGATTGTAAACTTTTGAATTTGAATTTATTACTAAGACACATATTCCTAGCAGTTTATTAGAATTTCAGAGAAATATTTTGCAATTTGTTTAAAAAATATTATTTTTGAAAATATATAAATGAGATCTAAAAGAATCATGGTATATGTTAGTTGAAGGACTTTCAATGTTGATATTTAATGCACAATTTCATTAAAGAAACAGCAAAACTTCTTAAAACGAAATTCAGTTGAAATTGAAAATCACAATCACACAAATGAAGCAGAGAGGAAAACCTCAATGTAAACTATGTAGTATATTTTATACCGAATATTTAATAAAAAATACAATATGGTATTAAATTTTACACTCGCATTCTTATCCTTGGTTTAAATCGGGGATTATGCAGATATTGGCTCTAATTTCGATAATTGAAGCAGAGAGTAAACTAAGTGTATAAAGTCTTAAACCATACTGTCTTATATATTATATACTGAATTCATAAAGAAAAATACAATGTGGTATTAAAGTTTACACTCGAATTTACCACTTGGTTTAAGTAAATCGAGGATTATTCAGATATTGGCTCTGCTTTCGCAGCAGGGAGTAAACTCAGTGAGTAAAACCCTAAAGCATACTATGTAGTATATTTTATACTGAATACTTAAAGAAACAAATACCATATGGTCTAATACGTTTGCCTCGAATTTGTTTCATAGTTGAAGAAAATCGAGGATTATTTAAATATTGGCTCTGCTTTTAGCAAATGAAGCAGAGAGTTGACTCAGAGAGTAAGTCCCTAATACATACTTTTCATTATATTATATACTGAATACTATATAGTATATTTTATACTGAATACTCAAGTATTGACACTGCTTTGACGAATAATGCCTACAGTAAACCCAAAGAGTAAAACCTTAAAATATACTATGGAGTATATACTATTTAGTATATTTTATACTGAATACTTTAAGAAAGAAATACTTTTGACTCGATTTGTTCGCTAGTTTAAGAAAATCGAGGATTATTTAAATATTGGCTCTGCTTTCGGCCAATGAAGCAGGAAGTTGACTCAGAGAGTAAGTCCCCAAAACATACTTCTCAGTATATTTTATACTGAATACCATGTAGTATATTTTATACTGAATACTCAAGTATTGACACTGCTTTTGACAAATAATGCATACAGTAAACCCAGAGAGTAAAACCTTAAACCTTAAAACCTTACCATTTAGTATATTTTATACTGAATACTTTAAGAAAGAAATACTTTTGACTCGATTTGTTCGCTAGTTTAAGAAAATCGAGGATTATTCAGATATTGGCTCTGCTTTCGCAGCAGGGAGTAAACTCAGTGAGTAAAACCTAAAAGTATACTATGTAGTATATTTTATACTGAATACTTAAAGAAACAAATACCATATGGTCTAATACGTTTGCCTCGAATTTGTTTCTTAGTTAAAGAAAATCGAGGATTATTTAAATACGAGTATTGCTCTGCTTTTGGCAAATGAAGCAGAGAGTTGACTTAGAGAGTAAACCACTAAATATATTTTATACTGAATACTATGTAGTATATTTTATACTGAATACCATGTTGTATATTTTATACTGAATAGTATGTAGTATATTTTATACTGAATACTCAAATATTGGCACTGCTTTTGACAAGTAATGCATACAGTAATCCCAGAGAGTAAAACCCTAAAATATACTGTAGTATATACTATTTAGTATATTTTATACTGAATACTTTAAGAAAGAAATACTTTTAACTCGAATTTGTTCGTTGGTTGAAGAAAATTGAGGATTATTTAAATATTGGCTCTGCTTTCGGCAAATTAAGCAGGAAGTTGACTCAGAGAGTAAGTCCCCAAAACATACTTCTCAGTATATTTTATACTGAATAGTATATTTTATACTGAATACTCAAGTATTGGCACTGCTTTTGACAAATAATGCATACAGTAAACCCAGAGAGTAAAACCTTAAAATATACTACTTAAAATATACTATGTAGTATATACCATTTAGTATATTTTATACTGAATAAGAAAGAAATACCATGAGTAAACTCTAACTTAAAAATTTCGGGATTATGAAACATTTCTATACTTGGTTTAACAAAATCGGAGAATATTCATATATTCACTCCACTTTCGACTCAGTTCATCATATTTGTTAAAGATTAGGTATTAATTATAAGTGAAATTGAATGTGTAACTTACCTTAAACTAAAACACTCGCCAGTCGGGCGTTACCCGTCCAGCAATCCATAAGTTGCAATTTTCAATTGATTTGTGATTCTTGTTCGGGGTCGTCTTCTGCGTCGTGGATCTGATAGTTGTTGTTATAATTGTTGTAATTGTTGTTGTTATTATTAGTAATGTTGTAGCTGTTCTTGTTGTTGTTTTTGTTGTTGTTGCTCTGGATTGTGGTTTCTTGCAGCAGCAGTTTTAATTTATTCAATTTTGAATGTTCTTTATTTCGCAATTAATGTTCAAAATTTTTTTTGTATATCGTATTTTTAACACTTTGATTTTGCACACCGAAAATTGTTGCTGCGAGCGTTTTACAACACTGTTAAGTCCGAAAAATAACCGTAATTTTCTTGTTCGCTTTTTGAGTTTGAAAGTTTTGAGTTTTGTTTTTTTTTTGTTTTTTTTTTGCCACGTTTCGAGCTCAAGAGATTTTCTTTTTTGTTTTGTTTTGTTATTTTGTGAATGAAATTGTTCAATTTGTAAACATTTTCAGCTTCTTTTTGCTTTCCGTATCCGTATCCGCTTTTTCTTCTTTTAGATTTTTACGTTGTTATCGATAAAAATTGAATTGGTCCAGTTGGTTGCAAATATTTCGACAAGTTTTCTTTCTGAGAGAGAGAGTGTGTGTACATGTGTATTGGTATGTGCTTCTGTGTGTGTGTGTGTGTAAGAAAATGAGAGAGTTGCAATTTTTCAATAGCCAGAGAGCGCTGCCAGAGTTGTAGCGTGTTTGATTCCTTCTTCTGTTGTCTTCGTCTTCGTCTTCTTCTTGTTGTCGTCGTCAAGCTTTCCGCTGATTCGCTTTTCGATACGCCGAGATTTCGAGTATGGGTTTCTTTAAGTTTTACACGCTTTCTTCTTCGTTGAAATTTAGAATTTTGAAGAATATGCTGCAAATAATCAAGAAAAGAATTACTAAATTAGTTAACTGATTTCGTAGTTAAGCATTAAACTTTGATTAAAATAAAATATTTTTATTTTTATGAAACATTTTTAAAGCAACTCTAAATTACATATTAAAGTCGGACTTCTATAGAAATATTAATTTTATTATTATTTCACAACAACAAAAAAACATAGAATAGAATACCGCTAGATATAAAATCTATTTTCAATTTTTTACATGAAGAACACATCAAATTTTACATAAAAATTATTTATTCAATTTTATTTGTTTAGTTTTTTTTCTTATTTATTATCTTTATTTTATTTTGTTATTTTTATTTATTTATTTTATTTTTTTTATTTATTTTATTTTTTATTTTATTTATTTTATTTTTTATTTTTATTATTTTTTTTTTTCTTTTATTTATTTGTTTTCTTCACTTAATTTTTTTATTTAATTTTTAAATTTATTTAATTAATTTATTTTAATAATTTCATTCACATTACTTATTTCATATATTTTATTTAAATTTTTATCGTTTACTTATTAAATTTGTTTTAAATTTTATTTATTATTTATTTTTGATTATTTATTTCAAGTATTATAAGTTGTTTGTTCGTGTTTATTTCATTGTTACAGTAGAATTAACTACTAAAAGTATTATTACTGTATATTTATGTCATATTTATATATTTATCTGTTTCTTAGTACTTTAAAAAATATATGTGAAAGCACTTTTAGATGACTCTTTCAAAATATTATATAAATCTTTTATGCTTAACGACCAAAGTAGTATTAAAAAACATTCCACTCCATGCACTCTTTTTCTGTGCTTTATTCTAATTTTCATTTATTATACTAACGAGAACAAACTCTAAAATAATGATAACTTTTAACTGGCAAATAACTTTCAAGTGTCACAGTATTCCAACATGATCTAACAACAGTTCTTTGACTCATTCGTCAGCTTAATTATTGTGCTAATTGTGTGCAGAAAATAACAAAAAAAAAAAAAAAACAAAAAGAACAACACAGAGAGCAACAATCTCCTTAATTCATTAGCAATTTGTTTGCTTTTACTTTCAACTGGAATTGTTATTGCCTTCGATGCGAATGCAAAGAATGCAACCTTGAGGCTGAGCAACATATGGTCACACTGCACAGTGAACAGAACGGTAAACAAAACTTTTGCGCAAAACAAAAAGCTCAAATGTAGGCTATGACAAACTAACATAGAAAGAGAGAGCGAGCGAGACAGAGCGATTGCACAGCAATTTGACGTGAAACTTTCACTATTTTAATTACCAAGCGCAAATTTAGTTGCCGAACAAGAAGAAGAAGACGACGAAGAGGAAGAGGAAGAGGAACCAACAGCAAACACAAGGAAGGAAGGAGGAAGAGAATGAGAATGAGAACAAGGCGAGCTTTTGCCAATGCCAAAGTCACTGAATGTTTTAACCGTTGTTCTTGTTGTTGTTCTTCTTCTTCTCCTGGTTGTTGTTGTTGTCTGTCTCAAAAAGTCTGGCAACTGTCTGCGGCTGCCTTCAAGTGCCCTGCAACACACAAGTGCAACGCGAGACGAGACAGAGACCGAGCGAGATGGAGATAGATGGAGGAGAGAGGGAGAGAGCACATGCATATAAAGTTTTGTTGCATTGTTGTTGCTGCTGCTGCAACATGTGGCACGCTTAATTATGACGTTGAAAAGTCACAGCGACAATGTCAACAGTTGAATTATAAGCTCTCTCACACACACACTCACTCACCAAATTGTTCGCCAAGTTTAGCGGCAGCTGACGTCATCATATACATATATAAGCAGCATATTTTAATCAACTTGCAACGCGGTGGCACGCAGCGGCAGCATCATCATCACACTCTATCAACTCTATGTTATATATCTACAGCATCATGTGCGGCATCTAAAAGTTGCGCTCTGACATTGAAAAACTTTTACTTTGCCTCATAAGTAGGTTGCCTCAATGTCAGTGCCTCAACCCCTTTTCCTTCTCTCTTCCTCCCCTCTCTCTCTCTCTTGCTCCTTCTCTCTCTCTCTCTCTGCTTTGTCTGTCTGCGACTTTGTCTGGGCAACAAGTTCAAGTTCACGGCAAGCGATATCCTGAAAGCTTTAGCAAAAACTTGTTAACAACAGCAAGTGAATCGCTTGAATACTATTCATTTGCATACACACACATTCACATATTCAAACTTTGCTCAACTTTAAGCAAAAGCATGTAGCTTAAAGCAGTCACTTTTTAAAACATGATTAAAGCTTGTGTCAAACACAACGCAAAGCACATTAATGAAAATATTCACATACACAAAAGATTGATTTGTACATAAATCAACATTTACTTAATCAGCTTTGCAACTTATAAGTTTTTATGTTATCTGGATTGCTATAAAATTTGGAATAATATCAGCGAGTAATCAAAGTTGTTTAGCTTTCAACTATTGTCACAAATAAGTACAAACTTCTGCTTTAAGGGCAAAGCAAAATCTCTCTTGGCTTTAATGAACCAAGCTTAAAATTAATCTCTGGTTACTTTGCTTTAGAGAAAAGAGCTTTTAGTTGATATAAATCTATTGATTAATGTAAAAGCTCAGACAATATTGTTGAGTTGAACTTTAAACTACAGTTACAAATAAAAACAAACTTCAACTTTCTCAAAACTCTCTTGTGCTCAATGAATTAAGCTTGAAATTAATCTCTGTTTATTTTAACAACTTTACTTAGCAAGAAAGATAAATTTCTAAACATTTAGTTGATCTAAATATTTTGATTAATGTGAAAGCTCAGATAATATTATTGAGTTACACTCACAACAACACCAAATAAGTTAAGAGTTCAACTTCTTTTATAAAGCTTTAAAAGTTCTCACATTAAAAACTGCGTTTTTGATTAATCAGCTTGCAAAATTAAGCTTTTAATGCCATTTATTAAAAAAACACCTTTAAGGAGCTTTGCTCTGGAATAAAGTTTCAGCAGCTTTTTATGCTTTTTATGACAACTAATTCAAAGCAGCTTCAAACAGCTTTGCTCTAGAATAAAGCTTCAACAGCTTTGCAAGCTTTTGTTTGATCAACACACTTTGATTGGTGTGGAATCGAAGGCAACATTGCTGACAAAAATGAAGGCGCAAATGAAATAAAAGGAGCTGCAAGTCAACGCAACGCAATCAGAAGGAGCCAGTTAGCCAGACAGTTAAAAGCAAATGCCAGACGGCGAGACGAAGACAGAGAGTGGTGGACTGGGAGAGAGAGAGAGAGAGAGGGGAATAGATAGAGTGAGTTGGACCGTTGGACAGACAAAGGTTGTTGGGTAAATACCAAACACGGCGAAGAATATGTCTATGACTAGACTCAGACTGTCTGTCTAACTGTCGCTGTCGCTGTCTCTGTCTGCCTGTGTGTGTGTGTGTGTGTGAGTGTGTGTTGCATGCACCTTACAATGCTCCACCCGCTGAGCGACGCTGAAAGAGACGCAGACAAACGCGGCCCAAACCAAAAAGCTGACGACGACAGCGACAGCTTGATGACTAGCTGCTTAAAATGTCTGCACAGCTGTTTGATATGGCTGTTATGGTTGCAAGTCTTATGTTAGTGTGAGTGTGTTGCATCAACAGTTGAAGTTGCAGCCAGCCAGGGCATGCACAATGCCATCGACATATTTTTTAATGTTGCCAGACAGACAGACGGACAGACAGACGGACGGACAGACGGACAGAAAGACGAACGCAGAGCGGGACGAAAAGTTGAGAATGAGCGACAAAACCTCTCGACAGTTAGTCGCCAAGTTGCAAAGTTGCAAAGTTGCAAGCAAGTCGCAGGTGAATGTTGAATGCTGAATGAAACAACAGAGCGCGCTGGAATGGCAAATGAGGAGGAATGCAACTTGAAATGGGGCAGACACAACGCTCTCCCTCTCTCTCTCTCTCCCTTCCTTTCTCTCTCTCTTTTGCACATTAAATTTTGTTTTATTCCTGACAATGCGACTTGCAACGTGCGTCTTGCGTCTTTTAATTTCGTTTTCCTTTCTGCACATACAAGTATATTTCCCATTTCATTTCGATATCCTTCTCTCTCTCTCTTTCTATCTCTCATTCGCTCTCTCGCTTATCGATCGCATTGCCTATTTATGATAAGCTCACAGGCTGTCAGAACATCAACAACGCTGGCAAGGACATCGCAGTTCCTGTTGCCATGCGTGACCGTCGCTGTTGACAATAAATTTATGCAATTATAATAAACATCATCATCATCAGCAGCAACTGTTTGCGATCCTCACTCCACAACACATGCTCAAAGAGCGGCAAACTCTTTATAAATTTGCGATTAAAGATCTTTAGATCCTTAAAACATATAATACATATGTATATTAAATTAATTGAAATATAGTTAATATAATTATTAATAAAATAAAATGCTGTTTGTAGTAAGTAGAGGAAACAATACCAAACAGTTCTTACTTAAATAACTTTTTTCTTTTATGTATTTTTGATTTTCTAATATTCCTCATAATTTTCTTATTAATCCACCTACAGCTTTTCTTTTTCTTACACTCCCGACTAATTCGTTAGAGTTCATATTCTCAATATTTCAGCACAATTCATCAGCGCGCTTTAAAGTTATGCAGCTCTTTAGTCATTTAAAATGAAAGATTTTTCGATCTTAAAAACATATATTAAGTTAGTTGAAATATGTTTAATACAATTGTTAATTAAATAAACTATCATTTGTAGTAAATAAAGTCAATAACAAGCAGCTCTTACTGAAAGAACTTTCAATTTTTTTTTTTATGTATTTTTGATTTCATAATATTCCTCATAATTTTCTTATTACTCGACTTTTAAGTTGTCTTTTGCTCACACTTCCAACTAATTCCTTAAACTTCATATTCTGAAAATTTCAGGACAATTCATCAGCGCGTTAAAAAGTTATGCACTTCTAACTTGACAGGGTATTTGGCAGTCTTGCCACATGCAACTTTTGCGCTGCTTCTGCAGAAGCAACAACCATAGGAAACTGCCTGTCTTGCCATTTATTAGAAACTGCGGAATTTCCCAGTCAAGCGTTGACGGCTGCGCGACAAATTCGTTGAATTTATGAAATTTTAGAACTTTGCCACACAAAAAAAATGAAGCAAGCAAAAAAAAATTAAAATAAAACATATCGAAACAAAAAACAAATACTGAGCATTTTATGGAGCTCGAGTAACAGGGCACATGTCACGGAATTGCAGTTTGCACATGAGATAGCATTAAAAAAAAAACAACCACGACAAGAACAATATCATCTTGAGGCAGTTTATTGGATGACATAAGACGGCGACAAGAAATTCAATTGAATCACACGCTTTCCATAAAGTATCAAAGGCTACAACTGATTGTGCATACCGAATAACTTCTGTATTTAAACAGTTATATACTGAAAGCAGTATTTTTCAGTTGAATAATATTTATATTTTCTTTGTGGCTTAAGATTTATAATATATAAGATAATGAGTTCAAAGAGTACAAATTGATAATGAACGAAAAAAAGATATAATAAAAAGAATATAATAGATTAAGGCAGAGAAAAAGTATTTACTATAAAAAAAAAGAATATAATAGATTAAAGCAAAGAAAAAGAAAAGGAATATCCAAAAATTAACAAAGTATTGTAGTATTTTTTGGCAGAATATAAAAAAAATATTAAATTCGAATTGAAAACTTTGAACAACAACTTAACTAACTTAACTTAACTTTTTATTGTTGCTCTGTATACCGAATAACTTCTCTATTTAGACTATACTGAAAGCAGTATTTTTTAGTTGAAAATTATTTATATTTCACAAAAGGCTGGAGTTTATAATATAAAAGAGGGTTCATTATGTACTTAAAAAAAAAATAATAATAATAAAAGAAAAACTAATAGAAAAAGGTAAAGAAATAGTATTTAACATAACAAAACAGTATTTTTTGACAACATGTAATAAATATCAAATTCTGGTCAAGAAATTTTCACCAAAACTGAAAATAACTGAAATTGCTTCCCATAAGATTGTTGTTGAATTTTCTTAAAATTTCTTTGCAAGATCGAATTTAAAATTATATTTTTTTAAGATGTGCTTATCTTTCGCTTCGCTTTGCTTCTTTGTCGCACTTTGAGTGTTGCATAACGCCCAAAAAATAATTTTAAAATGTAACTCCAAGTAACCGATTGCGATTGTCTTTTTGACAACATACAAAATATATCAAATTTAATTCAAGAACTTTTAGCTAAAACTGAAAATAGTTGCTTCACACTTTATTTTCTTAAAATTTCTTTGCAAGATCGAATTTAAAAGTATATTTTTTTTCTTTGTCGCACTTTGAGTGTTGCATAACGCCCAAAAAATAATTGGAAAATGTAACTCCAAGTAACCGATTGCGATTGTGTTTGTGTTATTCCGCTTAAAGCAACTTAATATACACAATAGCATTATTTTTCTTTGTTTTTTTTTTCATTTTTTGATTTGTTAATATTGCGATGTGCTTAGTTGTACTTTGTTGTACAATTATGATGAATAATTTGTTTATTGGGACTTATTATCGTCAGTGAACTTGCAGACCGCCCGCCATGAATTGCTGAGCTGAGCACTCTTTGAATTTGATTCGGTTTCTGTTCGAGTTCTGTCGTCAGTCGTCAAGTCTTCAGAATGTCTGGGCTCTCGGGTCTCCGTTTGGCTTTTTGTCAGTTTCATATTCTTGGCTCAACAATTTTTCGTTCTTATTCTTCTTGTTCTTGTTGTTGTTGTCGATCTTCTTGCTGCAATTGTTTTTGCTTTATTTTGAATTTTTTTTTCTTTTATTATGTTTTTTTTTTTTTGTTTTGTTGTTGATTGTTTTTTGCATTTTGCCTATGTGTTTTTCCAGGAATTCCGTCACTGATACGCTGCCATAAGCCCAGCAACAACTACAGTGGCTACTAAAAGTTATTGTTGCATTTTTTCACAACGTCATTTTCTGGAAAATAAATGCAATGCAAGGAAGGCAACAACAACTTATTGTTTGTTGTACAATAATTTATGCAAATATTGCAGACGCGCTAAAAACTTGTTGTTGCATGGAAAGCGAGCGAAGATGGAGAGACAGTGGAGGGAGGGAGGGAGATAGGGAGGGGAGGAAAAGCCAAAGTTACACACTCACACACATAGAGGGCGCTGCTGTGAAATCAACACACTGCAAATTGTCTGTGTCATGCCGTGGACAAGTCTGTTGTCAATCAGTCCACCAGCGATTGATTGAGGGATTGAGGCATGAAGCAAGCTGTCAATCAAGTGAGCGAAAAGCGAAAAGTTTTGTTTGACCAAAGTCCTGTTGAGCTCCAATCCAATTGGATTGCACAATTTCTGACTGAATTATGCACAATTCGATTAGTCAACTCAACTGTCCACACAAAACAGTGTTGTTATACAACACTTTATTTTCATTGCTATGAATAAGTACGAAATTCAAAAATTTAATCTAATAATAATAATAAGACAAATTTGAGCACAGAAATATACATTTATACAATTATTTGTAATTATGAGCTGCTTTAGTATTGGCAAGAAAACAGTGTTGTTAGGCAACACTTAGTGCGGCAAAAACAACTTCTACTGTCATTTTTTTTGCTATGAAAATTTACAAAATTAAAGCACTTCATTTACAAAATAATAAAATCAATTTGAGCACTGATTTATGCTGCTTTAGTATTGTCGACAAAACAGTGTTGTTAGACAACACCTAGTGTTGGCCATAAGATGAAAAACAGAACTCGAATTATAAATTTCATTGCTGATAAATGAACGAACTTGAACTTAATCACAAGAATTTAAGCACTAAAATGTATATGCAATAATTTATATTATGTGCTGTTTTTGCATTGACAACAAAACAGTGTTGTTAGGCAACACTCAAATAGAAAACTTGATGTTTTGGACAATTTTCATAACTTACGAATGCCCATAGTCAACGCATTACTTCTTAAACTTACTTTCGAGAATTTCAGAGCGAAAATATATGTTCAACAATTAATACAACTATGTAAAATTCTCTTCTAGGGTGTTTAGTATATATAAATACTAAAATATAGTGTTGTTAGCAAACAATGAATTTAGCATATTTAAAGCCATTTTCTTAGAACAATTTCAGCACAATAATATATACAAAACTGTTTATGGTACTGTTCAAAAGTGTCATAGTATTACCAACAACAGTGTTGTTAGGCAACACTTAGTGTTGCTCAAGCAAGTAAATAACTTTTCATAGTTCCTTGATGTTTAATTATTACCATCATTAAAACAATTTCAACATATATTTTCATATGATTACAAGCAACTATTCAAAAAAATTTTTGTACATAAAGTTAGTGTTATTTGCTGTGTGTTGTTATACAACACTTAGTGTTGAAAAAGCAAATAAAGAAATTTACTTCATTACGGCAACTTTGAATACTTTAATCTTCAACTTAATGACTAAAATATTCCCACGATTGCTTGCATTTCTAATCAACTATTTAATGATATGTTCTTCGATATATTGTATAGTATATGGATAGAGATACTATACTATATACATGGGTTTTGTGGGACTTGTTGGTGACCTGCATTGAACCCTGCAGCCAGGCCAAAGGGAAGGAAGCGTTTTTGATGGCGTATTGCGTAGGCTCTTAACAGGGCGCCACTTGGGACATTGTCACTTCTGAGTGCATGTCACCAAGTGTGTGTGTGTGTGTGTCGGTGTGTGTATTAGTGTGTGTGTGTATTAGTGTGTGTGCGTTTGATGCCGCCTTCTTTCGCACAAACACTTGAGCACGCATTTGGCGGCATCGTCAGCTGCCACTTGGGCGTTTTTTTTTCTACTTTTTTTTTTGCTTTCTTTTTATTTCAAAATGCAATCGATATGTGGAGCACACGCATCCACACACACATAGACACACACACACAGAGGGTGGGCTCAAATAATTAATAATAATTTATGGCGCAAACTTTGTCGCAGGCACTGCAATTAGAAGCCGACGCCAAGAGCTGAAAAGGAAAAAAAGAGAGAAAAAAAAGGAGACCCTACAAAATTATGCATAAACGCATTTTAGTGCGCCTAGAAGTAGGCAATGCTCTTGGCGTCGGCGAAACTACAAAGCAGAGAGCGAGAGAGGGAAAGAGGGAAGGGGCTGCACTTGGGGTTTGGGTTTGGGTTTGGGGGGTAGAGCAAAGGCTTTTGTTGCATTGCGTTTCTTTTTGTTGAAGTGCACTCAAAAACGCACTTCTCGCAGCAGGGAAAAATAAAGAAGCAAACGACACAAAAAAAAAGAAAAACCGAAACGAAACGAAACTTAGATGCCACGCAAAGCGCCTTTGATCCTGGCGTCGGCGTCGACGTCGACGTCGCAGTCTCGCAACTAGCTCACGCAATTTGCAAAAAAAAAAAACACAGAGAACAGGAACAACAAATACAACAAAAAACAAGTAAGAAAGCTACAGTCGAGTGTACTCGACTGTGAGATACCCGCTACCCATTTTGAATAAAATCATTATATTTTGCGGTATATTTCTCGAAATATACCAAATATACTACAAAAATACTAAAAATATACCAAATGGTATATGTGGTATATTGATATAGTACCGCATTCAAAATATACCATAGACGGCATAATATACCAGATTGTAAGACAAAGTAACTAAGACCCCCAGTAAGTAGGCGTTTTTGCCCATACAAAAGAATTTCTTTAATAACTTCGACAATTTTTATCTGATCGCAACCAAATTTTCAGCAATCATAACTACTATAGTAATTATTGTATAGACCAAAATTCGTAACCCTAGCTTTAAAATTACGCTTGTTATTCGATTTTTTTGATTTGCGGGGGCGGAAGGGGGCGTGGCAAAAATTTGAAACAAACTTGATCTGCGTGCAAACATAACAAATGTTGTCGAAAAAAAATTATAGCTCTATCTCTTATAGTCTCTGAGATCTAGGTGTTCATACGGACGGACGGACAGACACACAGACACACAGACAGACAGACGGACAGACGGACAGACGGACATGGCTAGATCGTCTCGGCTGTTGACGCTGATCAAGAATATATATACTTTATAGGGTCGGAGATGCCTCCTTCTACCTGTTACATACATTTCCTGCTGGCACAAAGTTATAATACCCTTCTACCCTATGGGTAGCGGGTATAAAAACAGAAAATGCGAGATGAGAAATGCAAGAGGAAAATGTACAGAAAAACACACACAAAAAACAACAAAAAAAATAAAAAAAAAGAAGAGTTTCGCACTGACGACACACAGCAACAATGCCTGTTGACAAAGGCAACAAACAACAATAAACTTGAAGAAAAGCACCCAAGGGGACACGTCTCCTCCCCTCCCTCTCTCTCTCCCACTCCACCTCTCTCACTCCCACGCGACGAGATAATGAAAGGTCGTCGAAATGCGTTGCATTCCATGAATCGTGCATCGTCCTGTAAAACGGAAGCAGCAGCATCAGTGGCATCTTGTCTCATCGTGCCTTGTGGCATGCTCGCGTTGAACTTGCAACTAATCGAGTGTTAGTGCCACAGACATTACCACAGCAATGCAATTCATCTAAACTTTGCGCAAGTTCATTCTCAAAACTTTTAATCAATTAATTCATACATCAACAAGACTCATATCAAAGATAATCCTATAAATAAAGAACTTTTAGCAAAACAAAATTGCTAAAATCTATAAAGTTTTCAATAATTAATGAGCTGAGCCAAAGTTCATTAAAACGTTTAATCTATTATTAACAACAACGATCATTTTAGAAATAATCAGCTTTAAAGCTTTTTAACAGAGAAAGTATTTCATGGAAAAAAAGCAAAAACAACTTTAACAAACTATTCATTAATCAGTTTTAAATATTTTATTCCATCTGTAAAATAACTTTACTTATTTTTTTTTAAATACATATTAGAATTAAACAGCTTTAAAGCTTTTTAACAGAGAAAGTATTTCATAAAAAAAGCAAGTATAATTTTGCGAAACTCTTAACAAACTATTCATTAATCAGTTTTAATCATTTTATTCCATCTGTAAAAAAAATCATACTTTTTTTTTTTAAATACATATTAGAATTAAACAGCTTTAGAGCTGTCAACAAAACTTTGCTTTGATTTTCTATTCATTCTATCAACCAACTAACAACCTATTTAAGCCGAACAACATTAGAATTTCTTTGAAAAGAAAACTTCGCTAAATCTCTAAGTTTATTAAAGCATTTTTGCTAAACAAACTCTTAACACGTTTTTTATAAACACATAAATAAAGAGCTTTAAAGCTCATCAGCTCAAAAAGAAAAGTATATAGTAAGAAATTGATAGCTTACTAAAGAATTACATTAGAAATTATCAGCTTTAAAGCTCCTCAACTCTTTAACAAAAAAGTAGTTAGTTTTAGCAAAGCTTTCCTTTATTTATGAACGAAGAAATTTAGGAAAGAAGAATGTATTATAAATATGAAATTAGATTTATATTTGTTACTTTGTTAAATATTATTTTTTTTTAATATGTATTTCAACCTAAGAAAAGTAAAATATAACTTTCATCAATTTATAAACGAAAAAATTTATGAAAGAAGAATGTATTATAAATATGAAATTAAATTTATATTTGTTACTTTGTTAAATATTATTTTTTTAATATGTTTTTCAACTTAAGAAAAGTTGACATTAACATTTTCTTTAAACTAATGATATGGATTAATGAGTTGTTGACTTTGTGCTATAAGCTGCAAGTGCTTTAGCATAATTTGGGCGAGAGCTTAAGTCACAAGTCGAATGAGGCGAACTGAAGCGGCGAGCTTTAAAAGCTGCAAGCGCATTAAAAGACGCCAATTACATGGACTTAGACTTGTGAGCTTTTATAAGATTACAACTGTGATGCCAAAGTTAACAGCGTTGTGTGTGCGCTGTCTCCCTCCCACACTCTGTCGCTGTCTCTGTCATGCATGCACTTTGATTCCTTTTGTGGCTTTTTGTGCTGTGATGAAAAGCTGCGGCACACGCACTCGCTGAATACAGCTGCTCATTAACTGCAACGCAATGATGATTACGATGATGATGATGATGATGATGATGATGATGATGATGATGATGTTGCACAGTCGGCTGTCAAAGTCGATTTGCCTTGACTGTCAGCAACAGCAACAGCAGCAGCCGCTGGCCTGATAAGCTGCGTTACCCTTTGAGTTCGCTTTCATTTCTAATTGTGACAGCGTTGCGCGCTTGCTTTTGCCCCCGCCAGGGGCAGATGCAACAGCGCGACAAGTGCAAGTCCCCCAAAAAACAAAAAAAAAAACACAGAAACGAGAATGAGAGTGTGAGTGTGAGTGAGGCAAGTCATCAACAAGGACGAAACAAAAAGGACATGTGCTGACCCCCGTGTTGTGTGCCTTTTTGGCCAGGGCTAATAAACTCGGCTCAAAATGCGGCCGGAAGTGCGTGCAACACAGTTGTGAGGCACACAGCCACAAATAAATGTCCCAAAACGAAGCAGCAACTCAACAAAACTAGCTGAGTGCTGAAGCCGGCGGCAACAGAAACAACGATGACGATGACGAGGACGAAGACGAGGACGAGGACGAGGACACAAGTGGCATTTGGGGTCGTCCTCGCAGCTTGTCGCAGCTCGAGTCGTCAACACGCGTTCCACTTCACAACGCAGCAACCACACGGGATGCAATTGCTGCAACCCCCGAAAAAATGCCCGAAATACAAAAAGCAAGGAATGCCAAACATAAAGAACACACTCACACACACACACAACGCGCAAAATACAAAATGCAAAATGCAAAATGCAAAACACAACAACAACGATGACGAAAAAAAGGAAGAAGAATTGCCAAAAATTACCGAAAAATACATGCGATATACAATATAAGCGGGACACTCGCTTCGCTCACAAGGGGTGAAGACAAGACAAGAGAGAGAGAGAGAGGGGTACAACGGGTTAGGGGAGACTGTTGAGTGTTGGAGGGAGGGTGGGTAGGTCGTCTCTGCCTCTCTCTCTCCCGCTCTCTCTGCCTCATTGCCCGGTTATCCTGTCGCCGCGTGTTTAACCCTTTTTCTTTCTTTTCTTTATTTTTTTTTTTTTGCAATACTTCAGTACACGGAATGTGTTACAAACCGGCCACGTAACACACACACACACACAGCTACAGTTGTGAACCGCACTGAACTCTGCAAAACTCGCCGCGACGTTCAAGGTGTGTGTGTTTGTGTGTGTGTGTGTTTTACACCAAAAAAAGACAAAAAGTCAAACACTTTTTTAGCCATCGACAACACGAACTTCAAATATCCTTGCAACAAACATTGCAAATGTTTGCTAGCTAACTAAATACCCTATCATATACATATAAGAGAAGCTATATTTAAGTGATGAAGCAAAAAGAAAACCAAACATTTAAATATACCACATCAATATACCAAAAGGTATAGTTGGTATCTAAACAAGTTTCTCATAAATTTTCAATTAATAACTTAACGATGAGAGTTACAGCAAATAAAAGCAAAAGAGAGTGATAATATCATTTAAATATACCAAATAAATATACCAAACAAACGATATTTAATATATACCAAGCAAAGTATATTTGGTATATACCATATAAAGTATATTTGGTAGCACTGATAGCACTTAAATATACCGAATAATTATACCAAACAAATACTAAAAATATACCGAGAAGTATGTTTGGTATATGCCAAACAAAGTATATATCAAAACAAAGTGAATTTCATATTCATATTCATAGTTTACTAATTTAATACATTTTTACAACATTTAGATTGAAAACTACTTGTGTTAGAATGAAAAATATTGGCAAAAAAATGAATGTCACAAATATGCTAGTAATATATGACATTTTTAAACCATTTTCAATTATAGCTACCATAGATTTCAGATATCCCCATAGGGATTAAAAGTTGCTATAACCAGAATACTATAAATTTACTTAGCAATTACGTATAGCTCTATAAAACCAATTCTAAACATGTTAGCATAAGAACGCAATAATATATTTCCGTACTAAAGTCAAACTGTTCTGCTTAATTTATTATGTTAACTCTAAAATCTGTTGATAAATTTACGAACTTTACTCCAATAATTATACTAAATTTATTATAATAAATCTAAAATTGTTGTGTATAATAAAGTTGTGTATTTAATACAACAGTTTCGACTAAACTTTCCACAAAAAACTAAACTTTTTTTTGCTGATCAGTTAGAGTTATAACATAAATATAGTAAATCGAGTATTTTATACTATATAGAGTATATTCCCTTACTAGATGCATAGAAAAAGCTTGATGACTCAGCCGACAAGGGTATCGAAAAGCGCCAGACAGATGTTGTTCTTTTTATGTAGAATACATATTTATATATAAATCTATATATGTATATATACATATATGAAATATACGATATGTGTATGTGTGTGTGTGCATGATACAATATTATATTGGGTTTTTGCTTTACGACTGCAACTTTGCTTTCTTTTCTTTTGCTTTCTCCCCTTCTCCCACCAACAAAAATCCTTCAGCAAATGCACACAACAATTTGCCCAGACTTAATCGCAGGCTACGTCGCCTTTTTCCATTTTCTCTTTCTATTTTGTTTTTTATTTATTTTTTAATGTTTGTGTTGGGGCTTTCGATGTGAAGTTGAGGCTAGGCCAAAGTTTGAGTTTTTCTTGTTTTTTTTTTTTTTTTTTTTGTTTTTCATTCATTTTTGGGGAGCTTGCTGCATGAAACTGCAATTTGGTTTGATGGATCGCCTGGCCAGTTATGAGATATTATGAAAACTGTTTGCCACAATGTTGAACTAATAGTCGAACCGGTCATAAAATCATAATTATTATTATGATTATTATTCAAACTGAAATTGTATGTACTTTGTAAAGTTTACTGCTTCGATTCGATAAAACATTGAAGCTTTTATTAAATGCACGAAATATTTTGCTAAGAATTCTGCACTTTAAATAAAGTTCAAGTTGTTGTAATTAACCATGACCAAGGCATTGAAAACACACAGAAGGATTATACCTGACTTATCTTTAAATGTATTGCAACGGAATTAAATTAAGAAGAAGGACTGAAACATCAACAATCATATATAAAATTATGTGTAAGCAAAATAGTATAAAAAAAAAAATAATTTTAAAAGGATGACAAGATAGGAAAAAATCATGAAATACACATTTGAATGAGTGAATTTCTATAAATTTAATAAAGATATATTATTTTTGACTGGATCACAATTAAAGTGGGGTAAAGAGTGAAAAGTAAAGTGTTAATTACTTGTTCAATCCACTTAAATAATAATCAATTTTATTTTAAAGGAATACAATTTTTATTCATTCACAACTAAAGTAAAGAGAATGAGTTGGGAGAAAAGTGCTCGACTTGAGATACCCGCTACCAATTTTCAATAAAAAAACAAATTCTACATGTACCGAAAATATACCACAAACATATTAAAATATACCAAAGTCTCTATTTGGTATATCGGTATTGCACTACATTCAAAATATACCATATTGGTAGCCAAAGCAACAAAGACCCGATTCTAATAAACGCGTTTTTTAAATAACCTCTATAATATAATAATTCTATATATAATCTATATAACAAATAATCAATTTGATTTAGAAATTAATGAAATGTTTGTACTTGAAAATAAATAGTATTATTATAAAATGGATCACAACCAAGTAAGTGAACAGATTTGTCTTCTTCACGTTTGGGAAATTCAGGTAAGAGCATTTGGAATTCATGATGCTATTGTATATTAAAGAACAATCGGTCAGTTTTTCAGTTTTCGAATGGCAGTGCACAACAACAACAGCAACAACAACAAGAACAACAGCAACAGAATGTAGTTGTAGAATTTTGGTTCCACTTGGCTACCAAAGCTCAAGAATGCCAAAAAGTTGCGATAGGCACCGAAAATAATTCCCCCTTCTTCTGGCAAAACAACAAACAACTTTCAGTTGAGGGTAGCTGAGTGGGTTTTCGGTTCGGTTCGGTTCGGTTTGGTTTGGTTTTTTGGTTTTCGGTTAGGGGGAAACCTAATAAAAATGCATGGAGTACACGAATTTATGTGCATACACATGTATACAGAATACGTATGTGTGTGTGTAAAGTTTTCTACATATGCGATGCGGCGCATTTTCGGGGCAGACTGAAGGACAGACGGACGGACGGACAGACGGACGGACAGACGGCAGCTTAACCAAGTTACCGCAAAAATTGCGACGAGGGTCCCGTGGCAGCGACGCATTGCCAAAAAAAAAAAAACAAAAAAAAAACACGAAACACAAAAAAAAATGCGAGAACGATAAAAAAGGAAGCGAAAAATAAACGAAGTTGCACACGAAAAAATTGGGACAAAACAAAAGTTTCAACGGCTCGGCAATGGTGTTGATATTCTCATGGTGGCGTCGCCAGTTCCCCCCTCTCCCTCTTACACCCTCCCTCTGCCTATGCACCGCCTGCTGCTGCTGCTGGTGGTTAAAATATGCTGCGCGCCGGCGTTTCCCGCGTGGAATTTTAAAGCCACTCATCAGCGTTGCATTTGCCGCTTTCTTTTGTTTCTCATTTTTGCTCTCCCTCTCCCCACTCTCTTTCTCACTTTGTTGTGTGTGTGTTCGTGTGTGTGTGTGTGTGTGTGTGCTGGCGGCATCTTCGTTTTATTTTATTTTATGCAATATAATTCGTCGCCTTGCTCCCGCTCTCCCCCTCTTTCCGCTCTCACTCTCTCTCTCTTCCTGGCTCCTTTTGCGACTGTTTTTGGCAATAAGCTTTTGCCAATGCCACAGGGTTGTATTTGCATTAGCTCAGCGGGGGTGGGAGAGGGACAGAGAGAGGGGAATAGGTAGAGGGAGGGGTGTGTGTGTACTTTATATTCGTATATTTTTATATATTTTATTTTCTTGCAATTTGTTTTTTTTTTTGTTGGTTTTTTGTTACCCTCATTTGCCAAAGTTTCACATTCTGCAAGCTTTTGAAGCAATGCAACGAATTGCACACACACACACAAACGTTGCGTGCAGCTAGAGAGAGAAGGGGAGAGAGGGGGAGAGTGAGTGGGTGAGTAAGAGAGGGGAACACAGACATGTGTGTGGGGTGCGCAGCAGACTTAGATGCCAGGCACTGAGCTTTAATAAACACAGCAAGCACAAGCAATGAAGAGAAGGAGGTGAAGGAAAAGAAGTAGGAGAAGGAAAAGAAGGAGGAGGAGCAGGCAAGTGCTTGACAATGATTCGAATTTCGAATGTTATTCAATGGTCAATTCACACACACATGAAAATATTCGCACAGCTTTAAGCTCGCTTTAAGCTTGGCAAATTGAGAAATTTAGAAAACTTTTTAAATATGCATTCAATTGGGAAAATAGCAAACAAATTAATATGTAAAACAAATGCATTTAATATAATAAATAATAAGTTATTAATATTAAAATATAGAAGAAAAATATGTTTTATTCTTTATCTCAAGACAGAGTTTGTTTATCTCGTTAAATGAGAGAATGTCAATTGAGTTGTTCAATTTTGAGAAAGAAAGGCAGAAAGAGACAACCGACAACCGACGCAATAATGTATATTTATATATATTCTTGATCAACGTGAACAACCGACCCGATATAGCATATGTCCGTCTGTCCGTCTGTCTGTCCGTCCGTCCGTTTGAACACATAGAGCTCAGAGACTTTATAAAATAGAGATATAATTTTTTCGAGCACTTGTTTCACATTGTTAACTGAAGTATTATATTTTGTTAGCTAACTTTTAGTTAATGTATACTTTTCATTTAATTGATAATTTCAATTATTGTGAGGAATCTTAATTTTTTTTTAAATCTTAGTGAAAATATTCCAATTAAGTGCTTCGTTTTGAGATCAAGAAAAATCCGAGTGTAATAAGAAATGTTTAAATATGAAATTGAACTTAATTTAATATTCTTGAATATAAATTTCAAGTGAATGCGTGATAAATTTCTTTACGTGATCAATTTCTGATTTAACTGTAATAAAAATGAATTTAATGTTTTTTTTAATTAATTTTAAATAATGTCTAATTACTTTCTGATTTAATATGCCAGTGTTAGTTATGTGTATAATAAAACGCTTTAAATTAATGTTTCAATAAATATTTAAATCGCTGAGCTTGTTTTCTAATTTATGCCATAAACTTTTATAGTATTTTTATTAAACTTTTTGTTAAGTTGAATAATGGAAAATAACTGAAGTGAATACAAGTTGATGCGATAATTATAACAAATGTGCTAATGATAAGAAATTAAATCAAGTGTTGAATGAAATACAATAAAATGTCGCATTTCTCTCTTTTTTTTATTTACTATAATTGTGGTTTATACTGAAATTCTATATTATAATGTATACCTCATTATCTCTTTTCTTTACTCATTTAATAATCATTTTATTTTCTATTTGGCTTTCAGCTTAATAAATTTTGAAAATGTCGAATTAAAAAAGAATTTATTTAATAAATTTTATAAACATTGCATTTATTTAGTCGTTAATTTAATGCATTTTGAATATGTTAAATTTAATAATTAATTTAATATGTCATTTAGTAGTTTAGCGATATTTATTTAGTTCAAATTTAGTTGAAATTAAATCAATTTTGAAAATGTCTTATTCAATAATTAACTTAACTGTGTATTTAGTAGTTAATCTCTCATTTAATAATTACTTTATTTTTTTAATAAGCTTTGGAAATGACGAATTAAACAATGAATTATTGAATTTTATTGCATTCCCATTTAAGTTACTGAGTGAATAACTTTTGTGCAGTTTGTGAACTGACAAAAGCGAGGCAAAAAGGGACAAGGGAAAAAAGTAGCGAAGTTTTCCCAATGAAAACGTCGAATTTATGGCTGCAAACACCTGACGAACGATCTTGTGGCCAACTGTTGCTACTGTTTGCTCTCTGTTGCTGGTTGCTGGTTGCTAGTTGCTGGTTGCTGGTTGCTCATTGTTGTAGCTGACATATTTGTCACTCGTTGTCGTTGTCGCATTGTCATTTTGTATTATTGTTTGGCATTCGCCCCTCCCTGCACATCTCGTTTGCTCCACCTCCTCATCCACTCATCATCCTCCATGGAGTGAGTCTCTCTCTCGCCCTGTTGCTGTTGCTGCCCATTGTTGCAACTACTAGTATTGTTGCCACACGCTTACACGCTTGCAACATGTTTGCCTGCTGCCCTCACTCTGACTGACTGATGGCCAGACTATGCTTGCAACGCCCAGCGTCGTCGTCGTCGTCGTCGTGTGCCTCCTGTGTGCGTGTCTAGGTCTCTCTCTATCTATAAGTCTATCTGTCTGTCCGTCCGTCTGTCCGTCCGTCTGTCTGTCTGTCCGTCTGTCTGTCCGTCTGTCTGTCTATCTGGCGTGTCTTGTCTGGCTGTCTGCCTCAGTCAGATAGTACGCTGATATTATTTCATATTTTGGCCAAATTACGAGCTACACACACACACACACACACGATCAGCTTGGCAGCTTTTAACTGGCGGCCGCGTGTGCTGCAACCCTCGATAAGTGCAACAAACGAGTGCAAGACGACGATGATGAAGAAGAAGCAGAAGCCTATAAGACCCCCTATATAACACACAATACTACTATTAAACAAAAACAACAACAACAACAACAACAACGAAAAAAAAACCCTAAGCAGCAACCCCAGCGCAAAAGGCAACGAGCCATGGCTTGTGTTCCCCCTTTATTTTTTCGCATTTGTCTTCCTTTTGTGTTGAGGCTAAAAATTCCATTTTATACACCTGACCCTGTCGCTGTTGCTGTTGCTGTCGCTGTTGCTGTCGCCATCGTTGCCGCTGTTTGTTTTCCTTGATTATCTTTGGCGTATTTAGAGCGTAAAGCGTAGTCAGACAAAAAACAACAACAGCAGCAACGAGATAATGATGGAACGCAGGACAATTCAAAAACACAAAAAAAAAGACCCCAAATTAAAAGTGAAATTGCAATTTATATTTTCGACAAATTTCCATTGCCACCTGCACGACAAACTGCCGAAAATACGGCAAACGAAATGAAAGACAACAACAACAACAACAACGATTACAGGATAACGATACGAAATGAGATGCAAATAATATTGCAGTTTCTCGATAAGGTCACCCTTTTGTGTACTGCACAAAAAAGAAAAAAAAAAACTCTTTCTTTCATTTCTGATTATTAAAAGCTAACGAGAAGTCAACTTCGGTCTCCCTTTTATAAGTGTTCAGTGCCAGCTGTTGCACTTTTTATTTCATAATATTCAAGACAAAAGCCATTAGCATATGTAACAAATGTTATTCCATACAAATTTGTAACTTCTTAGACTAAACTATGGTCATCTTAATCAAGTTGTCGATACTCTTAAGTCACATTAAATTAAGCTTGACAATTGAGCAATTTCAATTAACCCAAATCATTATCGCCATTGCCATTAAATCGCTCTGACAAAAACATTTAAGTTGATTATGGTCACCTTAATAATGAATTACAAAGAGAGCGAGAGTTAATTGCCTTAGTACTCCACATAACCAATAACTTAAAATTCTTTTCAACTTCTTCAAACAATTTATGGATTATTTTGCTAAAAATTAAATGCCAATACGGTCACTCTAATTTTATTATGATTCTTTGAAATGTCATTTAATTCATTCCATATATTAATATACCTCATAACTTAAAGATTTTGCCAACTTTCAATAACTATTAAATATGGTCACTTTAATAATGAAATTAAACTCCAAATGTGGTAGCTCTAATAATGAACTTCAATTTAAAGTGTGGTCACTCCTAAGCTTATAAATTGTTGCTCAAAGTTTAGACTCCATGCTAAGGTCACTCTAATTATACCTACACGATTTAGCCGTATACCAATATTGAATATGGTCACCCGAATATAACCTCAAATATAAAATTTCATTAGATTAAGCTTATCAATTGTTGTCTTTACTCAATACACCTAATTATAGCCTTAACATATGATCATACATTATTTTCGAATATGGTCAACCTAATAATGAAACGTTACGCATTTCAATTTTTATTGTGATCAATCTTATGGCGTATTGAAATGTACTTAACAAATACTGTTTTGACTAAAGTCACTCGATTAGTCTGCATAATCATCACAAAAATGGTCACTTTAATAAAGCATTTTAATCTCAAATGAGATCACATTTATGTGGTTTTATAGAAAGCTCACTAATTACTATTGACTTGACTAATTGAAATCTCTAAAATTGTTGGAAACATTAAACATGAATGTGGTCACCCTAATAATGCTTTCAATTCACAATTGATTGAATGATTTATTGTTGTAAAGGTTGAGAACATATTTGAAACTAGATCAAAAGCTAAGATGTGGTGCGATGAACTGAGTTGAGTTGAGTTGGGGCATGTTAAGGTAAGGTGCATGCCACACAGATTACATAATCAGAGATTAAACCGGGAGCAGATGCGCAGATGCTCGAAAAAGGGCGGCCACAGAAGAAGAAACCTGAAACTGAAGCGAAGTGAAGTGAAGGAAAGGGAAGGGGAGGGGAGGGGAGGAAATGAAATATGTGCAGCATCCACATGCTGCATGCAGCATGCAGCACACGCTTCAATTGCATTGCTTCATGCCTACACAATGCGAATGTTGCCCCTCGACAGCTCTTTCTCTCTCTCTCTGTCTCTCTTCTCTTTCTGTTTCCCCTTTTGAGCTGCTTGCTGCGCATTGCGGTAGCATTGATTTAATCATCATCAATTATATGCAGCAGCAAGTTAATATAATAAAAGCTGCGTCTCTCCAGCTCCATTTGCAACTGCAACTGCAACTTGGCTTCTTCACTCTCCACTCTTCGTCTTCGCCTTCTCCTCTTTCGACTGACATCTCTTGGCGCTTAAATGCAATTAACATAATGACAAGCAACACTTGTGAGCATGCGCATTTCACTTGCCGTCTTGCAACTGGCAACGTGCAACGTGCAACGTGCAACGTGCCACGCAGCTCGGTGGGCCGCTGTCAATAGTGCAGATAATTATATCATAATTGATCTCGTCTCGTCTCTCTCTCTCTCTCGCTCTCGCTCTCGCTCTGTTTAGTGTGTAAAACCGGTAGCATCTGCATCTGCAACTGCATTTGCAACTGCAACTGCAACATAAACTTGACACTTGTCGAGCTGCAGCTGCCGTTTGCATTTTGCATTCTGCATTTTGCCTTTTGCTTTTGCGCTTAGCTTGGGCGTGGGCGCCGCAACAAATCCTGAATTATGAACTGTGAATGCAACAGACGTGTTGCACTCACACACACACACACACACAGACTCGCATTTGTTGTGCCACATAAACCGACAACGAGATTAATTGCAAGCTGACTTAAACTGTGACTTAAACCCAAACTAAGTCGCTGACTAAAATCTCCAAAGACAGAGAAAGAGATTTGATAGCTTGCAGGCTAGGCTTGCAACTTTCTGTGGCAAGTTGTCACGCCAACAAAGCACAACCTTTATTTTCATTATTTTTTTTACTATTCATGCATTTCAATTGTGAAGAATTCTAGTTGTTAAGTCAGTGTTTCTGTGTTCTGTGCCTTTTCATATGTTAAAGTTCCCTTTTGTGTTTCATTCGTAAACGTTGCACTGGCTGCAAACAAAAGTTTTCTTCTACGTTTGATCACACATTATCTTTATGAGTTTCTTCCACATTTCTCTTTCAACATCACATTTCCCTTTTGATGTTTCATACGTAAACGTTTCACTGGCTGCCAGCAAAAACAATTTCTCTTTTAGCAAGTTTAAAATGTTATCTTTTGGTGGTCTCTCTTTTTATTCGAGTATTAAAGCTAGCTCTCTCTATTAGCTATGACTTCTTGTCCCACTTGAAGTGATTTCGTTTCAGCGTTCTATTCGTTAACGTTACACTGGCTGCTTTACTTTTTGTATAGTTAAATACAAGAGTTATGAAAGCATTTAATAAGAAATGTGTCTATCTACCATATATTTCAGAACACTTCCCTTATGGTGTTTCATTCGTAAACGTTCCACTGGCTATTATGAAACCTTATTGTTTTTTTTTTACTGTTTCATTCGTAAACGTTACACTGGCTGCTTTCAAAAGATTTGTAAAATAAAATTCGCCTTAATTACTTTTCTATTTTATGTGTCACCTATTTGCTTTAAATGTTGTCAATTTTATATTAATTAAATCTAAGATTTTATCTCGTTAAGCTCTGTTCTGGAAATTTAAAAATGATTTCAAACGAAAATATAAAGAAAAAGGTCTAAAATAAAGTCTCTTTAAATTTTAACTTTTTTCTTTTATGGAATTTAGAAATTAATAATTGCATGTTTTTTTTACTAAGATTTCTGACAAAAGTCTACAAAATAAAGAGTTGCAAAATAAAATTCGCTTTAATTACATTTTGTTGCACAATATTTTGTGATGCGTTTCAGATGAAAGATGAAAGAATAAGAAGAAGAAGAAGCAAAAATGCGTACAGTTGCAGTTTTGAAGCGAGACAAAAGAGCTTGCAAGCAGGACAAGCAACAAAATTGCCAACGAAACGTAGCAAAATAAATAGAAAGAAAGAAAGAAAGAAAGAAATGAAATCGCAGCAGACGCACAACAAAAGCGACATCAAAAAACTGGCATAAAATGCTAAACAAAAAAAAGTAGAAGAAGAAATTATACACATTTTATTTGCACAGTCCGAGTGCGAGAGAGAGAGGGAGAGAGAGAGAGAGAGAGAGAGAGCACAAACAACAAACAACAAATAGCAAATAGCAACAAAAAGCAACGTAAACGTTCAGAAAACGGCGGCGGCAACTCCAACTCGACACTTGCAACACGGCGTTGCAACGTTGACGTCGACAGCGACTGCGACTGCAGCGTCTGATTAATTGAAGTGCGAGTTTCGAAATGCGAAATGAGAAATGGGAAAAGCGTAAAAAACAGAAGCAATCCACAAAAAAATAAAGAAGAAAAAGACGAGCCGAAAAACGCCGCCAAATTACATTGCCACCCACCACCCTTCGCAGTTGTTGTTGTTGTTGCCTGGTTGCACGTTGCACGTTGCAAATGCGTCGTAGGCAGGTTGCCCAGGTTCTTGATGCCTGACCTGACGCGGCCCCAAAGTGTTGTTTGTTGCCGGTTATTGTACCCGCTACCCAAAGTGTAGCAGGGTATGATAACTTTGTGAAATGCACGTAACAAACAGAAGAAGACATCTCCAATATATATTCTTGATCAGCATCAACAGCTGAGACTTTATAGTCATGTTCTTCTATCCGTCCGTCTGTCCGTCCGTCCGTATTAACACCTAGATCTCAAAGACTATAAAGATAGAGCTATAATTTTTTGTCGACTGCATTTAATCTGTCTTCACGCAAGTCAAGTTTGATACAAAACTTTTGCCACGGCCACTTCCGCCCCACAAATCTTACATTTAAAGATAGAGCAAGGATTTTTGATACATACAATAATAGTAACTCAAGTATTTAAGAATCCTCAAAATTTCGTTTCTATCAGATAAAAATTGTAGAAGTTATTTAAGAAATACTTTTTCTACAGGTTTGCCTGATAATCTGGTATATTTTGCTCTCTATGGTATATTTTTAATGTATAAATCTACCTAAAATAGCATTTGGTAAATTTGTAGCGTTTATGTTATATATCAATTTGGTATATTTTCATAATAATACCGTTCAGTTTTACACAAATATAACAATTGGTATATTTTTAGTGGTTTTGTGGTATATAATTTTGGTATATTTTTAGTGTTTTGTTGCACATAAATTTGGTATATTTACAAAATTAATTTTGTACTGTTTTGCTTACTTATCAATATACCAAATAAAGTCTTTGGATATATTTTTAGTATTTTTGCAGTATATTAAATTGGTATATTTTAATATTAGGACCGCACTGTTTTGCTTACTTATCAATATATACAAAATATAGCAATTGGTATATTTTTAGTATTTTTGTGGTATATACATTTGGTATATTTTAAAATTTGTTATGCACTGATGTTTTGCTTACTTATCAATATACCAAATAATGCTATTGGTATATTTATAGTATTGTTGCAGTTCATTAATATGATATATTTTAAAATAAATACCGCACTGTCTTACTTTTATTCTCAACGAGTAGCGGGTATCTCACAGTCGAGCAGACTCAACTGTAGAAAGCTACTCGTTGTTTTTTTTTTTGCTTCACAGATCCAATGGATACAACACCGAAGGGCTGGCACACACTTATTTTGTCAAATGCAAATATAGACATATTTACGTATTCTATATATACCAAATATATATATACACTCCGATATGAGTGTGTTGGTGTGTTTGTGTGTGTCTCGCTTTGATGCCAGACAGAAAAGGAAATCGCCAAAAAACAAGAAAAAAGGACGAATCTAAAAATTGTTTAATTTGCCGCTGCTGCAGTTGGAGAGTTCGAGTTCGAGAGTTCGAGTCGAGTTTGAGTTTGACTTTTTTGTTTTGTATTTTGTATTTTATATTTTATACCGACGCGACGTACTATGCGGCGTATGCGTAATATTCCAATGTAGTTTTATTTCAACTGTCTGGATTATATTGATTTGTACACTGCCTTCTCACTCCCACACTCCCTCTCTCCTTGTGTCCTTTCAATTTGTAACAAAGTTTTATGCATCCGCCTTTATATATAAATATTCAAAATCGCTTGTAGCTGTCGCTTCAACAGCAATCAAACTATTTGACGCTGTATTCGTGAACGTTACACTGGCTGCCAGTTGTTTATTTAGACATTTCCTTAACCAAAATTTGTTTGTAGTAGACATTTCTCTATTTGTCACTTTCTTCTTTGGCCTTTCATTCGTGAACGTTGCAGTGGCTGCCAGCTGTTAATTTCAATTCAATTCTTAAAGTACATTTGATAGTAAGATATTTCCCTATTTGTGGATTTACTTCGTTCGGCGAACTTTCTTTTCTTGAACGTTCATTTGTGAACGTTTCACTGGCTGCCAGTTTCCAGCTGCCTGTTAGTAATCAAATACATAAATTATCTTGGCAGCATTGCCTTATTTGAATATTTATTCTTTAGCCACTTTAAAATGTTATGTTTCTCTTTATTAGTTATCATTTTCTGTACCAATTGCATCCCTTTCGTTTTAGCGTTCAATTCGTAAACGTTACACTGACTGCTATGAACATTTCTAGTCATTCTTTTATTATTGATAGTTGTGTTGCTAACTTTCTGTTATCTTTCGCCAATATTTGCCTTGCTAACTCATTGAGTGAAGTTTCCTTTGTGTTTTATTCCTAAACGTTACACTGGCTGCACATTTTCTTTCTTTCTTTCTTTCTTCCACATTTTTCTCTCGCAAACGTTGCACTGGCTGCATTTTAATATGAAATATTTATATTTCTCTTTGTACGTTGCATTTTCTTTTTGTTGTCCCATTCGTAAACGTTCAACTGGCTGCATCATCTGTCTACTTATTCAACTTGCTTACTATCCTGACCTTTCTCGAATAATATTTGTCTCACAGCACATTCTCTTCGTCGTTCCATTTCATAAACGTTGCACTGGCGGCAGCTCTTTGATTGCAGCTTCCTCCTGTGCGTGGAAGTGCTCATTAGTGTGAGGAACACTCACAGCTGGAGATGTTGTTGCTGTTGCTGTTGCATGTTGTTGAGGGCATAAATCTATTCTATTTCGCATTC
Source organism: Drosophila kohkoa (assembly GCA_019972355.1). Classification (NCBI taxonomy): domain Eukaryota; kingdom Metazoa; phylum Arthropoda; class Insecta; order Diptera; family Drosophilidae; genus Drosophila; species Drosophila kohkoa. Next base: position 446,963 of record BJEL01000060.1, read on the forward strand.
GGATTCGCATTCGACATTGTTGTGCAAGCTTTTAACAATAGTAATTATCTTTGCCACGCATTGAAAGTAGACGAAAGAAGCAGAGATTGTAGTACTATTAAAAAAGCCACGAGCTGTAAAATGTTGATAATTTCGCACTTTTGCAACAATAATAAAACACTCGAACTGCATTTGCTCATTAGTTGAACATGCGGAAAAGCCACAAAAGGAAATTAGGCAAACGCAAACGCAAACACAACGCAATTATGCGAATATTCAATGAAGTTTTGTCTACAAAAAAACAAAACCCACAAAAATATGAAAAGAGACTAAAAAAACTGATGGCAAACAAAGTTGCGCATGCGCCAACACGCATCCAAAACACACTCTACAAAGCCCTGAAGACGCAGACGGACAGACAGACGGACAGACAGACAGACGGAAAGACGGACTCCTAAAAAACCCTGACAGAAAAAGAAGAAAAAAAAAAAGAGCGATATCGAGTCGCAGTCGCAGTTCAGAGACTTCAACTCCAACTGCGTGAGTAGGCGTTTTATAAATATTTATAATTGCAATGCGATTTTTCAATAAACTCGCAACAAAATTGCAAGCGGCATTTGCAACCTTATTTCTTATTTCATTTTTTCCTCCTTTTTTTTTTTTGGTGTGAAAAATTTTGTGTGCGCCACGCGAACGAATCAAGTTGAGAATCATTAGCATCAGCCTTTTTGGCATCGGATCAGATCAAGAACTACGGGAGGTCGACATATAAAGTGCAGACGATGCAACTTGCTCAACTTTCAATTAAAGAAGGTTGTGAGTACATAATAATAATTGAAACAGGAATTCAATTCAATCAACCATCATGGAAAACATAAATTTCAATACTAAGAATTTATGAATTACAAAAATTCTGGAAAAGATATATTTCTATTTTTGTAATTTATGAATTAAATTATTTTGAAATGGAAGAACAAGATTTCTATATAATATATTGAATATATAATTCTTGAAAATAAAAATTTCTATGTTAAGAGTTTTATAATTATAAAAGAATTCTATTTAAATGGAATATATAAATTTCTATTTGTTAAAATTTTAGAATTATAGAAGATTTCTTTTTCAATGACAAAGATCATTTCTGTTTTTAGAATTTATGAATTATGTAATAATTCCTTTTAAAAGGAAAATCTAAATTTTAATTTTATGAATATATGAATTAAATGGAAAAAAATAATTTCTATTTTATGAATATATTATATTACAATTTATATAATAATTTAGGAAAAGATAAATTTCTATGTTAAGAGTTTTTTTCATTATATAATAAATCAGGAGAAGTTAAATTTCTATGTTAAGAATATTTGAATTATATATTAATTCTTTCTAAATGGATTTCTATTTAAGAATTTATGAATTATAAATATATTTATTCTTTTCAAACTTTTTAAATATATAAAAATGTATATTATAAAATGAAAACTTAGTAGCTTATCTAACTTTTAATTGTTGTTAATGCATTTTTGAATGCATCTTTTTAAATTATTTTAATGTTATTCTAATTAAAACGAAATTAAGTTCATGAAAAAGAAACTGTTTCTTTGATGAATTTTGTGAACTGTGAAATAATTTTAAAATTCTTTTTATACTGCATTATTTTTAATACCATTATTGAAAATTTAAAAAATGTTTAACAATGAAAAACTATATCAAGATTTGATTAAATTAAGGGGCAAAAACAATTTTTTTTTCGAATTTTATAGTTTGTACAATAATAGGAAAATTCTAGGTTGACATATTTATAATTAATTTGAAGGTAGATATAATTTTTAAAAATGTTTAACATGTTGAAATGAAAACAACGCTTGGAGAATTTGTATCCAACAATTCTAAATAAAACTTGAGGAAATCTCTGAATTGATTTGTGAATAATTTGATTACAAGCTCAAATTACGCTCTCTTTGCTTTTGGCTTCTGGCGCCAAACACACGTCATTTATTTATTTACCTATTTTTTTTATATATATGTATAAATTATTTTCTACTTTTTCGGCGTCTTTCGTTTTTGCAAACTCTTCAGATTGGCGGCCGGAAGACGAATTAGTCACTTTATATAGTTCCTAATTCTGAGCAAGCGCATTTGCTTAACGTTTTTTTCTTATAGACATTTTATTTTTGATTTTAAATTGTTTTTTTTTTTTAGTAATCGGCACTTTTGTTTGGCCCACAAAATGTTTTCCGTTACACATTTGATAACATTCAGCAATATTTGCAGCGCACATCCGTTTCTTGTAATCGCTTCAATCACTCAATCAATCAATCAATCATTCCATGCGAATTATGGCAAAACTTGCATCAAAACTTTTCGCTGCATTTGCGAAAAGCAACGAACAATTAATATATAGAAAAATTCTAGATTATTTCTTTGCGAGTCTAAAATAAACTTTTGATCAAACAATTTAACAAATATATTTGAATCTGAAGTGTGTATTGAATATGTTATAGTGAATTTCTTTTATGTAATCCTTTTCTAGTTGACATCTGAATTTATTTATTTTTGAATTTAATATGGAACAAAACTAAATCTGAAGCATAAACTGATGTGAATCTAATATTTTAGTTTATATAAATAACAGCTAATATTCTAGTAATCTTAAGAATGCAATTATTTCGCATTAACATTTCAGAAAGTATTGAAAAAGTCATTTTTGTATTCCTCCTTACCAAAAATTGCATCATATTAAAATACATTTATGTAAGCCAATTTCTTTTAGCTTAAGCTTTTTATGTTTATTAGTTATTGATTAAATTATTTATTTATTGATATGTATATTATTTTATTTATATAGTTAACCTATTAACCTTCTTGTATACTTTAGAACACTATAAACTGAAACCGAGAACTAACAATGTTCAACGAATATTCAAGTATATATTTTCCTTTTTACTAAATTTGTAATCTAATATCTAATATTTCATATTTTTACTTTCGATATAAAATTTATTGTTTTAACTCTTTAATACTACAAAAACAATTATATAATACTACTACTCTAATTTATATAATATTTATGAAGGTTGTTTAATTTATTTATTTCCCTATCCTTCATTTGTACAAATTTTATTCTAATTCTACAAAGTTTTTCTTAATGATTATGATTATTTATTATACTTGGCATTTCTCTTTTATTATAAATATATTTATGTTTTATTTTTCATATTTTTATTTACTAAACAATTATATATTAATTTCTTTATAAACTCTATCTCTTCTATCTCTTTATTAGTTTTATATTTTCTTTTTTTATAAACTTATTTTCTTCCAACTCTTTTTTTATTACTATCACAACTTATGCATAATTTTTATCTATTAAGTAACTAACTAACTAGACTCTAAACTCTTCCATATTATTATTTTATTTTTATTTTTATTTTTCTTCTTTATTATAATTTTATTTATGTTATATTCTCTCCTCCCTTTAATTTCATTTTTCTCAATTTGATTTCCTATACTTTCATTTATTTTATATTCCTTTCTTTATTTTCTTTTATCTCTCTATTAGTTTTATATTTTCTTTCTTTATAAACTTATTCTCTTCCAACTCTTTTCTTATTATTACAGAGCAATAATTATGTATGAATTAAACTAAACTCTAAACTCTAACTCTGCAATATTTTAAAATTCCTCATTATTATTTTATTTTTCTTCTTTATTATAATTTTATTTTTGTTATATTCTCTCTTTCCCTTAATATAATTTTTCATATTTTTTTACTATACTATTATATATTCATTTCTTTAAAAACTTATTCTCTTCTATCTCTTTATTAGTTATATATTTTTTTTCTTTATAAACTTCCCTTTAATTTCATTTTTCTCAATTTGATTTCCTATACTTTCATTTATTTTATATTCCTTTCTTTATTTCCTTCTAACTCTTTATTAGTTTTATATTTTCTTTCTTTATAAAATTATTCTCTTCTATCTCTTTATTAGTTATATATTTTCTTTCTTTCCAAATCTTTCCTTATTATTATAGATCACTACTTATGCATAATTTTTATCTATTTAATAACTATGTTAACTAGACTCTAAACTCTTCCTTATTATTATTATTATTTTATTTTTATTTTTATTTTTCTTCTTTATTATAATTTTATTTCTCTTTCCTTACTTTAATTTCATTTTTCTCAATTTGATTTCCTATACTTTCATTTATTTTATATTCCTTTCATTATTCTCTTCTAACTCTTTATTAGTTTTATATTTTCTTTCTTTGCAACTCTTTTCTTATTATTATAGACCAATATTTATGCATAATTTTTATAATAACACGTCTTTTTTCTCTATAGAGAAGTTCTTTCCTGCTGCGAATTGTAATTAAGTTGGCAATAAAAACACTGAACATTGAACATTGATGTAATTTATAGTAATTAATTAATTGCACTCACCATAAACGCCAAACACCGCAGTTTAATACTTTGTTGTTAATGTTGTTGTTGTTGTTGTTGTTCTTTTTGTTGTTGATGTTGCTGATGTTGAATTTGTTTTTGTTTTTGTTGTTTTGTCACTTGATGTTGCCTCTTTTTGCATTTGTGTGAATTTTTTTTGTTGTATTTTTGTATTTATTATTTTGAATATTTTCTTGTTTTCTTTTATAAATTTGTTGTTTTACTTTTGTTAAATTATTTTCTTGTTGTGTTGTTGTTGTTTAAAAAACTGTTCGAAAAGTGAATTTTTTTTTTTTTTTGCATGCACAACCAAAACAAAAATTTTTTCGTGTTTTCTTCTTTTTTTGTTCTTTCTGACAAAAAATTTATAATTTTTCCTCGTTTTGCGTTTTTTTTTTTTTTTTGGAGGGGAGTTTTTTTTTCGCTTTTGTTTTTGTTTTGCCGAAAAAACTTTAAATGTTAATGAACGAAAATGGAAAATGGAAAACGAAAATCTTGCAGCTTCATTAAATTGAAATTTTCCGTGTGTTTTGTCTGCTTCGAATTTTCATCGCATTTTCTTTTAGTTTTTGTTGTTTTTGTTGGAAAGTTCAAAGTTCAATTTGTTGTTGTTGTTGTTGGGGGCGTTGCAATTTGTTGTTGTTGTTGTTGATGTTGATTTTGAGGATTGTTCAAAAAAAAAAAAAAGAAAAGAACCCAAAACTAGACATGAAAATTGTTGCAAGTTTTGTTGTTGCTGCCGCTGTTCTTGTTGCAGTTGCAAATGTTGTTGTTGTTGTTGCTGTTGTTGTTGTTGTTCTTTTCACACACACACTTGAAGAATTGCATTTGTTGTTGTTTGAGTTGTTGTTGGATGTTGTTGTTGTTGTTGTAGCTGTTGTTGTCGTAGTTGTTTCAGTTGTTGCTGCTGCTGATGTTGCTTTAGTTGTTGTTGCTTTTGTTGTTGTTGTTGTTGTTGTTGTTGTTGCTGTTGTTGTTGTGGTTGCTGTTGCATTGCAGTTGTTGTTATTGAGTTGAGATGTTGTTGTTGTTGTTTTGTAGATTTAAATTTTAATTTGTTGTTGTTTTAAAAACGCTTGTGTTTGTTATGAATTTTATTATAAAACATTTTGTTGTTGTTGTTGTTTGTTGTGTTTTGAGTTTATGCCTGCAAAGAGAGAGTTGTTGTTGTTCTTTTACTTCATTTGCCGTCGCAACACAAAACAAAAAAAAAAAAACTGGCAAAAAAAATGCACAAATGTTGCAATGTTGCAAGGACACACAAACAAACAAACAAACACAAACACACAAATTGCGCGCGCAACAACAAAGCGACAAACAAACAAACAAAATTTTCAAATTCAAATTTATATACTTTTATTTTTTGGTATTTCGAATTTAGTAAACATTTGTTGCAAGTCGTGTTGTTTGTTGCACGTTGCACGTTGCGTGTGTTGTTGTTGCCGCCGCGCTGCTGTAAAAAAGTCAAACGAACGAACGAACGAACGAGCGAAGGAACGAACGTATGAAAGTGTCTGCAAGAACTGCAATCGCATCGCGTGTGAAATCTCTGCGAAAGTCCAAAGAACGTGCAAAGCAGCCAGCGTCGCAGCCAGCGTCGACGTCGCAGTCGCAGTCGCTGCGTTGCTGCTTCGACGCTGCCGAATGCGAATGCGAATGCGCTTCGGACGCAACACGACGATGACGATGACGATGACGATGACGACGTCGCCTTTGCCTTGCTTTGCTTTGCTTTGCGTGCGTGTGTTTCTATGCCTTCGTGTGTGTGTGTGTTTGACTTAAGAGCGCCGCACGCGCTTCGGCAAGAGCGCAAAAATGCAGTCAGCAGCGCAGTCAACGATTGCACTTTGCGCTCTCTCTCTCTCTCTGCTGTCTGCTCTGCTGCTGCTCTCTGCTTGCGCTCTTTCACTCAATTGAGCGCCGCACGCAAATCAGCTGCAGTCGATGGAAATGACTCAAAAATTAATACAAACGCAGCGCACATGTCGTATGCGTAATATCTACTCTATGCGTATGTGTGTGTGTGTGTGTTTCTAGTCACAGCTGTTAAACACTTTGTGAACTTCGTTTACCACACTTTACTTTTTGTTGAAAATGCAAAATTCTATTTTTATATAAATCCGATTCTCATCAAACTCTCTAAACAAAAACACAAAACTTAGCAAAAAAAGAAAATTATAAAATTCAAAATTAAACTACAAATTTATTTAAAAAAAAAATTATGCACTAAAAAATTCAACTACAAATTTGTTAAAAACGAAATTCACAAAAAAAATTGAACTGCAAACTAATTAAAAAAAAAAATTTAGTTTAAAAACATTTTAAATTTAACTGCTAATTAATTAAAAACTAAATTTTGAAAATAAAAAACTAAATTTAGTAATAAAAAAAAAAAAAAAATGAAAAAACAAAATGTAGTCGAACAAAATTATCATTTAAAATAATTATTATTTAAAATTGAATTTAAAAAAAATCAAATTTGATTGCAAATTTAATAAAAATAACAAATTTCGTAAACACCTTTTATTTGAATTAAAAAATTGAACTGCAAATTTGCCAAAAATAAATATTATGAAATTCAAAATATAACTAAAAATTTATGCAAAACAAAATTTACTAAAAAAAATATATTATAAAAAAAATATATTCAAAATTGAACTGCAAATTAAAAAAAAAAAAACAATAATCAAATTGAAAGTTTCAAATTTCATAAAAACAACAAATTTAGTAAAGCAAATGTTTTTTAAAATTACAATTTAGAATTGCAAATTTTTTAAAAACAAAAAAAATTCTAAAATTTGAAATGGAATTTAAAAAAAAAATGAATTGAATTGCAAATTACAAAACAGATTGCAAATTTCATAAAAATACAAAATTTTGTATTATTTTTAAATTAAAAATTAAACTGCTGATTTATGTTAAACATAATTTAGCAAAACAAATTTGAAATTCAATATTTAAAGCAGTCACAAAACTTAAAAAAAAATTACTAAATGTTGTAAGCCAAAATATGATAAAAAAAAAAAACAAAGAATATAAATTTTGCAATTCTTTTGTAATTTTGTAATTATTTGCTTCTTTTAATTTAATGAAATCAAATTTAGTTTAATTATATTAATTAAACTTGCAACTTTTATATTTTCTTTTTCCATTTTTTATAGTAAGTTTTTATTGTACAATTTTGTTTTCAAGTCTGGCAACTAAATTCACAATTTGTTCAAACTGCTTTTTTTTTTGTTTGAAATAATTTTCATGAAACTTTCTCAAATTTTCTTTCGTAATTTAAGTTTAATAATTTTATTGTTTGTTTATTTCGTTAGAAACTTTGCACATTTCAATAAAAATTAAACAATGTCCTGTTGTGTTCCATTTATATTTTTTTTAAGACGACAAAAAAAAATACCGACGGCAATTTAGTCTGTCTTCTTCTTCTTATTCTTCGTAACTCTCACTCTCGCTATCTCTCTCTTTCGCATGCGTTTAACGTTTGTCTCTCACTTTGTTCGCTGCTTCTTCTTCTTCTACTTATTTTTCTTCTTCTTGCCACGATCTCAGCGCACTTTCCAGAGATCCAAAAAATACAATACAAAAAACACTTTTGTATTTCAAAGAAGAAAAAAAATTTCCAAAAAAAAAAACAAGATGAGAAAATATTGCAAAACGTTTTTTTTTTATTTTCACTTTTCCACTGCTTTAGAGCTTTTCATTATTATTAAATATTTTCGATTTACACTTGAAAATGAAAAATTTGCATTTTTATATATAATATATATTTTCTTTGATTTTGATTTTTTCGATTTTCGATTTTTATTTGCAATTTTTCAAATATATTTTGCACAACACAAACAGTAAAAAAAAAAATTTGCTGGCAATTGAAAATACACAGTAAAAAAAAAAACAGAGAAAATGAGTTTTTTTTTTTTTTAATTTTTTTGAAGGCGCGCGCGACGCGTTTTAAGAATTTTCCAAGTTGAGTTTAAAAATTGATTTTGTAACAAAATTGAATTACTTTTTTTTTTGTTGTTTTATGAGAAGGCGCAACAACTTGAACGAAACGATTTAAGAGAATTGTGATTAATAATTTGAAATATTTTTGAATCTGAGTTTTGTTGTCGGTAGTCGGTTGTTGTTGTTGCTGTTGTCGGTTGTTGGTTGTTCGAAGTTGTTGTTGCTTCTTCCGCGAGCTGCGTTTGTGCGCGACAACGTGCGGATCTGTTATGATTCAATACGTTTTCGATACGTTACGTTGAACGTCGCCGGACCACGCGGCAGGCTGCGACGCGACGTCAACGGCGGCAGCGCGACAGGCTCACACACACACACGCAGAGAGACGCAGCAGAATGCAAAAACGAAGAGGAAGAAGCAGCAGCAGCAGCGGAGACACGAGCAACAACGATTCTAAGCGACGCTCAAAACCAACGACGACGTCAACGTCAGCGTCGACGCATCGCTGCAGCTGCAGCTGCGCTCTCCCTCCTCTCCACCCCTAAATGCTGGCTGGCCACCCACACAAGCAGAAGAGAAGAAGACGAAAGCAAAAAACAAAAAAAAAAAGAGCGTAACACACGCGACTGCGATTGCGACTGCGACGCTGCTCTCAGTGCATGTCCAACTGTATGTTGGTGTGTGTGCGTCTCTCTGTATGTGTGTGTGTGTGTGTTTAGTGCGAGCCAATCAACGGCTAAAATGAATCGCAAGGCGCGTGAAACACACGAAAAATAATTATTAATGAACAAATCAACAATTATGCCAAAGATTTGCACAATATTCTGAAATTTACACACAAAATACCAACAACAACAAAAAATGCAATAAATTGCGTAATTTAAAATATATAGAAAACAAAACAGAATTACAAACGCATAACGGTAAAGAAGAAGGAAAATGATAGTCGAAGAATTTTTTGTAGAATTTGAAGATAATTTCCAGAAGATTCTCACACAGAGAGTGAGTGCGAGAGAGAGAGAGAGAGAGCGCAAAGAAAGCCGCCAAAATAGAATTGCAATGCAATGCGTAGAAAGGGGGGGAGGGGGAGGGGGAGCCACCCTCCAACGATCTCACAAAGAAAGTTGGAACAACAAAAAACTAAATTTCGTTTCGTCTTTTTTTTTTTGTTTTGTTGATGATGATTTTTGCACTAGTATTTTTAGCCGTTTTTTGTTCGGCCTTTTTTTTTTGTTTAGAGGGGATATTTTATTAGCCACGCAATTTCGAGTTTAGAATATTATTAAAAAAAAAAAAATAGTAGTTGTTGTTATTGTTGTAGTTAGATTTTCTTAGCGCTTCACTCACACACAAGCGACGAGGAGCAAACGAAACAACCGAATGAACAAACTGAACAACTCTGAGCTGAAGCGACGCGACGTCAACAGCAGCAGCAGCAGCAGCAGCGAAGGCGGCAGCGGCAGAGACTCGCAGTCGCTGTGCTCCAAACCAAAGCAAACCAAATCAAACATACACACAGACACTCCACTCACACACACACACACGCAGCGACAGCGCAAAATTTTTTGCAAACTGCACACACACACATGCATACGTGGCGGCAGAGTGAAAACGTCGCGTCGCCACTTGCAAAAAAGTTGCATTCGCAGAGAGCGAACGACAGAGCGAGAGCGAAAGAGAGTGAGCGAGATCCTCCAGCAGACGTCGCAGCAGCAGCAGCAACAAACAGCAATGTTGCCAAGCTCCCCTTTTTTTTCGCACAGCTCTTTAGCAACATGTTGCTGTCGCCAAAAATTCTGAGAGCAAGCAGAGAGTGAGTGAGAGCAAAAGCAAAGGCAAAGGCAAGGCAAGCGAATGAGTGAGTGAGTGAAGCGAAGCATTCTTTGCCATTTTGCGAATTCTCTTTTGTCGCTTCACTTACGCACACACACACACACACACCTGCTTGCTAGTGTGTGCCAAAGAGATCCCAACGCGTCGCTGCCGTCGTCGTTGTTGCTGTTGCTGCTGTTGCTGTCGCTGCTTGAGCGTGCGAAAAAATTAGCAAATAAAATAGCAACAACAAACGCACACACACACACACAGCAATACGCACACAGAGACCCGCATATAGAGAGAGCGAGAGAGAGAAGCACATGGCATAGAAAAAGTGTGCAAAAAAATTAGAAAACACAAAGCACACTCACACACACACACACACACGGACAACAAGTTAACTTTTTCGGCTCGCAAAAAAAGTAGAGAAACAAAAAAAAAAAAAGAAAAACATAAATTAAATGAGCAAAAAAAAATAAAAAACGCGATTCGCGCAGATATCTTGCTAGGGGCCCCCGATGAGTCTAGAAATGAGCACAACAACAACAACAACAACAACAACTTAACCGACAAATTCGCACAACATTTTTGCAATGAAGAGGTGCTTGGTCAGAGAGGGGGGAAGGGCAGCAGTTGGGGGAGGATTGTGCTGCTGCTGTTGCTGCTGAGTTGGGCAGACAAACGACATAATTAATCACCTGTGTTGCTGTTGTTGTTGTTGTTGCTGCTGCTGCTCGGCGATCGTGGCGAAAGTTTGACAAGCGCTGCGCGCATACAAAGCGTGCACTCGCTGCGCGCAACACTTTGACAAGCACTGCTGCCAAGCATACGCATGCAAAACCACAGTTTGAGCAGCAATTGATCACTCACGAACAGTTGACGAGCCACTGCCTGGCAAAGCTTACGCGTGCAGCGCTTTTCAAACTGTATTGCCCTTCATCATGAAATACAATTTGCTACTGATAAATTCATTTATTACTGTTATCTTTATGTTTATTTATTTTTTTGTGATTCAAAGTGGAAATGAATGAAATGTGGAATAATGATATATTTTAAAGATTACAAGATTTTAATTAACATTAGAATTACATTTGTAAACTATTTCATTTAATATTAATATTCTTGTATTCATTTAATTAACATTAGAATTATATTTTTAAATTATTTCATTTTATATTTATATTTTTTTATTAATATGATTTTTGTTTTACAATACTTAAGTATAATATAAAACAGGGGTGCTCAAATTCGTCTTATGGCAGTGCGTTTACTAACACAGACACAAGAAAACGTGTACATATGTATGTAGCGGTGCTTTTGTGTTGGGGCGCAGCTGTGCACTGAGAGAAATTACGATTCTACTTTGTGTTTACATCCAGAACTACGAAGCATATTTCGCATTATATTCACATTTAAAGTTTTTGGTAAAAAAAAGTGCTCTCCAATTCATCACTCATTTTTCTAACCCACCAAAAAATTTAACATAACGCTTACGATGGTCGACCACGAAATAAATCAAAACCCAACCCAGACAGAAGAATAAGTTCCAGTGCATGTGTTCGAGAAAAAAACAAAAACAAAATACATTGCGGTCAGCGAAGCGTGACGACGGAAAGAGATGGAATGGAGAAACAAGCAAAATTGTTTTTGTTTCGCATGCAAATCGAAGCCCATATGCACGGTGCGTATGGGCGCATTAGCCATAAGCACAGAGCATCTACAAAAACAAAAGTGCACTCAGTGTATAGGCGTTGAGCATCCCTGATATAAAAAGTTCATAAAAAAATAGATTTAAGTTATATGGAAAAATTAATGAAATATTAATATAATATAATATTTATATACATACATATGTATAATAATATAATATTTTTAAATCTTATAAAAAGATTTTTGAATTTAAAACTATACGATATTTTCTTCGTATTATTAAGAACTCGGGTCATATATTAATATACTAAATATATACTAATATACTAAATATACTAAAATATACTAAATATACTAAATTTTGATTTTATAACTTTTTTTCCTATATTTTTTTGCTTAATTAAAAATTTAATTTTTATTTACAAATATTTTAATATATAACAAATTTGTCTTATAATAGATTACATTTTATTGATTCTAAATATACAATATTTTCTCTTAATTTAACTATTTTTTTTTAATCTATTCTCATTATATATTTATAAGAAACCGTAAATAAATAATAAAATCTTGTATAATACATTAAATATTTAATTTTGTATTATATTATCAATCTTCAAATGAAAAATAAAATATAAAAAAGTACACAAAATTTTATTATTTATTTGAGATTTTGTTTTTAAAAAATATAATCATTTCAAATACATGCATTTATATAATTTATTTATTGGCAAAACTTATAATAATTAATTTACTAAATAATAAAACAAAGTCTGAACCTTTTCCTTAATAAATTATAATACAAATATGAATAATTAATAAAAAATAATACAAATATGAAATTATGAATTTTTACATAATCAATTATAATTTAAAAAATTACTAATCTGAAAAATAAACTTAAAAAAAAATAGTACAAAACGCTTGTTTTAATTTTATAATTTATAAAATTAGTAATTTAAAAAAGTAAAGTAAAAAAAAAAGTACAAATCGCTTTTTAAGTGTCGTTTTGCGATCGTAAAACACTTTTTCCTGTGGGTTTTTGGTTTAGCAAGCACTGCTGCATGCGGTTTGACAGCAACTGATACAGCAGATCATGTTTGTTGTTTTGATTTGTTTTGTTCTCGCATCTCGCTCGCACTTTGTTATTCAACGCAACCGCAGCACTCTTTTTCTTCCCTTCTCCTTTCCCTTCCCATTCCACTTCGCCACTTCCTTTTCGCCTTCTCCCCATTCTTCTCCCCCCGCTTCGCTTTTGCTTGTTTTCATGTTGCTCTCGTTGCGTTTTGTTGTTTTGCATTTTCATCGTTGGTTTTGTTTTTATTTGCGAATTCGTTGTTTGCTCAATAAAATCGAAATGCAAGACATTACAGTTATCCCCTCAGTTCGCCCCCGTCTCCCTTCCCCACCCTCTTGCACTCCTCTTTCACTGCTTCTTCTTCGTCTTTCGACTGCTTCGAATTTGTTTTTGGGCAAACGTCAGCAACCCCTTTTGGGCTGCCAACGCACGCTCTTTCCCCCCCTCCCTACCCCCTACCCCACACAGAGACCAGCACGCAGTCGCCACACACACACAGACAGTCACACACACACACACACAGACGCGTAGCACGCAACACTCAAATAAACTCAGACATTGACTCCAAAAAGGCAACGACAACATCAACGGGGTTGCTAGACGAGGGGGTGGTGGAGAGGGGCGGAGAGGGGGGGCGGCTGAATGGACTCTGTGCCTATGTGCAAGGCCCAACGGCCGACACACACACACACACTCGTAAAACGCAGACGACGCGTCTCGACGTCGACGTCGCTGTCGCTGTCGACGACGCAGCCGAGACAAGTTTCGTCCTTTTGGCTTCGTTTTGCGTTTCTTTTTTGCGCTCCTTTTTGTTGGCCTGCGTTGCCAAGGGTTTCCTTTGTTCACACAAGCCAAGCTACACCCCCTCCCCCCTCTCTCACTCTTGCTCCCTCCACCCTACATCGCACTCAAGTCTGTTGCACTCACGACCCCACGACGACGACGACGACGACGCCGCCTAATGACTAACGGACACTTTTTTTTCAGCTACACACACACACACACACACACATGCACTGCGTTACACTTGCTGCTCCCCCTCCCCCCACACCATACTATTGTTGCCTGCCCTTCGCTTTGCCTAAAAAAAAAAACACCGTTCTGTGTGTGTTTTGCATTTTTTGTTTTGCTCGTTTTGTTCGTTGCGTTTTCGGCCGCTGTCAGCGTCGCACACTTGTGACGTCGACGTCGACGCTGGCAGCGACATCGCTGCGTTTTGCTCTTTGGCGCTCTCGCTCTCTCTGAATGCAGTTTGCCAGCCAAAAGAGAGCGTGTGTGTGTGTGTGTGTGTGAGTGAGACTGCGAGACTTTTGAGTGTGAGTGCGAGTGCAAGAGGGAGAGGAAGAGGGATAGAAAGTGTGCTCCTTTAGCAACATGTTGCGCGGCAGCATTTATTTGCATTTATTTTAATTAGATGCGTGACAAATGTGAAGAGTGTGGAGGGAAGGAGAAGGGGGAAACAGGGTTGCCACCAAATTTGTTTTTATGAATGCAATGAAGTGTGTTGGTGGAGAGGGGGGGGGGGATGCGCTGTCAATGTTAATGAACTGAGGCGAAAAAGTTTACGGGGAAGAAGCAGAGGGGAAAGCGGGATTGTGAAGGATTTTTTGGCAAAATAATAATAATAATATTTCTACAATCTTTGTGGTGAGAGAAAAAGCGAAAGCAGCAGCAAGCGAAGGATGCGTATGTGTGTGAGTGTGTGTGCAAGCGAGAGCAAAGCTAAGACACACACACACACACAAACTTATTCTTAGAGAGTTGTCTCAAGGCTGCCGCAGGACAAACAACGGCAAATGGGACAAACAAAGTGCAATTGGCAACTACTAAAAACATTATGCTCACAATAAATATTGCGCCATCTCTCTCTATCTCTCTCCCTCTCTCTCTCTCTCCCACTTTTTAAGAGACTTCGCTGCTCTCACCCCAAACTAAGGTCACAAAGTTTTTCGACTTAAGATTGACACAGAAATCTAAAGAAAAACACAAAATGTGTAATAAAGAATTCAAATGAAAATTTGTACTCTAATTTCAAGCGATATAATAATCTAAGATATAATATAATATAATATAATATAATATAATATAATATAATATAATATAATATAATATAATATAATATAATATATAATATAATATAATATAATATAGTATATGTTCTATTACATCTTAGATTATAATATCGCTTTAAACTAGACCTAATATAAAAACTACATTAATCTAATAATAAATTAAATATATAGAATAATATAATAATAATACAACATATCGGATATATCTAGTAGATAGATTAGTATAAATATTTTTTGAATTTAAAAGAACTTATTATATCATAAACATTTAAACAAATCTATAAATATTTGTTGTATTTAAAAAATTAAATAAATAAAAAAGAAAAAGAACGAAAAAAATTCAATTAGTTGTTCGATTTTATTTTTTATAAGTTTGTAGAAAACAATCAACTATGAAATATTCGTAAATTTGAAAAGAGATTCTAGAATATTATATAATGCAAAGTTTTATAATAACTTTTATTTCTATGAATTATATATTTATAAAAAATCATTTATTTTTACAAATTTGTAGGGTTTTTAAACATTATGTCCAATTTTTGTGATTTAAGAAAACAAGTAAATTATTAGTTTTATTTTATTACCAACATTTTTAATGGAGCAGACGTATGAGAGGAAATGCTATTTTCGTATTATTCTTTGTTTTTTTATTTAGTGAGGGAATTATATAATTTAAATATAAATACATAATTCAACAAGCATGAAATGAAAAAAAATTGTGAAGTATTCTATTTTTAATTGTGATGATGAATGAATATAAACTAAGTATCTAAGTAACACTGATAACATTATAAGAATTATAAAAAAAAAGTTATTAAATTATAACTATTTTAAGATTATATAAATTCGCTGATAAAATAATGATGACTGGTCTATTATTATTATATTTGACATACAAAATATTTGTTATATCAAGATTGCTATATTTGTTTCCCAATTATTTGTAACCTAAATTTAAACTCAAACATTAATATAGTATATATATTTAATTTCAAATTATTCTTAAAGACTAAAATAAAGTTCGAAAGCAAAGTTTGATATATACATACATATATATATATAATGAATTTTGTTAAGAAATACAGAACAATAAAGAAGTAATTGTATAAGAATCGAAGTTAAATCGTTAATATAAAAATTGAAATTTACTAAAGTTTCATGACTAAATAAATGACTATAATATATAAAATGACTATTGGAAAATAATAGAATTATTTTTATGAATGATATAGAAAAAAAGTTAGAAACATTTTTGAAGCAGCCATGTTAAAGTTGAGTTTTAAAACATTGTAAAATTATTATTGTTCTTAGATCTTTTTTAAATTTAGGTATATGTTATTTAGTTTTAGTTAGGTATATTCTTTAAGTTAACTGTATTACTTTATAATGATTATGTATTCTTTAGTAATTTTTTTTTATTTTTTTTCATAATTGAGTTTAAAAACTTTGTAGAAATGATATTTTGTGTTTAGACTGATTTTAAAGTTTAGGAATATATTTTGAAACTTGAAAATCGATCTAAAGACAAAAGATCAATAACAACTAAAAAAAAAAAAATATTACTAGAATAAAAGAAAAAGAAGCATTAAAAAGTATTTCATAAAAAGCAAATACTAATTAATAATATAGTTTATAACTAATGAAAGTTCTGTAAGAATTAGGCATGATAAATATTCGTGATTGGCTAACCTAAAAATCGAGTCAAGAGTGCATCACATAATTTAACACGTTGCACACATTGCAGGCAGCAAGCAAAGCACTTAACCTCAACCTCAACTAGCGGCCACAGCAAAAGCAACAACAACAGAAATAACGGGCCAGCCACCCTCATAGATAAGAAGGGGAGGAAAAAAAATGCAATGTAAACTGCGCCATATTGAAAACTGTCAGCCATTAAAATTTATAGAAATGTGCGAACACACTGTGGCGCCGACAGCGACAGCGACGGTGACGGCGACGTCGCGTCGACAGCAGCGCCTAAAATGCGTGCAGTTAAAACACGAACAACAGCAACAACAAGAATAAGAATAAGAAGCAAAAAAAGGAAAAGAAAAAGAAGCAGATCAGCTGCTGCCGCGTAGTAGTAAAAAGTTGTAAAAGCAGCTGCAAGCGATTCAAGAGCAAATAAAGGTCGCCCAACAGCTGCGTAGAGCAGCGCTGCCTGCAGCTGCAGCGCTGTAGTAATACTATAGTAGTAGTGTAGTAGAAGTCGCAGCAGCAGCGGCAGCAGCAGAAGTTGAGCGCAGTTAAAATGTAATGCGCGCATTCGGTTCGCTAGCTCTCGCTCTCTTGCTCTCTCTCATGCACACACACACACACTCGAAGGGATTGGGCAGAGTGAGACGAAGGCGAGAGTGCAAGAGTCAGTCGACTCGTACTCTCTGTGTATGTATGTATGTGTATGCATGTGTGTGAGTGTGAGGAGTGGGCTGGGTTTTTGTGTGTTGGCTAACTAGTCGCCCAGCCTAAAAGCAGATCGCATGTGTGTGAGTGTGTGTGCGAGAGTGTGAGTGGCCTGCACATGGCTGCTGTTGTTGTTGTTGTTGTTGGTTTGCTTTTAGTTGCGAGGCTCGTTTTTGTATGTGCGATGGCTTGTGCGTCCATTGGGCATTGCACATGTGTGCATGTGTGCATACGTGAGAGCTTATATGTATGCATGTATGCATGCATGTGTGTGCGTGTCGAGCCAAAGCCAAACCTCTCTCCTCTGCTGCTGCCCAATGGCCTGCTGCGGGGGGCGTTGAAACGCATAAATGTTGATTACACACAAATTGACATTTTTCTTTTTCAAAATTGTTGTTGTTTGTTTTTTTTTGGTGTGTGTGTCGGGCAGCGCGGCGGGGGCGTGTGTTAAATGCGCGCCTATGTTTGGTCAGCACTGCACTTGTTGTTGTTTCCTCTTCTTCTTCTTTCACTTCTCTTTCTCCCCGTTGTTGTTGTTGTTGTATTGGTTCAATTGCAAATGACCAAACAGAGGGACGCAATGTAGATATATTTCGCATATGTGAGCGTTTACTTTTTGCTTCTTCTTCTTTGTATGTGTATGTTTCTCTCTCTCTCTCTCTCTCTCTCGCTCGTTGGCCGTTATGCGACATTTGAAACAAGTGCATGAGCTGATAGCGTCGACAGCGACGTCAACGTCAGCGTCAACGTCAATTGCTCAAATGTCAACGAATATAGCCAAAAAGTTTTGTTTTGTTTTATTTTGTTTGCATTTAATATTTTTTCCTTCTATGGCAAAAACAACAACTAAATTGAGAAAACCGAAATTTTGAATAAAATAAAAGTTGCATGCTTATTGTTAGAATTTTGTTTATATTCAAAATATGTGCAACAACAAAAATTCATAAAATTAAAAACTTTTTCGAATACTATTTTGTAATATATTTTTTTTGCATATTATCTAATTGAGACTAATGTAATTCAAAATCTAATAAAATAAAAGTAAATAATAAAATAAAATTAAATAAAGTCAAAAAGGTCGTTGGAAACGAATGTCCGCTTAAGAGAGGTGTCCGTTAAGAGGATTTCACTATTCATTTTGTTTACAGAAATATATTTATATTATTTGTTGTTATAATTTTTACACCCAATTTTGACATAATTTAACAAATTCATTTGATAATAAATTTGTCATTTGTAACACTTAAATTGGTAAATTAATAAATCATAAATTTCATGCAAATGATATGTATTCTTTATAAACTTTATTATTAAAAATTATTATTAAAATTTCAATACAAATTTATAATAATATCAATGTCATTTGAACTTACACCTTCTCTACTAAGCGAAGCATAATACGTTCAATAACACACATGCAAATAAATAAATTAATTGGTATAAAAAGTAATAACTTTTTGGGCTACATTTTGAATTTCAAATAAAAAACATAAAACAAATCGAATTGGAGGAACGATGTTCGAATTGGACTTCTTATTTGGTCAATCAACCTGCAAATTCTTCTAATTGGCATGCCGCGCAACGTAGCTAAAGCTGACTGCTGGCAAACTCACGGCGACAGCATGTCAAAAAGCTGCTTGCTACAGAGCAAACGCATGTCTGGCTGTTGATTGCGCCCAGTATTGCCAGCACAATCATGTGTTCTATATGTGTGCAGACAATATATAACTTTGCTTTTAAGTGTAGAATATTAAAAATATATGTTAAAAAATCAGCTTTTACTAGAAAAACTGATATTTTATTTTAAAATGTAGTATTTATCTAGTAATGAGCGCAGAAAGTTTATTTTCTCATGCTTCGTGGTATCTGGCAACCCTGCGGCATTGAAACAGCGGCTCACACGCATACAATACAGGCAAAAAAACGCAACACACCAACAGCACCAACACAAACAAAGCGCGTATAGAAAGAAATTTTTTTCCAACGTTCATAATTTGCGTGGAGCTGGGGAGCTGTCGAAGCTGCAAGAAAACAAGACAAAAACAAAGAAAATACGGCGAATATTGTGAAGAAATTTGTAATAAAAAAAAAATTCGCAAAAATAAGTGGTAAATACTTGTGCACAATTATTGTTTTCTTACTGTTTGTTTGTGTGAGAGTGTGTGTGCGTTTCTGTACGGTGCAAGTGCAAAAACAACAACAGGGCACAACGCAGAAGAAGAAGCACGTACAGTAGCAGCGCATTGACGAAAATAATACGCCTTCTTAAATATCTGTGTGTGTGTGTGTGTGAGTGTCTGATTATAGGTAAGCGTGTGTGTGTGTTGTTTTTGTTGGTGCACTTCAAACTTCAATTGCTGAATGTCAAATTTTACACTGTGTGTGTGTGTGTGGCATATTAATTTGCTTAATCGTGTTTGCATTAGCATTGCATTTATAATTTCTTCGCTTTGTTATTGATTTTTCGAGCAACGTGCGTGACAAATGTGCTTGCTCTCCCCCCCCCTCCCACTGCCCAGCTACCGTATGCTCCAAGTGTGTGTGCGTATGTGTGTAGCGGCTTTTGCTGCGTGCGTGTGTGTGTGTCTGTGTGTGACACTAGCGCGCTTAAGAAATCGATAAATTTTTAAATAATGTATACAATGGAAAAATGTTAAACACACAAACAAAACAACAGCAACAACAACAACATTCCGCATGTCAACACCTGAAACAGCAGCAGCAACAATAACAATAACAACACTAAAATCCTGTTCTTGTTGTTTTTGCTATTTGTTATTATTCGTGTTTGCATTTTGGCAGCTTTCTGGAATTTTCTTTCCGCTGCATTCCATTGATTGTTGCTGTTGTTCTTCTTCCTCTTGTTGTTGTTGTTGTTGCTGTTCTTGTCGGCATTTGTGTACAGTGGTGTCCATCATATTAGTCTCTAGAAGCTTTTAGCGTGACGTCTGCGAGTCTTGCGAAATTGAATTTATACCCTGTTCAGATTAATGACAAGGTGTATTAAGCTTAAAGAGTGAAAGGAGTTTTATTCGACCTTATCATGTATAAAGTATTCTTTATCAGTATAGTTATAATAAGCATAGTTGACTTATAGAAGATTATCCGTTCTTTCATTTGAGTGCTTGGATACTAGAGATCATAAAAGTTATATACATATACATACATATACTCTAAATATGCTAGGAAGTTTTTTGTATTCATTATGTAGTTGAAATCTATATTTGAAAAGTCAATGGACCCATTAAAGATGATAAATAAATTGATAATTAATAAATTGAATAAATTGATAAATAAAATCTGTAATAAGGAATACTTTTATGCCGATAAGTCGATAATCACATTAAATGAGATAAATAAATTACTAAAATCTATAGTAAAGAATACTTGCATGCCCTGTTATTGTAGATTTGCTTTTAATTGCTATTTTTCCTGGGGTTTTTCTATATGTATTCAGAATGAAAGGATCTCCTTATTTCTTAATGAAGTTTGAATTGAAGTTTACTAATTAAAACCGATGAATTCCAGTTAATTTAAAGAGTATTTGCATCAGTTGTGAAAGAATTCAATATAGCTGCTGCAAAACTTTAATATACAGGGTATATTTCGTCAATAGTATATCTGAGTTTTATAGGTTTTCAATAGTTTCTTGTGATTTGTTAAGTATTCTATAGCGAAAAAACTTGTCAAAAGTTATTTTAAAATTAATATTACTAAATCTAAATTGCTTAGGCTTTACAAAAAGGGTATCTTGTAGTGTTGCATCTCGACTAAGACTTTCTTACTAGTTTTTGATTTTCTAATTAGTTCAATTTGTTGCTCTTCTAGTAATGTTTTTAGCAAAACATCTCTGTTAATTTTGATATCATATTAATGAAACTGACAATATTTTTATATTTTTTGCTTCAAAAATAGTTAATACAACGACACTATTTTGGTAATTTTTCTAAGGAAACTTGTAATTATTAGAGTCATAATTTATCTTGTTCGTATTTTAAGTCTTTGTTATAAACGTAACTTTTTATTGCATCTTTGGCTTGCCAAAAATTTGGAATACAGCAAAGCTTAGGGTATTATTTAGTCACCATACTAAATGTAATTGATAGGAGTATCTATCTTAGATATCATACAGAATTGATAGAGCTGACTTAAGTAATTAATTTGTTTAAATTTGCATTACTAATTTACTAAGTTGAACTCTGTGAATTCAGTAGAATATTCAGTAGTCGAACTTTGTAAATCAATATTAAATATTTGCCGGGTATACAAAAGTCGGTCAAGTTGCAAGTGGAAGAGCACTTGAACTTGTTGCCGCATTTGTTTTGATATGCAAATGGCCAACAAACTGCAAACAATTTAATTGTGTGCAATTATAGACTCGACAGACACAGACGAGACACACACACACACACACACACACACACACACTTGCACACACACACACATACAGCAGTTTGAGGCATTTGAATCTGCATCTCTTGAATTCGCATTTGTATCTTGTAGCTGCAATAAAATGCAGCAGCGAAAACTTTTTGCCATTTGTGGAAAGTGAAAGTCGCAACAGCAGCAGCCAAAGAAGGTGCATGCCACGTGTACCTGCCACAACCCAACCACACACACACGCACACATACATATAAAGAGAGTCTTGCGTCCTTGAAACATTCGCAGAACAAGAACAACAACAACAAGCACAACTTTGTCTAACCTAAGCTTCTTCTCAGCAACTCAACATTTTCCCCGCTTTTTCCACTCCTCTCTCCACTCTTCTCTTTTCTTCTCTTCACTTTCAGAACAGTTCAACCAGCAGCAGCCGAAGAAGAAGAAGAAGCAGCAACAGCATGTCCAGCTTGCCACGTCGCATCATCAAGGAGACACAACGTCTGATGCAGGAACCGGTGCCGGGCATCAATGCGATACCCGATGAGAATAATGCCCGATATTTCCATGTGATTGTCACCGGACCGAATGATTCGCCATTCGAGGGTGGGGTCTTTAAGCTGGAACTCTTTCTGCCCGAGGATTATCCGATGTCGGCGCCCAAGGTGCGTTTCATCACAAAGATCTATCATCCGAATATCGATCGCTTGGGTCGCATCTGTCTCGATGTGCTCAAGGATAAGTGGAGTCCAGCTCTCCAGATTCGCACCATTTTGCTCTCCATCCAGGCGCTGTTGAGTGCCCCCAATCCCGATGATCCGCTGGCCAACGATGTTGCCGAATTGTGGAAGGTCAACGAGGCCGAGGCCATTCGCAATGCCCGTGAATGGACTCAAAAGTATGCGGTCGAAGACTGAATTTTGAAATGAGAGATACGATGATGAAGTGGAGAGGAAGTAGAGGGGGATACTAGGGAAGGGGAGGGCGGGGGATTGAAATGAATGTGAAACATCAAGAAATTGATTTAATCGTATTATATATATATATATTTTATTTTTTTTTTTTGCTGGGCGGGTTTTTCTCTCACGTTGTAAAGATAAAATGATTGTAAGCGAAAAGTATATAGAACTCAGATGCATTGTTTTATACAGGCAACCCAACAACAACAATAATAACAACAAACATTTATAATAAAAGAAACAAAAAAAAGAGTAACCTAAACTATGATAATTATTATGATATTAGCAACATTGCTCGTACATAAATTGACTGCTTTAAACAACAGAACCACGAAGATGAAGATGAAGAAACATCCGTTCAATACATATAATATGATTATTATCGCATTTCTGACTTTCAGATTCAGATTTCCTGATTTTCAGATTGTGGTTGTGTGTTCTCTGGGGTCCTCAGCTTTTTGATCAATCTATGTACGACATGTTTGAATAACATGATTAAGAAACGAGCCTTTTATGGAATTAGTACTTTACATCATACACGTAATAACTAATATATATGTATGTATATATACACACAGATATATATATATATTATATAAGTAATAATAAAAGCGAAATCAAAATCAAATCAACAAGTGACTTTCTTTTTATTGGGATTGGGAAATAAAGTGTTCTCACAGAAAACTTGAACTTTTCATCTTTTTCAGTATAATATTTATGATTCCAAAGATTTTAAATGCGAACGCAAAATTGAAGAAATATCTGGTATATTTGGCACTCTATGGTATATTTTTAATGTATCAATATACCAAATATAGCATGCGGTATATTTTAATATTAATATCTGGTATATTTGGCACTCTATGGTATATTTTTAATGTATCAATATACCAAATATAGCATGCGGTATATTTTAGTATTTTTGTGGTATATTTTAATATTAAGACCGAACAATATATATTTAAATTTGTTACAGGTTTGAAATTTTTTTGGAAGTAATTGAAATTATTTTGATATTAATACTTTTTATTAGAGTGCTTTAATATAATTTAATAAATATATTTTTAAAACATAAAAGCAACACGAAAACAATAAAAACAGACTACATGGCGAAAAATAAAAGATCTCTTTGAATTTATAAGAAATAATTGTAATAATAATAAAATTGGATATTTCATATTTTTAGAAAGTAATAAAAATACATTTTGAAAAATTAAATCGAAAGCAAAAAATTTCTTAGAATTGTTAAAGTATCTTATAAATTAAATATCGATAAAAAAGGGTTTTCAAAATTGAATAATTTGTTGGCATAAATTTCGTGAAATTTGTAATAGAATTTGGAGAACAATTTAAATAATATAAATAAGTAGAGAAGACATTGAAATATGGAAAACGATCCGAGCTTAGAATTTAAATGCAACGAACATCTGTTCCACAGAGTTTAAATATGTCTTAAAGCTAATTAAGAGAAGTACGAAAAATAAAATGCTTTAAACCGCTTTAGGATTTAGATATTTGAATCCATTAAAATTCAATAGAAAAAAAAGATAACTTTAAACAGTTCAATTAAATGCGAAGGAATTAAAAAATGATTTTGACCATCTTAAGAACAATATGTAATATGTTTTTTTTTTGTCAAACAAAAAAAAAGAAAGGGTAGAATATGTTAGTATTTTCCAAAAATGAGTTAAGAACAATAAAACTCGAAAAACTAACGAGTTTCTTTGAAACTCTTCAGTTAAAAGTCAAAGAAGTTCATTTAAAGAATTTTTTGTGTAATTTTTGAGAAATGTTTAAAATATTTTAGAAAAGAATTTAATCAGCATTGCTCTTTAAAATACGATAGAAATTTGAAAACTCGAAATAAGAAAAATACTTCTATATAGGAAATTTTTGAGAAAGACAGTTTCTGTAGTTTGGAATTTATGAAGAATTAAGAAAGATTATTGATTAAATGGTATTTTAGGTAAATTTAAAGACATGCATAACATAATAAGAATACATTTTGAAAAATAAAATCGAAGGTAATAAATTTCATAGAATTGTTATAGTAACTTATAAATGAAATATCAATTGAATAATTGAATAATTGAATAATTTGTTCTTTGTACTTCTATGTAGAAAATTTGAAGAAAAAAAGTAGTTTGGAATTAATGAAGCATCAAGGAAAATCGTTGATATTATTGATATTGATAATATTCTAAGTAAATATAGAAAAAAGGTTTTTTATGATGTGGGATCAATGAGATAATAAAAAATAATTTTGTTGAATACAATAGTTTGGTATTTTCTTGTATATTTTGGAGAAAAATAGAGTCAAGGATGTGTGACAAATGCAACTCCCAAATGCGCACGTATCTGGACAGATAGATAGATATATTCCGTATATAGATGGATGGATGGATGGATGGAGAGCTGTGGCTGTGTGTTCACCTGAAATTTGCATTGTCTCTGCAGAATGTGGCAGCTGGCTGGCTGGCAGAGGATGACGATGTCCTCTGAGTGCAGTTGTCAATCATTTTGGAGGCGTGGGTGGCGTTTTTCCATTTCGTTGTCTCTGCGCTCCACTAGTTTATTTTTTTGTTGTGTTTTCCCTGGGAGAGAGGGAAGGGAGAAGGGGGGAAAGGGCAGCGGATGTGGATGCGGATGGCAGGATTAAACCCTTTTTTATGGGGTGGCCAAATTGTTGGCCACACCCCGAGCCGTTAGCATGTGCCTGCTGATTGGATGCGCCGCGTCCTATGCGTCTCCCCTTCTTCTTCTTCCTCTCTTCCTCACTCCTCCGCCTTCGCCCCCGTCCCCGTCTCCCTATCAATCGTTGTTGTTGCTGTTTTGCTCCTCGAGGCTGTTGCACGTCAGGCTTTAGCTTTTGCTTTGGCTTTAGCTTTGGCCCAGGCTGGGCAGTCAAATGTCGAACCTAACGACTTTTTTTTTTGTTTGTTTTGTTTTGGTGTCCACTTGTTTTCTCTCTCTCTTTCACTCGCTTTTGCTTTCCCTGTCTTGCTGCTGCTCTTTCGACCGTGATGTATTTTTTGTGTTTTTTTTTTTTTTTTGCTCTATTCTCTCTGCACTATATTCCTTTTTATACCGGCTACCGAAAGAGTTGAGAAGAGTTGTACTATAATTTGTCATTTAAATTACAATAATAAAGTCTCTAAAATATTATAATATCACAACAAAAATAAAGAATTTATTGCCACGAAGAGAGAATTGATAAAAAATCAACTTAATTCTTAAGTCTATCTCTTCTAACGATCTAATTTACTTATAAAATATATAAATTCTTAAACTATTAATATATCACAAATAAATGAAAAAAGACTTGGTTTTTAAGTTTGTCTCTTCTAACGATCAAAATTACTTTTGGTTGAAATTATAATCTACATTTTTATTTATAATGTTAGTCTTTAAATACTTTACAAATATCTATAATATTACTTCATTGAACATTTTTTAAAATATTCTTTGAATTTGTATAATTTTGTCATTATACCTTTTTTGTATTATAAGTTTCATTGCTTTTTAAATTTGTTGATATATTTTTATTAGTAAATTCCGAAGGAAATTAAAGATGATTAAAAACAGGTCTTTGAGTTTTACATATTTTGGTATTATACCATTTTTTTTTTGAAATAGAAATTTATATTCGATATTTTAAGAAACAATAATAATAACTTCCGAACTACTTTTCAAATGTGATATTAAAATAAAAACGAATGTAATTTTCGTATTTTTAAATTTCTTGATTTATTTTTATTAGTAGGTCCAAAGGATCAATTAGATATTAATAAAAGAACGCTACGAGTCAATGCCAAGTTTGGGCATTTCTATTAAAAAGAATTCGTACCTTTGGGCGAAATTCTTTTTTTAAACAGGTCACACTATAATCATTATATATGTAAAATATATGCACATATATAATATTTTAGTTCAAGCAATATTATTACATATTTTTAAGTGTTGTTTAAACTGCAATTTGATGTTACAAAATTTGATTATGATTATTATTGCTTGGTAGTTATTTAAGACATTAGTTTTTTAAGGCTATGGTCACACTCATTGGTTTTGTATAACCTTAAATTGCCAACTTCAAGATGAGAATCGAACTTAAAAGTTAATTCTATGTTATATTTATTTATTTAACTTCCTTATGATTTAAATATGAGCTTTGGCTTGAATGAGTTTTGTATTATTATGGTGCTTTTTTGCTCTACAGGTTCAACTACTTAATAACTACGAAATATCTTTATTCTTTATTTATATAACTTGTTGTAAAGCAGCCTGAATTTGAGTACCGGGTATTCCATAGTCGAGCACGCCTCGAGTGTTGCTTTCTAACGTGTTGTCTCCATGTTCAGTTCCGCATATAGCTTTTTATCGCATTAGACTCTCTCTCTCTCTTTCTCTATAGGAGTCCGAAATGTTCAACGCATATGCAGAGTGCAACCTCAAGGGGGTTGCCAGAAGGGTACAGAAGGGGTAGGCGGAGGGAGAGGGGGAATGGGGTCAGGTGTTGGCGTTGAGGTGAGCATTTTTATCGGCAGCTGCCGCATTTTGTGTGTGTATGTGTTTGAGTGTGTTGTGTTTGCATAGACAAAGGCGAGGCCGTGCTACGTCTAGGCGCCACACTCTCTCTCTCTCTCTCTCTCTCTCTCTTACTCTGTCTCTCTCTCACTCTCCCTCTCTTTGAGGCATGGGCTTGGCCATGGCCAGCAACTGGCCAGCTATTAATCGCGTTTGCTTCTGCAACATCATCTGAGTGTGTGGCACCTGCTGCAGGCCAAAGACAAAAACCCAGTCGACTGTTGCCCCTTCCTCCTCCTCCTCCTCCTCCTCCCTCTTGTGGCAAGATAAGGCTTCGATCTCTTGTTGCTGCCACCTTGCATGATTTATGCGACAATTGTGCGTTGCACTCATCATACTTAATTCGTAGCGTTCGTTACGTTATCAGATCTTCGCGTTGCTAAAGCGTTGCGCTCTCTTATCTTATCTTCTTCAAAGCCTTTGGGCTTTGCTTATCAACAGCCCAAAACTGGTTGTTGTTGGCTGTTAGCCAACTTAACTTTGCCTAATTGCCCAAAATCATGAGCCATTTGCCTCGCTTTACGACTCTGAAACAACTTGCCAGCAACATTGTGAAGCACAGCAGAAGTAAAAGCTTAAAAGCTTTATCAAACTTATTCCGGAAAGCACATTTGCTTACAGAAATTAATCGCGCTGAAAGCACATTTTGTACTTATTTTTTTATATACGAAATTTCAATATTATAATTGAAAATTTTAGCATTTGAAATATGCGCATTAATTGGAAAAACTATTAAGTAAAAGTTTCTTTCAAAATTTAAAAATATGTTTTATTTTGCATAGTCTAGTAAATTAGATTTCTTTAAAAAGTTTTCAATCTAAAATTCATTGTTTTTCAAGAATATTTCTTTAAAATCAAGATATGCAATCTACATTTCAATTGAAAACTGGTTCAATAATACAAATAAATAATACAAAGTAATCGTATAGTAAAACGAATATTTTGTAATAGAATTGAAGCTTTTGATTGATTCTTCATTTGTTTTGGACTTTAATGTTTTAACTTTTAATCTAAAGAAATATTTCATCATCAATGTGATATTCATTTTAATTTTTTGTTCTACACTACATTTATAGAATTGTTGTATAAATAAAAGTATAAAGCTTACAGATGACAACAGTAAATGCAAAGATGCTTTTGGTTTAAGCGATAAAATTTCGGCTTGAGGCAGTACAATTCATCCTTGAACAAAAATATGCATCACAAATTTGAGTCGTGCAAAAATCAGAACTATGTAAAATGCTTTTGATATGTCTAATGTAAACAATTTAATAATTTAAATTAGAGTATAGAGCTTTTCGCTAGTGAGAGCACATAGGTAGAGGCTTTCGTCTAAATAAGAGTAAAGTGTTTCTGCAGAAGCACATTTAAAGAAGCTTTTACTAGCGAAAGCACATATACAAAAGCTATCACTAGCGAAAACACATAGACAGAAGCTTTCATCTAAATAAGAGTAGTGTTTCAGCAAAAGCACATTTAAAGAAGCTTTCACTAGCGAAATCACATATACAGAAGCTTTCACTAGCGAAAGCACATATACGGACGCTTTCGTCTAAGGACAAGTAAAGTGTTTCTTGCTAACAAAAGCACATTTAAGAGGAGCTTTCACTAGCGAAAACACATTTAAAGAAGCTTTTCTTAGCGGAAGCACATTTAAAGAAGCTTTAACTAGCGAATAGAAATAAGCTTTCGTCTACCGAAGAGTAAAGTGTTTCTTGCTGACAAAAGCACATTAAAGAGAAGCTTTCACTAGTGCAAACCCATATACAGAGGCTTCCGCTTTAGGCGATATGCATTAAGCTTTAAGCTTGTTGCAATAAAGTTGCACTTCCGTTACATGCGTTATCGTTTAAGAGACTGCAACTCTGTCGATCTTGAGCTGCTTGAATCGCTGCTTGGCTGGATAGCTGGCTCGATGGCTGGCTGGCTGTCAAAACTAAACAAGTTTTGGCCGTAATCCATTTGGGAACAATCAAGTTGCATGTATCTGCAAGATACGCGTACTAACAACAAGATACACGAGATACAAGGCGAAGTGTATGTAGTATAAACTGCTGAAATTATCCACAAGAACAACAATTTGGACGTGTTGTCTGTGCGCTTCAAATGATCCGATGGCAAACCAAATAAACAATACATGAAGCGCAGCCATATACATCTACTATCAACGTACATATTTGCTATATATATCATATATATATATATATTTGATATATGTGTGTGTGTTCGCTTAGACTGCAGACAGTTTTTGCTTTTGGCCAAAACAAAATGCCCAAAACGCTGCAATGGGTGCGAGTTCTCTTTCTAGCTCACACTATCTCCCTCTCTCTTTCACATACCTCATCTCTCTCTCTCTCTCTCTCTAGCTCTGGCTCTGTGTTTGTGCCTTGGTTCTGCTGCATCCTTGTGTGCTCGTCCATTCGCACAAAACCGAAACAAATAATTGATGAAACAGCAAAGCGCACGTAGGGATTTTCGAGCCGTCCTCTCTCTCTCTCTGTCTCTCTCTCTCTCTCACTCTGCCACACCCACTCCGCCTCGTGGCGCAGGCAGGCAGGCAGGCCGTGCAGCAAGTTGTGTGTCCGTGTCCGTGTCGGTGTCCTGCGACCAGCTGCGTCTGCGAAGCCGCCTGGAGACGCATGACGTTGCCCACATGCGACGTTAAGTACATGCCACATGCCACATGCCGCACACACAAACTCTATATATGTATATATATTTATATGTATATATATTCCTGTACGTGCGCACTTATCGATTTTCTGCTTCAAAAACTCAAATGTGAAATGCGCCCAAAGCGCCAACCGAAGCTGCTCAACGGTCGCCTGGTCACACTGTCTGTCCGTCTGTCTGTCTGTCCGTCCGTCTGTCTGTCTGTTGGTCGTTCGCTCGCTCGCTCGCTTAAGCTCCACTAAAAACCCAACAGACTAACCCACACCCCTCTCTCCAGTCCCGCACTCCACGCTGGATAGCAGACAGACAGCCCCCAAAAATGGGGCCTTGCCTCAGCCTCGCATAGGCGTGACTCGTAGGCGAAGGACGCTCCACGTCCCGTTACCGTGTTAACGCATAGCACAAGGCAACAACACACACACACACACACACACACACACTCACACACACACACACTCACACACACACACACTCGCACACACACATTGGGACACGCACACACGGAGAGGACAAAAAACGTTGATGGCCAGCAAAAAACTTTTATTTCAACTCAATTTTTCTGCAACACACGAACCAAAAGAGCCCCAACAACAACAACAACTACAACAACAACAACGACAACTACATTTGCAACGACATGTGAAATAAGAAGAAGAAGCAGATGAGCTAGCGTCATAACACTATTTGGAGAGCATGCTCAACTATGAGATACCCCTTACTACATGCAAAAATCGATATTATTTATTGTAATTATTTAGTATAATATTAAATTAAAAGTTAAGTTAATATTAATAAAAATAAGTAAATCAATAAATGTATTTTCAATGATGTAAGGTCACACTGTACTTGTTGTAAAGATAAATAACAATAAATAAGTAAATTGATGAAATAATGTTCAGTAATATACGGTCATACTGTATTTTCTGTAATGGTAAACAACAATATGATATAATATTCAACAATATACGGTCACACTGTATTTTTTCATAACACTATTTGGAGAGCATGCTCAACATTGAGATACCCTTTACTACATTAAATTTTTCAACATTTTTTCAACCATTATTATATCGACTTTTTTAATTCGACTTTTAAATAACAATAAATAAGTAAATTGATGATATAATATTCAACAATATACGGTCACACTGTATTTTTGCATAACGCTAAAGGCAGAGCATACTCAACATTGAGATACCTTTTAACACATTAATAATATTTTTTGTAATTATTTAGTATTAAATTCAAAATCTGTTTACTAAAATAAGTGTGTCCAGTAAATACCAATAAATAAGTAAATTACTAAATTTATATTCAATCATATATGGTCACACTTTATTTTTCTAGACTATTGAAAATACTTACTATGCTGAGCATTAAGTCAAATTTTATTAGAATGCAAGTCAATAATTTTAAACTCACTGATTACAAACGTATCGAAATTTTATATAATAAAAGTATCATATTATATTTATTGAAATGAAATTTTAGTTAGCTTTTATTTGATTAAGTTAATTGTTTTGTTAAAATCCAAATACGAGCATATCTTAAATAAATTACATTATTATAATAAATATAATATATTATTTTATATTTTGAAATTGATTTATTTAACTCTTATACAATTCTTAAATAAGCATTTTTGTATATAATTTATATAGTCATATTTATGCAATAATAGTATATCATAATTTCAATTTTAATTTAACCCGAAATATATTTGAAATATCTTCTTAATGTTAATGCACCAAAAATTAGTTTGATTTAATTATAACTTTTAGATATTATTAATTTCTTAGATTATACATTTTTGATTTATTTTATTGAATAAAAATATAAATTATAACTTTTAGATATTATTAAATTGTTAAATTATATATTTTTATTTCATTGATTATATTGTTTTATTTGAATTATTTTTCAAATAGAAATTCCAATTTCAAACCCTAATTGATCAAAATAAAACTAATTTATATAGTTCAGTAATGCTGTACAAATATTAATGTTGCATACTGATGTGTAAGCTTTAAGGAATTTCAATTTTAGTGTGATTAATCTTTACTTGGAAACAATCATTTAAAATTAAAGATAAATAACTAAACGAATATTTCCACTTCAACTAATTTGAATATTAATCAATTATATTTTGTTTTAAAAAGTAAATCAACATGTAGATAAATTGTGAACATGTATTTTTATTAATTAAATTTTTTTTTTAATTTTATTTTTTGTATTGTATAATTTTTTTTATATTTTTTATTTTTTGTTGCATTTAGTTTATGTATTTCATTTAATTTTAATGATGGTCATGGTCAAACAATTAACTTTGCTAATTGAAAATTAGGTAATAAAAACTTTAAAGTATTTTATGGTTGTAAATATTAGTTTAAATACTTTCATTAGAAATTAATAATTTAAAATTAGGTAATAAGAACTTTAAAGAATTTTATGGTTGTAAATATTAAGTTAAATACTGTCATTGGATATTAATAATTACAAATTAAGCACAATAATTTAATAAATATTTTCTTCTTATCAATTTGCTAGTAGTGATTTGATAAACAATAATAATAATTATAATTGTGTTATTACAACGAAGCCACTTCGCTTGAAGTTCGTTGTTGAGGTTAGGTTATTGCAACTCTCTCTTTCTCGCTTGCTCGCATTTAATTGAATTATTTATAGTTTTGGGATGCGAACACTTGACTCTAGTTGATACCCTAACTTTCGAGGGGTATGCATTTAATAGTAGCAGCTGTCCATGTGCATGTGTCTGTGTGTGTAAACGTGTGTGTGCGGAGTGTGTGTGTCAAGTGTGTGTGAGTGTGCGTTAAATGCGTTCGCTGCACATACGAAAAACGTACTGCACACACAAGCATACAAACACACACATACACATTGAAACACACACATGCAACCACTCACACATACACCTACTCACTCATGCACACACATACGCACACACACACACTTGTGTAGACCTATGTTTGTAGCCTAAACCGAAGTGAACCGAACTGCACACAGCGAACCACGAACCAAAGGCGAACCGCACCGAACTGAACCGAATGGAGCTCAAGAGGAGAACAACAACAACAACAACAACAGCAACAACAACGAGAAGTAGAAGAAGAAGAAAAGGAAGAACGAGGAAAAGTGCAAACCGAAAAAGCCAAAACCAAAAACCGAACCGAACTGAACTGAAGCGAACTAAAGCGAACTGAGGCCGCCGCACTCGAATCCAATGCACAAGCACAACAACACACCCCCTCTCTTCCTCTTCTTCCACTTCTCCCTCTTCTTCTTCTTCTCTCTACACACACACACACACTGTACAGTGGACAGCAGCAGCAGTGGCAACCGAAGCCGACCTGAGCCGCCATTTTAGTGCGCCCAGTGTGCAGCCTTGCACCCTTGCACCCTTCATGCTGCATGGGGCTGCAGGTGCGCACCCGCATACACCCCCTCCCCTTCACACACACACACACACAGACACACACACAGATACAGCTTTACCCTTGCAACGCGGCGCCCTTTGCAAAATTTCCGACCTATCGCATGCAGTAAGCGGCAGTTGCTGCGTTGCGTTGCTGCCGCTTTTTTGGTGCTTGCATGCGTGTGTGCCACAAACCCACACACACACACACACACACACACACACACACACACACACACATATGTACGTAGAGAGAGGGGGAGGCAGAGTTCATGTGGGTTGCCATTTTGTGTGCGAATTGCTTGGCTCGCTTTTTGTGATATCAATTAAGGATATGCTCGCTTATTTTTCGGAGCAATAGGCAGACTTGCCTCGTCCAGCCACGCCTCACACACACACACACACCCGCACACTCACACACATATAGAGAGACTGGCAACTTGCAACTTCATGTGCAGCTCATCTATAAGTCCCCAACGTTGTTCGATGCCTTCTTCTGCTCGTTTTTTTTTTTTTGGACAACACAGTCCGAGCGAGATGGCAGCACTGCAGAGCGAGTGAGAGAGCAATGTGTGAGTGAGAGGGTGCATGTACACATACACATGCGTGTGTGCGTCATCCACATGCGAGTGTGTGTGTGTGTGTGTGTGCCTTAATGGAAATTGGTTTTATGCATGTTGGCTTTTGTTTATTTTTACAATTTTGATGATGTTTTGCAAAATGCGAGTGGCAGCCACAGCCGCAGCTGCCTCGCCAAATGGACATATCTATGCCTCCCACTCCCACTCCCACACTCCCACTCTCTCTCTCTCTCTCGCTCGCTCGCTTCTTTGTCTGCACTGCATGTTGTGTGTTGCTTTTCGCTTTTTGTGTGTCGACTGTACATCCGGTCATTGCATTGCCATTGCGTGTGTGTTTCCTTCATTCGTTCATTCGTTCATTCGTTCCTTCGCTCGTTTGTTCGTCCGTTCGCTTAGGCAGCCTTTGCAAAACAAAATGGCGCTGCGAATTCGCATGCAAAACTCGACTCGAACTCCGTCCATCTGTCTGTCTGTCCGCTTGTTATTTCGTTAATTAGACGACGCTTCGACAAGCAACTGGCAACTTTCAAAGCATGAATTACACACTCAGAGTTATAATATAAAGCTGATGTAGTCAGGGCCGATTTCAAATTAATACTTAAGCAGTTATTGATGTATCGTTATTAAAGCTTAAATTACACACTCAGAGTTATATTATATAACTGATATAGTTGGGGACGATCTCAGATTAATTCTTATTCAGCTATTCATGTGTCGATTAGGTATAAGCTTTTCTTTAATTTTATTTGTTTTATTTATTACGTCGTTAAAATATGCAAAATTATAATGTAATAATAATAATGAAAATGAATGGATAGTATATCGTTTAGGTAAATCTGTTAATTCATTTATTATTTTACTCAATTGTAGATAATATGTTATATAATAATAATAATATACCTAAAGTGACCAAAGTTTTAAGCAGCTTTGAATTCTATTGAGCTTTGATTGTAATAGGTAAACCCTTTTTGTGGTTTGTCCGTTTGTGTTTGTATATAAAAATTAGAGAAGTTATTGAAAAAAGAGTTTTAGATGCTTTAGCTGGTATTTTGGTATATTTTGAAAATAATGGTATATTTTGAACATAAAAGTATAATTATATACCAAATACAGTTGCTATATTTTAAAAGTATAACAGTATTAACATATACCAAATACCGTTGATTTGGTTGTTCATCTGGTATATTTTATTGTCTATGGTATATTTTGAATGAAAAATTCTAACTATATACCAAATATAGTATTCAGTATATTTTGGTATTTTTTCAATATACTTATTCACTACAAAACTTATATTTTAAAGTAGTATATTTTCAACGTAAAAGTATATCTATATTCCAAATATAGTGTTTGACATATTTCAGTATTTTTTCGGTATTTTTATTTGTTACCAAATAAAGTATTAAGTGCATTTTTAGTATTTTTCGGAATATTAATACCGTATTTTGTATATTTCAGTATTTTTTGTTATACTTATTTAGTATATTTAAAGAATAATATCGAATTTTTTTTTTTTTAATGTGTGTAGCGAGTATCTTATAGTTCGTTCTAAATTGTTTAATATTTTTATTAGACTTAATGAAACTACAATTAGCAAATTATACTACAGTGAAGCTAAAAACAATGCAACAATAAATGTGCACACAAAAATACTTAAACTCCGAGCTTAAAGATACCTCATTAATATGATTCTTTAGTAATTTTGAGACTTGGATTAAATTTGCAGTTGGTATTAAAGTATGCAAAATATGCAAATTCTACATTTGTGCTAATAAAAGAATTAACAAAAAACATAATATTAATTAAGTTGGAAATTGTAATTATTTTTTCTTAAGTGGCACTCTGATCTAAATTCAATTTCCAGAGACAACTGAATTGAAATTTTTAAGATAGAAAGCTGAAAAATATGTTACAAATATAATTCATAAAATAAATAATATAATTTAATTATCATGGCACTTTATTGTATGTGGATCATTGTAAAAATGTATGGAAAAGCTAAAAAATGTGTTAAATATATAATTCATTAATAATATTATTTAATTATCGTGGCACTTTATTGTATGTGGATCATTGTATAATAATTTATGGCAAGTTCTCGCATCGATTTGCCAAAAGAGTAAGCAAGATTTTCAATCGATTACTCGTGGAGGGGAAGAACATTAATCAGGGCTCAGAGAAATGCTCAGAGAAGTGGTCAGAGAGCGTGCCCCATGCGGGGCAACGACAAACAGGATCACACCTACGTTGCAACATGTGGCAAGGGGCAAGCGAGCGAGCGAGCGACAAGGAACTGGCAGCCTTTGTGGTCTGGTTTTGTGGTCTGGGCCATTGTTGCAGCCACCATCAATAATAACGCAATGTGGCAGCCAACTGCCAGCATTAGTTGCAAGCATTTATTTATGACTCTTTGTTGCTGCAGTTGGCTTGCTGCGACTTGCAACTTGTGATTTGCGAGTAGCAAACTCTTGACTTCCGACCGGGCATTGTTTTTGGGCGCCAACTTGGTGGCACAATGTGGTGCGATGTGGCGATGTTGCGATGTGGACTGCTCGCTCACCTGCCACCTGATTTATGGCTAACTAATCGGCCACAACAATAATTGGCCCTGCAACTTGGCAACTCGCTGTTGGTCTTCTCATTTCCTGTCACCGTTTGGCAATTTGGTCAGCAGTCTCATTAGAGACTGACTTGGCCCCTCTCACATCTCTCACATCTGGCAATCATGTGGCAAACTCATCATACTCTTTCTCATGCTCATCATCCAGCAACATCGCGAGGAGAGATGCGTGGCAGCAACAACGAGTTGCAAGTCGAAGCTGATTAGCATAATACCTGGGTAATTAGATGCATGTAATTAATTTTAATTGTGCTCGCTCTCTGCCTATGCCACAACTTTCGCACTTTCCCAAGCAACCACAGCAACAACAGCAACAGCAACTGCAAACAGTTGCAACAGCAACAGCAGCAACTAGTTGCACTTCGCATTGTTTCAACAACTCATGCAGCAAAGTTGTTGAGAGTTTTGCGCTAATCTTCAAACTTGCATCACAGCCAAAAGCTTATCAAGCTTTGGCGGTCGCCATGATGATGCAAACGTAAACGTAAACGCAAACACTAGTGACACTTTTTCCACAATGACAGTACAGTGGAGCATCGCTTGAAAGAACAAGGCAGATGAAAATACAGATGAAGATACAGATGTCGAAGATAATTCCTTCACTTTTTACGCACATTTCGACACTCGTTTATTTTATGTTTAGGATCACAACATTGAGAAAAATAAACAATTTCCACCGTGAAAATCCACAGCTTAAAAACATTTTTTATTTGAAATTAACAAACAAGTAAGTAAGAAACTTAATTGAATTGATAACATATTATTAATTAGAAGATAAGGTAAAACTAGATGTTCTATAAAAAAAGAAAAAAATAAAAAGGGCTTATTGGAAAACTGTTATTTCAGTTAATTTAACATTAATTAATCAATATACATATTATCTAAGACAGATTGTAAATAAAGAAAAAAAGCAAAACAAATATGTTAATAATATTTTGTTAAAAAATAAAGAGTATACTTTAAATTAATCAAAAAAAGGTCGGGAATATAATATGAGTAACTAGTTAAGTAATTTGTACAACAAAGTTCAACATATTTTAATATTTAAATTTTTTATTAATTTTTAAAATTGTTCTTTTCATTAGCATGTGTTAGAATTCTTTTCTTTTCTTCTTTAGAATTCTTTTCTTAAGGATTTAGGATTTTGGATTTTTATTAAAAAACACTTTATTTGAATAATAGAAAGTAAACAAAGCCATATAATAAATATATTTATATGTACCAAAATAAAAAAAAAATGAAGGGTAATTATTGGTTTTCCAAATTTGTATTTTTTTTTGTATAGCAATAGATATTATATTGGTGATCTTCTAGATAAAGCGTTTGTAAATGCTGATAACAATATTACTATTTATTGTAATATTTTATAATCTTCGACAATAGTTAAAATTTATACATAAATATTGATAGCAATATCCACAGAGGCCTTCAGCTATGCTGATGGTAGTAATAAGAACACTTTATTAAAATAATATGAAAGGAAATTCTACAAGGTGATAAACAAAATTACTGTTCATATTGATATTTTCTGCTGAAAAAAAAGATATGTAATGCAAGGAACATAATATAGAATTGTGAACAGCTTAAAAACTAATGGAAAAACAAAGTAAATAAGATAATAAATTAGATTCTTAGGGGGAAAAACACACACGAAATATACGTGATATTATATTATATATGGCCATGACAACCCTTTTATCGGGTCTCAGCCTGAAGCATACGTGATATTTACTTTTAAAAAATTATCAAAAAATGTAATATTTTCTTTACCTTATTTTAAGTTACGTTGTTATATTATATTTTATTTATTTGCACCTCTAAAGTTGGTATCAAATATCTTAGCTCTAGTGATGCTTTAAATTTGTGTACAAATTTATACAAGAGATAATGAAACAACTTCAAGTGATGTTCTATAATTTTTACTTATAATAAATATATTTAATTTGGTATACAAATTGTATTCTAGAGTATTAGATTTAATCAATTGCAGAGCATTTGAAAGTTGTAAATCTCCACTTCGAGTCGAACAATAAGTTTATCATGTGTTTGTAAGCAAATAATTGGGCTGCTCTTTGAGGTTATGTCTGCAGAACTAGCAAGATGAAGAAGAAGAAGAAGAAGGAGAAGGAGCAGATGATGTGACTGTTGAAGTTGGAAAGAGACGGAATGACTGTGAAAGTGATTTTGGCTTTTGCTTGCAGTGGTCACTTTTGGAAAAGTTGTTAACTTTGTTTGCAACTCTTGCTGCATCCACAGGTGGCACTCTATTAATAGCTGCACCCACACATAGATAGATATATATATATATATGTATGTGTGTGTGTGTGTGGATGAATTACTTCTTATTCCGACAAATTTCACATTGGTGGCTCTCTGACGCCGTCGGCGCCTTACAAAACACTCGAAAGCGGCAAACATGCAACATGCAACACAATTTGCATTTCCACGTACTTTTTCCCCACCTCCCCTCACCTTCCACACTCACAGTTTCCACTCTCATCCATCCACCAACTGCGCCTCGTTTTTCAAGTAAGCTGAACAGCTCTCACATACGTTTGAATACCGTTTACATCCAAATCAAAAAAGCTTATTTTAAACTGATTATTTCACAAAAAAAAAAACGTTTTTATTTTTATTCCTCTTCAATCTTATATTCAGAACTGAATGAGAAAAATTTATCAAATGTCAACGCCTATTTTTATAAATTTAACACCTTTTTGTTTGTCAAAGAAATTGAAAAGTTTACTACTACTATAAAGAATACAAATTAATAAGAATACTTATTGTAATAATAATAATAACATTTAAACCCAATGCTAATAAAATTAATAGTTTTAACATTTTGTTAAGACAACAACTTAAGAAACTTTTACAATGTAAAAAGTGTTTTCAAATATCAAATAAAGTGTTAAGTATTCGACTTAAGCAGGTTCATTTAAGGAAAAATAAGTTCGGGAATATAATATAATATAAGAATCTGTAGAGGAAAACAAGTTAGCTATGAAATGAAAATACATTAGTTATAAAATGAATGACTCATTAAGTCTAGGATTGTAATCATAATACAACTGATAAAAGTACAAATTGTTGTTTCATTATAAAGCCTGCGATTATAATCTATAAGTAATGAATGAATAATAATTAAATTTCCTTATGATCTTCAGTATATATATTCTGCTTAATTATGGGATGAGTTCTTTGGTACATTTTTAAAAATAAACCAAATTTTATATAGGCTTTCTTTATAGATTGTTAGAAGGTATTTTGTAGGTATTCTATTAAATATTCTATAGCTATTCTTTGTAGATTGTTAGATGGTATTTTGTAGGTATTCCATTAGGTATTTTATAGGTATTCTTTATATACGTAATGTTAGAAGGTATTTTTAAGTAGTTCACACTCGTTATATTTTCAGCTGAGTCGTCGTCGTCGTCGCCTTCGCAATCTGCCTTTCAGTTTATGTCTGTCAGCTCCTCCACCCCACTTTTCTTCGTCTTCTCTCTCTCTCTCTCTCTCTCTCTCTCTCTTTAGTCGACTCCCTCTCACTCTCGCTAGACGTAGCTCCCATTTTAATTGCCGCTTAATGTTAACGAATTGAAATGCAGAAGCCAAAGACTTCTTTTTTCTTAGCGGTTTCTTCTCATTCTTTTTTCATGTTCTTCTTGTTGCCTTTGCCTTTGTCGTTGTTGTTTTTGGTGTTGTTCTTGTTGCTGCTGGTGTTTTCGGTTTTTGGTTTTCGCTCCGTTTGTTGTTCGCTTTAAAATCCATTTTCATTTTGACACATTTGCATTTCGTTACAAATTTCACGAGAAATTGCTGCCGCGGCGCAATGCGAAATAACAAACAGCTTGAATCAAAATGCATTGCAATTGATCGACTACCACATACCCATTCATCAATGAAAACAATCGAGCATTCACTTTACTTGACTTGAAATTACATTCCTGATAATGAAATGAATGTCCAACAATAGATAGTATAAATAGTATTCTTTTCTATTATATACTTTACAAAAATTTCAAATTTTGCCTTTAATATTGTATATTTTTAATTATTTCTTTTCAATTTATTTCTTGCTTAGTCTCCATTATTATTCAAAGTATATTCTTCTACTTTGATTTCTGACAGGGTATATTATGAGTGATTTAATGATTTCG
This sequence comes from Drosophila kohkoa, assembly GCA_019972355.1. Classification (NCBI taxonomy): domain Eukaryota; kingdom Metazoa; phylum Arthropoda; class Insecta; order Diptera; family Drosophilidae; genus Drosophila; species Drosophila kohkoa. The sequence continues at coordinate 487,741 of BJEL01000060.1, forward strand.
TGGGAAACTGCGAAGAGCGAAACATGTCAATTTTTGACTAATGATATAGTGACAACTTTATTTGTAGCGAGTGCCATGATCGACTAGCAGTTACCCTTTTTATTTTTGGGAAAATCTGAAAATACTTATTATTTAATATACAATTTTACTTTTAAGGCCTAAACTTAAAGAATGAAGTGAAGATTAGTAAAGCGCTAGTGCTCAAGCTAAAATGTTATAATATACGGATATACTTGAAAGTTTATTCATATTGATTGTATGAAAAATCGGACTCACTTAATATTAATATTTAATTTTTGGGGATATGAACTCAAAGAATGAAGTGAAGATTAATAAAGTGCTAGTGCTTAAGCAAAAATCTTATAAGCTCTAGCTTTTATAGATAGTTCATTTATACCATATAGTAGAGAAAATCTTAAAGAAAATTATCATTAATATTTGATTTAAGGAGTTTAAACTTAAAGAATGAAGTGAACATTAGTAGAGTGTTAGTTCAATGGAAATTTCTGGCTGCAATGGACAGTTAATTCATATCGATAGTAACGACAATTCGATAGTAATATGTTAGTAAAGTGCTTGCTCAACTCCAATGAGATAATTTCCAATGTCAATCGATAGTTTACTCATATCAATAGAAAAAAACATTTAATATAATATTACAATTTAATTTTATCGGTATACATTTAAAGAATGAAATGAAGCAATCGATAGTTTATGTAACATATATCGATAGTAACCACAATGCAATTGTAATATGTCTTAATGTCTTAATATAATAATAATATTTATTTAAAAGTGTTATTTACGTGTGTGTGTGGGTGTGTTATCTTTAGCTTATGGAGAGTGCACCTGTGGAAGGTTGAGAGAGAGAGAGAGAGAGAGAGAGAGAGAGGCAAGTCGAGGTGTATGCACAAGCTTCAAAGTTGCTGTCATACTCAGCTAACTAGTATGAATTGCATTTGGGCATATGGCGGTTACCTTCTGGGCAATCTGACCCCGTGCACGCCCTCTTGTCCGCCTCCCCTCTTTGCCCAATTGCAGCTTCTCTGCACAGTTTGACAGGCACAGCTAAAGAGAGAGGGAGAGAGAGGGAAAAGGAGAGGAGCCAAAGGAGACGGGCAGCGGCAGGCAGACAAATAAACCGCAATGATAAGCAGAATGCGAGGGCACAGGACACACACACACATTCGAATAGAGAGAGAAAGAGTCAGAGATAAAGAGAAAGCGAGATAGTGAACGAGAGAGAGAGATAGAGAGGGAGAGAGAGTGAGACAGGCTGGCAGGCACTTGTGCATTGAGCCTTTGGGGGATTTTTGCGCTATGTACGCACAACGCAGCTCAACCAAGGTAAGTGTCGAGTGGGAAGCGGGGCGAAGTAGAGAAACAACAGCCACAGGAGAAGGAGCAGGAGCAGGACGAGGCTGGCGAGCCAAGCCAGCCAGGCGGCAGTAGAATCGACACAAAAAAGAAAAAAAAAATAAAAGAAAAAACAGACACACACAGAAAACACCCGAAAAACAAGGAGCAAAATACGAAAAACAGACTAAAAATAAAAACACACACACACAAAAAAAAAGAAACGAAACTAAAAAAGAGGAAAAAGGTTGCGGCAGGTTCAACGAACTCGACTTCAGTTTTTCGGCGTGCAGCAAAAAGGTAAATAATTTCTATATATGCGTGTGTGTGTGTGTGTTGTGTGTGTATTAGTATGTGTGTGTGCTCGGTTTACGCAGTGTCAATGAGACGCACTGAAAACTTTGGCAAGAGCACAAGGATTATTTAGACAGCCTAGAAATAGAAATAGAAATAGATAAAAATATAGATATAGATATAGATATAGATATCGATATAGATATAGATATAGATATAGATATAGATATAGATATAGATATAGATATAGATATAGATATAGATATAGATATAGATATAGATATAGATATAGATATAGATATAGATATAGATATAGATATAGATATAGATATAGATATAGATATAGATATAGATATAGATATAGATATAGATATAGATATAGATATAGATATAGATATAGATATAGATATAGATATAGATATAGATATAGATATAGATATAGATATAGATATAGATATAGATATAGATATAGATATAGATCTAGATATAGATATAGATTAGCTATAGATATCTAGATATCGATATAGATCTAGATATAGATAGAGCTCTCGCTATCGCTCTAGCTCTGCTCTCGCTATCGATCTCGCTATCGCTCTCGCTCTCGATCTCGCTCTCGCTCTCGCTCTCGCTACTCGCTCGCGATCTCTCGCTCTCGCTCGCGCTCTAGCGCGCTATCGCTCTCGATATCGCTATCGCTCTCGCTCTCAGCTCTCGCTCTCGCTCTCGCTCTCTAGCTATCGCTCTCGCTCTCGCTATCGCTCTAGCTCTCGCTCTCGCGGGAATCAATGCATAGTTGCCAAAGGTTGTCACAGGTAATTCGGCATGGCTGGAAGGAAGTCTGCCGCCCAGACTGTGACCTGCAGAGTTTGAGGTGGGCGACAGGAAGCAACAACAATGACAACAGCAACAACAACAATGGGAACGAGGACGACAACCAACAAGCAAAAGCAAAAACCCAAGAGGTAGCAGACGAAAGGCAACAGTAACAGTAACAGTAACAAATAAGGCAACCTTTCCACCGCCTCCCCCATCTCCTCGCCCCTTTCTTGGTTGCTTCCCTTCCTGCCACCCTCGCATCACACTAAATGCGTTTGGCGCAGACAAAAATTATCGATCCAGCCGAAAAAAACACGCACACACAGTTACTTATACTTAGATATATAAAATATATATGTATATATACATATGTATGTGTGTGTTTGTGTATAATTTAAGCAGCCCAAAGTAAAACACTTGAGCCGATGCCATCAAAAAAAAAAAAAAAAAGAAGAAAGGAAGAAAAAAGCACAGCAAAGCAAAGCGAAGGAAAATGGAGACAGACTTAAGGAGATGGTAGGTCAGGGCGGTGGAGGATGACGATGGGGTGGGGTGGAGGGTAAGTGTAAGGCGTCTGCGTGGGTGCACAACAATTGTTGTGTCTGTCTCTGTGTATGTGTGTGTGTTTGGCAGCAAGTCGACGCAATGCTTGAAGCAGAAGCAGAAGAAGAAAAAGAAGTAGAAGAAGCAGAGGCTAGGCTTGTGTGCAATTCATAAAATAATCATGACCTAACACAATAAGCTGTAAATAAGTCGCCATACGACTAGCTCTGCAGTTCTTCCACCTGTCCCAACTCGCAATCCACCTTTGAATTTATTATATGTACTACATATGCACTGTAATTGCAATATTTATACATCTTATTGCACAAAACCTTTATTTTTAGGCCGCATTCTTTACTGAAGCCCTTAAACGCTTTCAAGTGCTCTTCTTGTTCCTTATGAGCTCGATTACTTTAAGAGCTATCGATATGTATAACTTTGTGGATAATAGAACAATATGTTCATACTATATTTAATAAAATAATACTCACATTTTAATTACTTGCTACTTCAGATTCTTGAAACACTAATTTAAAAGAATATTCTATAATAATGTGTTTTATTTAAACTTAATTTCCTAAAAATTGTTTGTCCTACAACAAAAATAAATGGTAATCTATTAGCTTTGCTTGGAATCTTTTAATTTTTGTTTTAAAATAATAGTACAATAATAATATATTAATAAAATCAAATATATAAAATTTGAAATATAAGAAAAGAATATAATATTGATATTACACTGAAATTAAAATATAAATGCTAGTTTAAACATTGGTGATACAATTAAGTTGCACTTTGTAATTAGACATTATGAATTTATAAGTTTGAGCTCAGCATAAAAAAAACCAAATTAAAATAAATATTTGTAAATTTCATTTTATTAAACTAAATTATAATGAAATAATGTTCATATGAATATGTTGATTAGCCTATCGCAATAGTTTACAATTATTGCAGCTAAGTAAATAACTAAATAATATACCTTAGAGTTAGAATTAGCATTAGCATTAGTATTAGCATTAGCATTAGCATTAGCATTAGATTTAGCATTAGCATTAGCATTAGCATTAGCATTAGCATTAGCATTAGCATTAGCATTAGCATTAGCATTAGCATTAGTATTAGCATTAGCATTAGCATTAGCATTAGCATTAGCATTAGCATTAGCATTAGCATTAGCATTAGCATTAGCATTAGCATTAGCATGAGCATGAGCATGAGCATTAGCATTAGCATTAGCATTAGCATTAGTATTAGCATTAGCATTGCCTTTTCAAGTTATCTCTTTAAATCAAAATCATTTATTAGAAATTCCACCTATGCTGATAACAAAAGTAAAAATAGTTTATGATCTCCCAGTGTTTGGGAATCTTCACACTTAAAATTGGGCTCAAGTTAAAGAATTCCCAGCAAAAAGTGAGATTCAAAGCTGATTGAGTTCTCTCGCTTTTTGCGTATTCTGATCAACTGGAGATCAAGTGATAGATGGGGGAGAACATCAAAGAGACGCATAAAAATGGACATGCTCGTAAAAGCGACCAAATTAAGCGACAATAAAAAGCATAATAAATGCGTGTTAATGTCATTCGAGGCAAGTGTGACCATACGAATGTAATTTATGGCCAAGCAACGTGATCATTACTTCAGAGTAGCAATCTTTGATGTCGTCGTGTCGATTTAATGACACCTTTTGGAGGTGGAGTACTATAAGTGAGGCCTATTTGCTTATCTACAATACTAAACGTAATTTTACAAACCTTTACCTAAATAATTACTTGTCTATTTATTTTCTAGTACATACTTAATATTTATTGCTTTTTTATACGCGTTATATCTAGGGCAGACGGGCTTTTCAACTTTGGATCTACAGGAAATGTACGTAACAGGCAGAGGGAGTATATTTTAGTATGTCAATGCTCTCAGTATATTTTAGTATGTTTATAGAATAATACTGCACTGTATTGCTTCTATTAAAATATGTAGCGGGTATCTTACAGTCGAGCACTCTCGATTTAACTCTTTATTTGAAAAGGATACAATCAAGGGTTTTATTTAAAATATTTTAATGATGTTACTTATATTATTATTAATTGCTTATACACCGAGGCGACGATCAAAGTAATACTGAACTTTTTGTTAAATAAATAAATTAAATTGGTTATATATTCATAATAGTTGCCAAGTTATTTACAGTACAATACAATACTTACATTACTTTTATTTTCTAAATCATATTATTTTTTCTTTCATTGTAGTAAATAAAGAAGTTAACTTCTCCATTCATACCTCGATTATAAGTTATCTGTATATATGTATATATATTTCAAATCAATTTGTTTGTTTCGAAATGAAAAATTAAATATTTAAACGAAATTGAGTCTGTTAAAGACTCTATTTTTTAATTGTATGTATTTATATTTGATTACCTTATTTACTTTGTTTATAATATGTACAATTAAGTGCAATTAGATTTAATTTGATGTTCAACTTAATTGTAAATTCAGAAATTGAAAAACTAAACAAATTCTATTTCACAAATGTTTGTATTTGCATTTAATATATTCTTTACATACTTTGTACTGTGCGAATTATTAAAGACAACAAAAGAGAGCTGGCTCTATATATTTAATTTGATGTTCATCTAACTAAGTTTGTGTGTGTATGAATTGCAAATTGAACATGCTTTTTTCGTGTTTATATTAATTTAAAGAGCAACAAAAAGAAGAAGAAGAAGAAGAAGAAGAAAAATAGCTATAGTCTGTCTCTTTTTCGGCGTGTAGTTATTTACAAATATATTTATGGTAGCCGCGTGTCACATAATCAAACTTGGCAATCATGGCGGCGGCATCAAGCGCACTTGGACTTGGCGACTTGGCGGCAACGTTGCACAGTCAAGTCTTAATAAGAGGGGAGGGGCAGGGAGAGAGAGAGAGGAAGAGAGCGAGGGAAGACTGCAGAGAGTGAAGACTGTAGACTGAGGATCGCAGACCGAAAAAAGACCAAAAGAGTTGCAACAGCAGCGACCACCAACGACATGCAAATGTAACTGTGGCTGTAACTGTGTGTGTGTGTGTGTTGGTATGTGTGTGTGTGTGTTGGTATGTGTGTTGGTGTGTGTGTGTGTGTGTGTGTCGCTTGGCTGATCATTGTTAAGATCGACGGCTCTGGCCATGAATGGGAAACCGAAGTCCAAGTCGAAGTCGAAGTTGGAGTCGAAGTCGAAGTCGGCGCATGAATAAAGCAGTCAGTTGGTAATACATTTTCGTACTCCTGCTGCCAGTTAAGCGCAACAGCAACAACAACAACAACAACAACAACTGCAACAACAACCGACGAGGAGGCAACAACATGAAGAGGCACAACAACAATCTACTTGGCTGCACTTAATTTCAGCGCTTAACAGACAATTAAAATCCAATTAATTCTGACGTTTATTATGCTAAGCCGCCTGTGTAGCCGACGGTGTAGGATGTAAACGTGGCTGTAAACGTGGCCTGTAACTATGGCCTGTATCTGCCACAAGCAGCAACAGCAGCAGCAGCAAGTGGCAGCAACTGTTGTTGTTGCTGTTGTTGTTGTGTGGCAGCGACTCTCTCGACATTGTGCTGGACCGCAGCACGAGGTTCACATAAATTCATGCGGCAAGCACCAAGTTGCTGGCTGGCAAAAGTTGAAACAGCAACATGTTGCTGCCACAACACACTGACACACACACACACACTTGCCACACAGTCATCGTTCATTTGCAGCCTTGGCAGATAGATTTGTTTTAATAGCCAAGCCAAGTTATGCGATAGATTTCATTTGTGCAACGCGCTCCTTCGCTTGCTACATTCGCTTGCCACTGCCACTGCTGCTGCTGCTTGCAACCAGATGATGCTCAAGATTATGGCTGTGCAACATGTCAGCGGCAATTGAAGTTCATGTTGATACAATTAGTCGCCGCTGCAGCAGCATCGGAGGCAACGACGGAGGCAACGGAGCCAACGGAGGCAACGGCGGACGACTGTGCAACATGTGGCGACATGTACGATCGCATCAATCGATTTATTTACTGCGATTATCAAACTGGCTTTGCAACAACTTCAACACAAACAGAAACAAGTGCGGCAATTAATATTTCAATATTGCTATTTCGCTTTGCTTTTGCTTATTGCAATCGCAATTTTTAAATGATTTATTTATTATTTAAATTAAAATACAAATAAATCCATTTTAATTAGGAAGCAACACAAAAAACTGATATAACTGAATTCTTAATAATCTTAAATTAAATACAAATAAATCCATTTTAATCAGAAAAAGAACAAACAAAATAAATGTTAAAAATTGTATTCCTGATTATAATTTATTTTTAAAACAAATAAGTAAACATTATGATCAAGTAAAAAGGCATTTATTTAAGTAAATTCCACCGGCTGTAAATCAACATCGCAGACATCAAAAAAGTTATCATCGTCTTGAGCTTCCCCATAAATTAGACTAGAGACAGTATTACACAACAAAAAATTAATTTAAAAAAAAAAAGGGAAAAATATTATCAATTCAATTCTATTTGGAAATTAAGATGAAAATCTATATTTTTTATGGCTCAAATTAAATATAAAATGAGATAAAGTCACAATAAGAGTCACAATAAATTCATTTTATTTTTTCTTCGTGCTGATTTTTGTTTAGGAAATCATTTTTTACAGTATCGAAATATTAATTATTAATTTATTTCTCACTTATTTCAATTGTATATTTAAGTCATCCTTTTACAAAACAAAAGCTTTATAATCTGTAGTCATTGTAAGTGTTATAGAAAATTATAAATTAACGAATATATTTAATGTGTATACATTCGTTCAAATAACAATAGTAATTGTTTTTTTTAGCGACTTAATAATTACAAAAAAAAAAACAAGTAAGAATGATACCGCTGATATGATGATACGGCTAAAATACTAAAAATATACCAAAGGCTATATATCATATATTAATACAGTAAGTACTTTTTCAATATATACTATAGAGTACGAAATATGTATATCAGATTGTCAAAGCCAAGCCAATTTTTTTTCCACTTACAAAAGTATTTCTTAAATAACTTCTACAATTTTTAGTTGCTTGCAATTAAATTTGTCAGGAATCTTAAATACTATAGCTATTGTTGTATATACCAAAAATAATCGCTCTAACTTGAAATTTATTTGAAACAAACTGCGTGGAAACATAACAAATGCTGTTGATAATAAAGTATAGCTCCATCTATCTCTGAGATCTAGTTGATATAACGGACGGACGGACAGACGGACATGGCTAGATCGTCTCGGTAGTTGACGCTGATTAAGAATATATACACTTTATAGGATCCGAGATGTCTCGTTGTCATGTTATACATATTTCCTCGAGGCACAAAGATGTATGTCAATACCCTTTTACATCATGGATAGCGGGTATAAAAAACCCATAAAATAATGATTATTATTAAAGTTACATCTTTTATGATATATTTAATATTTCATCCTTTTATATCTAGTTGTATTTTCAATAATAATAACATATTTAATTGTTGAATTTAAATTAGATTAAATAGCTTTCTTTATAATTCAGCTCAATGTGTGTGGAACATACATAATATTATATGTGTATACATATGTTTAACTTATGGGTAATTCTCTGACGAAACATTACAGTATCACAGATAAACATTAAAACAAATATAAAAATTAGAAATGGGCTTTCTTATAGCTTAGAATTATAGTGCTAAGCTAAAATTGCTTTAAAGAACATTTTTTGATTCACAATAAAATATATATCGTTCATTTGTTGGTTCCTTCATTTTTGCATTTATCTTTAAACAGAAAACATAAACAAAATCAGTCTTATCTCTAAGTAAAGAGCTAATCAAGAGCTATAAGATTGAGCTTTAGTCAAAATAAAAATATGTTTTGCAATATGTTTTTTTTTAGTTCAAATTCAGAGTATTACCCATATGTATAATCAGAGAAAAAGTTGCATATGTATGCATATCAATAATTAGATAATGAGTTGGCATGTTAAAGTTAAATAAAGACTCAAGTAGAAACAGCCGCTGTGAATGCTGTCAATAATTGAGTCTGCAACATTTGCGAGTGTTGCTGGCAACATGTTGCCAACGTGTCAATCGACGCGCGTCAATCGAAGCGAGGCAAAGACAGAGGCAAAAGCGAACGCGTTCAATGAACTGCAGGTCAGCGGGGGCGAACGCTGCGTATACGCAATGGCCACGCATCAGCTGTGTGTGTTGTTGGCAGGACATTTTGATTTACGCCCAAATGAACGCGACGTCGAGTTCAATGCACTCGCTGACGATGACGATGACGTTGCCGTCGTGCTGCAGTCATGCAACGCAGGCAGCAAGCAGGCAGGCAGGCAACGCGTCAGCCGTTAGCTGCCTGTGTATCCTGTAGGGATAATCCACTGGCAGGACACGCACACGTGCCTTCGCCTTTGCCTTCGCCTTTGCCGTCGTCTTGGCCATTGGCTTTTTGGGCTTCGGTAGGGCTTCGTTCGTTTGCTTATTGTTGTTGTTGGCTGTGTGTATTTTGTTGGCTGTGTGTATTTTATTTTTCGGCTGTCGGCATCGTTTGTTTTCGGGTGTCAATGTCCTGCGTGCCGCTGCTGTTCTTATCCTGCTGCAGGCAGCTAAAAAATTTCAATTCGCCTTGCGTCTTCGTCTTCGTTTTGCGTCGTCACATTTTATTAGCCTGTTGGCTGCAGGACATTGAACGTCTGTGCAGCCTGCGCCTCCTTGTGCGTCCTTTGCTTCGCCATAAATAAAACACACACATCGCACTCGCCAATTTTTTTTAGGTGTAGGTGCATTGAACTGCGCTCTGCGGGGCCTTTTATTTATTTATTTTACTTGTTTGTTTTTTTTTTGTCTTCTCTCAAACAATGGCCATATCCGTTATGCATGTCCTTCTTCTTCGTTTTTTCGGGCATTTTTGTGGGCCTTAGTCTTAGCGGATTAAGGCGCGTGTCATTGCCATCGTCAGAGTCAGAGTCAGCGTCATCGTCATCGAGGGTTGAGCGTTTGGGCAGCTGCTGTTGCTGTTGTTGCTGCTGTTGACTTCACCCTCTAACGGGAACACTTAACCCTAAGCACATTTGCAACGCTGTGGGGGCGGCCCTAATGATGATGAAGCGACCGACGGCATCGGCCCAAATGCAACAGCAACAACAGAAGCAACAACAAGCGTAACAAACAACTGCCATCATTGTCAGTTGTTGCTGTTGCTGTTGCGTCTCCTTGATGCGTCCTTCAGGAGGTCTCTGGCGCATGACTTTTCGCTGCCTCAACCAAACTTGCAACTTGTCGCAAAACTTTGCCACACATTTTTTTCGTTTTTTTTCGCTTTTTTTTGCAGTCGTTCTCTTATCGCCTTCTTTTTGGACCAGTTCACTTTTGCAGCAAATGCACCGAAAAGCGTCTATTAAGCTTTAGGCAAACTTGCATACAAATTCTTCGTTTGGTCGATCTGATATAGTTTGTTCTCTATAATGTATTTTGAATGTATATCAATATACCAAATATAGCATTTGGTATGTTTTAGTATTTTTTGATATATTCATTTCGGTATATTTTAAGCATAGTTTTACTCTGTGATATACTTCGAATTAATATACCGATTTAATATGTTTTGTACTCAATATACCAAATATGACATTCAGTATGTTTTAGTATTTTTTCGATATATCCATTTTAGTATATTTTAAACATAGTTTTTACTCTGTGATATACTTCGAATTAATATACCAATTTGATATGTTTTGTACATCAATATACCAAATATAGCATTTGGTATGTTTTAGTATTTTTCGATATATCCATTTTAGTATATTTTAAGCATAGTTTCTACTCTGTGATATACTTCGAATTAATATACCAATTTAATATGTTTTGTACTCAATATACTACATATAGCATTTGGTATATTTTTACTATTTTTTATATATCCATTTTGGTATATTTTACTCTGTGATATACTTCGAATGCGTTCATATATTAATACACCAATCTGATATGTTTTGTACTCAATATACCAAATACATATGTTTTAGTATTTTTTTAGTTATACCTATTTTGGTTTAAATGAAGCATAGTTTGTAATCGATGGTATGTTTTTGAATATAATTGTAAACAAATATACCAACCATAGTCTTGGCCATATTTGAGTAATACTAATTTTGGTATATTGTAAGCACACGACAGTATATTTTTATCATTTTATTTATTAGTACTACATCAATGCACCAAATATATTTTGTTAGTATTTTTAGCTATACTAATTTTGGTATATATTAAGCATAGTTTGTATTCAATGGTACATTCGAAATATAGTAGTATAACAATATACCAAATATATATTTAGTATTTGTTAGTCATATACACTTTGGTATATTTTAAACAAGTGATGGTATAAAAATTATATATTCGGTAGTATTTTAGTAGTATTTCTTTATATATTTAGTATTTTTCTTTATATCGAGTGCATTAAATTAATTAAATTGTATAAATATTGTATATTTATTGTAATTAAGTTTCCCAAATTGTAATATTAAGTGATAAACATAAATGCGTAAGCCAAATACAAAAAGGTCTCATTGAGTCGAATCTTAGATGCAGCTTCCTTACATATTTTTTGCAGTTGCCGTCAGGCGTCGCGATTGTCAGACGTTTTGTCTATTTCGTAATGTGCCAACTGCGGGTATTTTAGCTATGAGTCTGCTTTTGTTACAGTTGCAGTCATTTGGAATTATTTTATAGGAATTAGCTCAAAAATAACAATTATTGTACAATTTTTAAAATAGTTTAAGCCGATAAAAAAAGGTTAAAACTTATATTACAATTCAAAATGATAAAACAATTTAAAAATCATGAAAAATTTTCATTTTCAAATTAAGAAAGCTTGTTATCAAATATTATCAATGTTTAAGATATAATTTTAATATAAAAATTGTCATTGTTTTAAAAGAGTTTCATAAGAACTAGAAATACCAAAGCTTACATTAAAAGACTGTCAATATGCAATACATATTATATTTATATTATAATTGAAATTTTTAAAAAATAGTTTTTCTGTTTGCAAAAGCTTTAAATATTCTAATGATTTTGATTATAGCTATAGTTAATGATTTAGTATTGAACGTTTACTATATTTTATATTGATGTAAATGAAATCTAATCATATATTGTTGGAAACATAAAAAAATACTAATATAATTGAATAATCCCATGTGCTAAACAGAAAAAACTATTAAAATGATATTGCTAAAAATTTAATTTTTCTTTGTAATTATTTCTTGAGAATATATAAATATTCATTTTTACAATTTCAGAGAATTTTATGTAAATTTGCGAAATTGTTATTGAAACTAATTGACAATAATTTCAGTTTTTTTTTCCAGATAAGTTGTTTGTAGTTTGAATAAAAATTTCGGGCTACCTAAAAAATTCTTTGGAATAACAGAAATAATTCTCAAGTCAATAAAGATCAATTTGCTTGCCGTGTAAAAGTGTAAAATGTTTGCTATAGTTTTCATTGTCATTTTCATTTTGTTTTTTGCGTGTTTTTGTGTGTGTGTGTTTTTTTTTTTTAGAGTAGTCCCAATTGGGAAAGGGGCTTGGAATTGTTGTTTGGATATTTGAATGGCACCTAAAATGCCTTTGGGGCATTTAGATAAAAAATACATGTAGCCAGCGCGATAGATAGAACGAATAAAGTACTGCAAAAATGGAGAGCGACAGAAAGAGAAAGAGAGAGAGTGTGAGAGAGAGAGGGAGGGGGGAGTGCATGTTGCACTTGAGAGCTCTGAGAAATCACAAGACGCACATAAAATGTGAGACAACAACTGTAATAGAATTTACAATTGCCGCCAGAGAAGTTGTCATTCGTTTCTTTTACTTCTATTTTTTCGTATATGCATTTCTTTTTTGTTCTTTTATTTTGCAGTTCTTTTTACTATGTTCATAATTTATAGAATTAAGCCAGGTTTTTATTGTGCTTTCGAAATTTACCTTCATGACTTCAAAATTATAACTTAATTGTAACTAAAATAAGAATTCAACTGTTTCTCTTTTGGATTTTGTTTTTAACGATAAATAAAATGATGAGTTGTATATCAATTTAATGAAGGGAAAATTGTATATATATAAAAATTTTATTGTTGATTTTTTTGTTTAATTTATCATATTGGAAAATTTCACACATAAAAAAATTTAGATTATAAAGTAGATTACAAATCATTTTATTTGAAAAGATTGCAAATCTTGAGTTGAGAACTTTGAACAACTTATAATCTTTTTTACAGACTTGTATTTAATATTACTAACTCGAAGATTCTTTAAAGCATTTATTAATATGTTATTATAAGTTACAAATAAGTATTTTTTTCTAGTCTTAGTCGACTTAAATAAATAAAACACAAAAATGTTCATTTATATATATTTGATTTCGTTAATTTGCTTGATATATAATTAAAATTTCGACTTAAACCAAGTAAAATAAAGAAATACATGTAAAAATAAACATCACATAAATAAGGAACTAAATAAATAAATAATGAAAGAAACAAAGAAATAAACCAATACAGAAATAAATAAATAAATTAATAATGAATATTTAATAAATCAAAATAAGTAAATAAATGTAAGTCTAGTAACAATAATTAATTAGGCACTCTTTAAGAAGTCTTTGTTAAGTTATTATGATGACATCTTCATTTCGTTTTGTAAACCCATTTTATTTGACCTTAAAAAAACACTTTCAACATAAATAGTATAATAAATAAATAAATTAGAGAATTGATTGATTAAATATAATGTGTGATTTGTTTGTTGTTTTTATTATCCCGCAACTTTTGTTTATCAGCAGAGCTAAGATTCAAAAAGATTCTTTCCCAAGTCAAGCCAATTTAATACTTTGAATTTGCCTTTCGATGTATCGATTTCAGATACTTATGAGGAGAGAAAGTCTCTCTCTCTCTCTCTCTCTCTCTCTATTTCTCTCCGCTGTCGCACTCATTCTCGGTATTCATATTCGCATATTCACAAATACACTCAGAGCTGGGGACAAAGACGATTGGGAATTGGCATGACGAAGTTTTGTGCTCCTTTTCCTTTTATGCAGGCAAAGTTTTGCATTTCATATATGAGTATTTTGGCATGAACTTTGTCCGAGACACAGAGACAGAAACAGAGACAGAAACCGAGACAGACACAGCCCAAGAGAAGAAGAAGAAGAAAATGTCACCGCCCGGCTAATCTGTAGCAATTTTTACGCTTTTCAGCCAAAGGAAAAGCCAAGGCAAATGGGTGAATGGGTGAATGGAAAATGTCTGAAGTTGGGATGTGGAAATGGAAGTGGGAAGTTGCTTGCTGGGAAGCTGCTCAATGTCTGCCTTTTTGCCCCTTTTCATCAGCTTAAAAGCGCTGGCAAAAAGATGACAAAGCAGCAGCACAAAAATAATAAAATAATAAAGCGGCTTGGCCGATTTGTACACTGCGAGAAATGCACTAGAAATATAGATTGACATTATATTAAAATATTCAAATGAATGCTTATTGAATTTTGCTCAGTATTAGTTTTAGTTGCACATTTTTCTGTCTGTGACTTTTCTGATACACTGCGAGAAATTTGATGTTAGGTTTATCAAGAAATATTGTTAAGATATAGAACAGATTTTCTCTATTTCCATATTAAATTCAATGACATTTGTTGGCATTGAAAAATTCAATTATACACTGCGAGAAATGCACTAGAAATATAGATTGATATCATATTAAAATATTTTGCTCAGTATTAGTTTTAGTTGCAAATTTTTCTGTCTGTGACTTTTCTGATACACTGCGAGAAATTTGAAGTTAGGTTTATCGAGAAATATTGTTAAGATATAGAAAAGATTTTTCCTATTTCAATACTTATTCCTATGAAAACTTACATATACATTTTTGTATTTATGAATTTTGCTCAGCTGGGATTGAAAAATTCAATTGTACACTGCGAGAAATGCACAGTTGAGCTAGTGATAAATAATGTATTGATATAGAGTTAAATTTTCGCTATTCGAAATAGATTTTAAATTTTGCTTAGTATTAGTTTAAGTTGTGGATTTTCCGGCTGTGGCTTTTCTTGTACACTGTGAGAAATGCTCAGATGAGTTTGTCAACAAATATAAATAGCTATAGTTAAGTTTTTTTAAGCTATTAAGTTTTATATTGCTTAGTTTTTGTTTTGGTTAACGATAAAAAATACTTTTTGTACACTGCAAGCAAAGTTAGTTGAGTTTTTAAGCAAATATATATACTTGTATATGGATATTTAGCAAAGATTTTCTTTTTTTGAAAAAATAACTTTTTAAATGAAAGTATTTTTTATGAGCTTCGCCCAGTTTTGTTTAGCTGTCGAATTTGCCGAATTACACTGCAAGAAATGCAAGTTAATTTTCTGATATATGTATAGTGTGATATATAGCTAAGGTTTTTCCTAGTGAAATCGCTTGGCGTTAAAAAAATAAATTTTTACACTGCGAGAAAGAGCTAGTTGAGTCCGCGATAAAGTATAGATAGATATAGTAAAGATTTTTCCTATTGGAAATAGTTATTAAAATCAAAGCTTATTAAGTATTTTCTTTATAAGTTTCGCTGAGTTTTCTTTTTGAAAACTGATCAGTTGGTGTTAAAAAAAAAAGAGCTAGTTGAGTCCGCGATAAAATATAGATAGATATAGTAAAGATTTTAGTTATTAAAATAAAAGCTGATTAAGTATTTTCTTTATAAGTTTCGCTCGGTTTTCTTTTTGAGAAATGCAAGTTAATTTTGTGATATATAGCTAAGATTTTCCCTATTGAATTCGCTATTCAAATGAAAGCTTATTAAGTTTTATATTTATGAGTTTCGCTTGGTTTTCCTTTTTATTTTCTCAATTTTTGTGGCGGTGCCTTTTGTTGTTTTGTTGTTTTGCTGTTTGGTTGTTTTGCTGTTTGTGGACCCAGCCGAAGATGTCGTCACATTGGCATTGTCAACGCTTTGGGAGTCGCTCATAATCCGTTATTAATTGCCCGGCGACATGTTAGGGCGGAGCGAACTTACGACATGCAGATACAAATGTATCTGCAAGATACAAATACAAATACTTGCATGTGTGTTGTTGCCCTTGCTTTGTATTTGTAAACTGCAAAACAGCTTGTGTGCGGATATAAATCTATCTGTGTGTGTGTGTGGGTGTGTTGTTGTTGTTGTTGTTGTTGTGTGGGTTTTGCGCACTGTGCCCTACACTTGTATAATTTATTTACTAAAGACACGCAAAATTATTTTATGCAAATGATTTTTTGCCCGCCAAGTTTCTTTTGAAACATTGCAGTTGACTCTCGTTGCAACGCTTTCCCCTTGTCCCCTTCCCCCCCTTCTCACTCTCCTACCAACTACTTTTCCTTGTTACGCCTTCTCTTCACTGCCTTTCCGGTTTTGGGGGCGTGGCCGTTTTGCGGGCGTTTAACTTTTCACTCAGCTTTATGAAGTGGTCATGCAAACTATTCACACACATATCGCCCATAAATACACGGATACTCTCAGTGTGTGTGTGTGTGTGTGTGTGTTTGCTGTGTGTGTGTGCAATTTGTTGTGTGCTTGGGGTGTGAAAATGGCGCTTGACTTATGGCTCAGCCATTGCTAGGACTAAGGGCAACTCTAGTCGCTATAGATACACGTATTGATGTCCTTTTCAATGCGATTCGCATCGAGTTTGAAACATTTTTTTGAGCCATTCAATCAATTTGCAAAATATACAATGAAAATTTCAATTCAGCCTATAATTTTAAATTGAAACAAACCCTTAAATTATGATCACTATTATTGATTTACTTACAAAGAACCAAACTAAATTCTAAAATCAAGAAAAAATGCTTGAATTATGCTGACTTACTATCAAAATTAAACTTAGAAGATGCAATCTTTAATCAAGTTCAAATAAATGCTGCAAAAATTATAATTTTCTATAGTATGGCTAATTTTCTAGATGGTTCTAGTTTAATGTCATTATTTATATACTTACATATATAATACTTGTTATTAAGAAAAGAATTATTTTTCATCTAATTTTTATCAAGATCAAGTTTGTTTCACAATTTTGACAATCCCAATCGAATAACAAGCGAAATTTTGCAGATACAAATTTGGTAGATACAATTAAACTACAGTATTAACGATTCCTGAAAATTTGATTGGAATCAGATAAAAATTGTAAAATTAACTTAAGAAAATCTTTTGTATATGAAAAAAAATGCCTTATTTCTAGGGATCTTAGTTGCTTTGGCTCACAATTTGGTATATTTTGTACTCTATTGTATATTTTAAGTGTATTTATTTAAAAGGTTAGCTATAATTAAAATTAATACTAACGCTATTTTAAGTGTAGTTCTACATCAATATACTAAAAATAAAGTTTGTATAATTTAAAAATATAAAACATAAAACACTACATACAAAAAACTTAGAATAAAAATCTAGAGTTTGAGAGTAAAAAATTCTTGAAATGAAATTTCGATCTAACATTTTAAATCGAAGTTAAAAACAATTGTGAAATACTGCTTCCAAAATTTTGTAATCTGTCAATCTTTGAACTGTCAAAAATGGACGAGACAAAAATTTGATAATAAAACATTTCTTTATTTATTCACATGTTTATTATTAAACAAAATAATATAATAACTAAAAGAAGGGAGTGCTAGCTCCCTTAAAAGAATAAAACAATTTTATGTCAAGCTTGAAGTGTTGCTTTAGGAATTTGTTTAAGTTGAACAGTTTAAAGCAAGCGAATACTCAAATTTAAAATTAAGAAATATACTTATTATTGAGTCAGGAAAGATATTGGAAAAGAAGTAAATAAAACACGATCATCTGCTTTGACTATTTATTCGCAAGAATATTGTCAATGTAAGATTATATAAACAACACAAATTTTAATTTTAATTGGTTATACTATATTACACACCTATTTTGAATGGTTAGTCTTAAATAAAATGCACTGCAATAAATGCAATAAACTAATTACGAGACTTGTAATAATTTTTGCGACAGATTTACATCGAATAATATGCCATAAAAAGATCGCGTTGTCTGTCATCAGTTTTTGGTTTTGTCGGTTTTCGGTTAACTGATTTGCGGATATTTGTCAAGCGATTTGGCAATCTGACTCGAATGGAGCTTAATTTCCAGGTATCTCAGTTCAGTTATCGGACTTCTTCAGTTCATTGGCCAAATAAAAGAGCGACTTGTTGACTTGAGCAAACCTTGTTGTAAACCTGAGCGGCGTTTCAAAATGTTCGACACAGGTTTGGTTTCTTCTGTGGGCGAAAATTGATGTTTGGGGCCAAAGTGAAAATTGCAAAACGATTCCAGCAAACAACAAACAAAAAACAAAATACGAAGCGAAGTGCAAATAAAAAGCATAAAAAATGAAATGAAATAAGGAGATGAGATGACTTGAAATCGGGAATCGGGAATCGGCAGCAACAGGTCAAAAGCTGGCGCTTCGTGTGAATTTTTTTTTGGAGAACGATGTGTGATGTGTGATTTGTATCTGCAGAGCTCGACAAAAAGTATCTATAGCTGTAATTGACGCTATCTGACGGCTTAGATATAGTCGCATAAATTTACGTCATGCGTCACGGCTTTTTTCTTGTTTTTTTTTGTCTGCCACATAATTTAACATTCGATTTCCTCAATTAGCGACAGGAGCCACAAGAGAGAAAGAAAGAGAACAACTGAGAGCCACCTCAGCATACGGCTGAATGTATCTTCTAAGTGCCGAATTGTATCTACGAGATGCGCAAGTCAATTAATCAACGCGGGGCAAAATGCTTTAAAAGTTCGAATTAGGTCAAAGTCTCTTTTTTTTTTGTTTTTTTTTTTTCTTCTTCGCGCTGATCTCTCGCTCGGTCGTTAGCCGAGGCCGCCTTTTATCTCCCTCTCGCTCTCTCTCTCGCTCTCTCTCTCTGTCTCTTTCTATGTTTCTACTCGATTTCGCACTCGTATCTAACAAATGCCCATTTCGCGCTTCTTTGCAAATTTTATGCGTTGCTCTGATTTCTGTCGCCGATTTTTTTTTTGCCCAAGTTGTCGTCGTCGTCGTCGTCGTCTTCGACTTTTGCCTGTCTATCAGTCACTTTGCATCTCGGCGGCGTTTGGCGCTTGATTTTTTTTCGTCGTTTTGTGTCTTTTTTGGTTTGCTTCGCTCTTGGTTGTAGTTTGTGCTTTGCTGGGGTCAATGCGCCAATTGTAGCATCTGTGGCCAAATGTATCTCACAGATACAGATTATTATATAAATTTCGCTCGAAGTGACCAAGCAAGCAACTCCAGCTAAAGCTAAAGCCACAGCTAAAGCTAAAGTTAAAGCCCGCGGCGCACGCTAGCCATGATTAATCTAATGGCCAACCAAATGAAAGTCCATCCATTGCCCATAACTCCACGGGTGGCCACAAAAAACACAAAAAAAAAAAGAAACATCTTCGACTCCAACTTCGACTTCGATTTCGACTTCGCCTGCCTCGATTCGAGGCTTAAACGCGTTTAAAATTCAATCAATATAAGGTTAATTACAAATTTTTCGCAAATTTTCATCTCTTTTTATTATCATTTGTCGGCCAGCCGCGAAAGATCGTCGAACAACACAAAATGCAAAATTGATCGATTCCGAGCCGAGTCTATAATTTCGGCCCAAATGGGCTCTAAATTTGCCAATCAAATAATAGTAATTAATTCGCAAGTGTTTTTTCTTCAATTAGCAGCCAAAATTGTTGAGTTGAAAAAGTATAAAATATTTCTTAATTTTATGAAGAAATAGGTTTGCTTTTTCTTAATACATTTTCTAATATTCTTTATTATTATTTATTTTTTATTCAAATTTAATTAATTTGAAATTCTGTTTATTTATTTTAAATATATTTCATTTTATATTCTTATATTCTCATTAAATATTTGATGCCAAATCAACAGTTAACACAAAACATCTATGAATAATTTCGGCTCTAAATTTGCCAATCAAATAATAGTAATTAATTCGCTAGTGTTTTTCTTTAATGAGTAACCAAAATGGTTGAGTTGCTAATGTATAAATATTTCTCAATTTAGTAACGAAATAGGTTCGGATTTTTCTTTATAAATTTTGTAATATTCTTAACTTATTTAAATTGAAATACTGTTTTTATTTTTGAAAATATATATTTCACATAAAATTAATTTATTTTAAATGTTTTTCATTTCATATTTTTATATCCTTTATTATTCTATATTCATAAAATATGTGAAGCCAGATCAATAGCTAACATCAATTATATTTACTAAATAATTTCAGCAAAAATGGGCTTTAAATTCACTAATAAAATAATAGTAATTTATTCGCAAGTGTTTTTCTTTAATGAGTAACCAAAATTGTTGAGTTCATAATATATAAATATTTCTTAATTTTATGAAGAAATAGATTTGCTTTTTCTTCATCAATTTTTTAATATTCTTGACTATTTGTCATTTATTAAAATTTAATTCATTCTAAAGTCTATTTTTATTTTTGCAAATATATTTAACGTAAAATTAATATATTTTAAAAGTACTTGATTTCATATTTTTGTAATATTTTATTATTATCTATGTATTCATTAAATACTCGTATATGAAGTCAGATCAACAGTTAACCTAAAATATGAATGAGAGATAAATTTCTTAAAAAAATTGTAATTAATTCGGAAGTATTTTCATTTAGTTAGGAGCAAAATTATTGAGTTGTAAAATTATGTTTGTAATAGAAGAAGGAGTCATAAGAGGAGACTTCATAAAGCTTATAGAATATTCAGCGAACTATATAGTCGTGTCTGTCCGGTTGTCTATTTGGTATATTTTGTATTCAATATCGATATACCAACCAAAGACTTTGCAATATTTTAACGCTTTAGTATTATTTTTTAGATATTTATTTGTTATTGCAACTTTATTGAATTAAATTTGCATGCTCACAATTTTCTTTTCTTCCATTAATGGATATATAACTGGAGTTAAGAATTTATTCATTCTTTTATGTTTCATTGCAATTATAATGTTTATTAAATACATGCTTTTAATTAGCCATCAGATATATAAATGCCTTTTCTAATGTGTTCGTATGGAACTCTGATCAACACATTAGAAAAGACACTTAAAAGCTTATGATCAAATCATTTTTATGCCAAGGTAATAATTGTATAGAATATTGTTTAAGTGAATTAATTGAGTGATAAAATGGTTAATTGTAATCTTCAAGTGCTGAACTAAAATTCTTTTTAGATGATTTGCTAAACTTGAAAAGAGTTTCTTTTGTCAACAGAGAACATCAAATAGTTTTGTGAGAGCTTCAAGTTGATTTGCACACTCAACGACAATCAATCAAATGAAACAGAGAGAGAGAGAGAGAGAGAGAGAGAAAAAAGAGAGAATGAGAGGGAGATAGACTCAATTATTTGAAGCCATCGTCGGAGTTATCAAATCTGAAATTGTGATAAAGCAACTTTCACAATCCTTGCAATAAAATATTCGACACACTTGAGCGAGATGGCAGATGATATCGGTAGCTAATTGTTGTTCATCTTGTTGAACACACAAAGAAAGAAAGAAAGAAAGAAAGAAAAAACACAATATAAATATGCTATGAAAATAAAATGTTGTCTGATAATTGATTTGCACAATCAAAGCGAAGACAACGAAGTTTTGCTCGCTTCGTAACTGTATTAAATCTAAAAGAGTACGTAGAAAAAGAAAGCCAAAAAAAAAAAACAACAACAACAACAACGAAGAAATAATAATAATAACAATAAAAATAATACACACGAAAAAAAAAAACAAAGCCAAAGTCAAGCAAAAATTTTTGGCAAACTTTTGACCTTTTTTGGTTCATTGGACTTGGTAACTTGCGATGTTGTTGTTGTTGTTGTTGCTGTTGGTTGCTGGTTGTTGGTTGCTGGTTGCTCTGCTCTGCTTTTGTGTGTGGGCCATCCATCTGGAGGAGTATCTCAAAAGTATCTGGAAGTATCTGCGTATCTCTCAATCTGCCACAAAAAAAAATACACACAGAGCCATAGACACAGATCTATCTATCATACTTGTTGCTGTTTTATAATTTAACAAGCTTTTGCCTCAGCTACAGTTTCAGCATCAGCTTCAGCTTTAGACATTTGCATGGAGCAGAGCAAAAATTAATTAAAAATTATCAAAATGATAGAGAAAGCACCGTTAGTCAGCGAGTGAAGAGCAAACTAAACGAACTAGGCTGCCTGCCTGGCCTGACAGGTTCAATGTGTTCTGCGGGATACAAAACGCACTTTTCCCAAAAGTTGAATCAACTTGCTTCAAGTTCAATGCCTTCACGCACAATTCTCTCTCTCTCTCTTTCTCTCTTTCGAGTATCTGATGGATACACAACACAACTGTGTTTAGGCGCTATCTTCTTCTTCTGTCGCAGCCTTGACAATGAAATAAAACTCAGCCGACATTGAGTTCGTCCTGAACTGAGACATCGTTTCACGTTTGGGGGGTTCAATGACGGGTCATTGGCTGCTGGTTCAAAGGAGTTCAAAGCTCTCCCACGATGAAATGAAATACACACAAACACACACAAATAATCAATAAACTGAACTCGCAACACTTTTGCCATCTAATTACAAATTTAAGACGTTCCTCGCGTATCCTTTAAGCATTGCTCAAAATAATCATTTATCTTGTTAATCGCTGCCATGTCGAGCTGACAAAGGGTGTGTGTGAGAGAGAGAGAGAGAGAGAGAGAGAGTGAGTGAGAGAGAGAGAGAGGGAGGGAACTTTCTGGCAAATGTTTTGTCTTGAGAATCGCAGCCGTCGGCGCATTCTGCCGTTAAATTAGAGCCATATCTCTCTCTCTCTCTCTCTTTCCCTCTGCTCATCTCTCTTCCGCCTTCTTATACAATCCCCGAATACCTTTTGAGCACATCACAACAACCAACACAAAAAAGTTAAGCACTTAGACAGCTTGGCAGCGCTTGTTGCAACTACAATTTGCTTGCCAATTTTTTGGGGCACGGCTTTAAGCTGCATTTGGCTTGCCTCACGTATGTTAAGCATCTCTAATGAAGTTGCAGTCTTTTTATTTTACCCAATTTAATGGTGTAATATTCCACAAGTTGCATAATATTCATGCCTCACTTTGTTTGAAATTTCAAGTAAATATAACAAAATTCAAATAATTAGTTGAGAAGCACTTAAAAAATAAATGTATAATGTAAATAAATGTATAAAAAATAAAAACTACATTCAAGTGTGTTTGACTGCGAGATACCCGCTAAACATTGTAAGCAAAACAATTGAGTATTAATTTTAAAATATACCAATTAAATACCAAATTAATATACCGAAAAATACTTAAGTATACCGATTAATATAATGAAACATATCAATTGACAAATGAATATACCAAAAATACAAAATATATACCAAATACTATAATGAGTGCAGTATTTTTTTAAATATACCAATTAAATACCAAAAAATACTAAAGTATGCGAAGGATATAATACAAATTTAAATTACCAAACCAATATACCAAAAATACAAAATATATACCAAATACTATATTGAGTGCAGTATTATTTTAAAATTATACCGGTTAAATACTAAATGAATATACCGAAAATATACTAATATATACCGAAAGAAATAATAAAACATACAAATTAACTACCAACTTAATATACCAAAAATTACAAAAAATCAATGACTGTAATGAGTGCAGTATTATTTTTAAATTATACCGGTTAAATGCCAAATTAGTATACCGAAAATATACTAATTTATACCAAAGGCTATATTGAGTGCAACAGTTCAGTATTATTTTGAAAGTATGTCATTGAATTACCAAATTCATATACCTAAAAATACAGAAATATATCGAGGGCTATAATAAATGCGGTATTATTCTTAAAATATTCTTATTAAATAGCAACTTCATATACAACAAATCCTAAAATATACCAAAGTCTATAATTAAAAATTGAAATATAGCAATTAATTACCAAATCAATATACCAAATGCTACAAAAATATACCGAAGGCTATAATGCAGAATTTGTAAATATTTCAATTATTTACCAATTTTATGTACCTAAATATTCTGAAATATACCTAGATTATATTTGGTATATTGATATGTATATACTAATAATATACATATATAATACTAATAATAATAATAATTCAAAAGTTTAGTAAGCAACTATTCAAATACAAATAATAATTATTTCAAATACTTTTAGAATAATTTTGTTATTTCCATGAATTCATTATCTACATCAGAATTGATTTATTACTTGAAGTTCATACTTGAGAAAGTTTGTTAGTATTACATTTCAATTTATTTATGTTATAACTTAATATATGTTATGTATATAAAATGTTCTATGCTTAAAAAGTTATCAACTACTTTTAATTCCCTTTCAACTTATGTCTTAAATTCATCGATGTTTTTATCTACAACTACTTTGGATTCCTTTTCCTTTGCTGATAACTTAAATTTGTGAATTCCTTATTAAATTCACGAGCGTCTTTAATCAGAGTCAGAGCTCAACAACGTCGATATGCAGTTGATTCCCTGTGGTACAATTGTGTTAAATTTCATTATCGCAGCCGAAACACTTGCTGAGTTATGACTGGGGTCATTTGCTGAAATTGATTGAGTTTGGTTTTCTTTTTTCGGGGCTAGCAGATTGCAGTTTGGAGTTTGAGTTTGAGTTCGCGTTCGAGTTTGGAGTTCAGAGTTTGAGGTATTTATGGCTGGCTGTCTAGGCTTTGGCTGCTTGCTCATTTCGAATCGTTTACCCATCCCTGGCAGCGAGAAATTGACGTGACAGGACAACTGACGTCACGTCACGTGACGTTGCGACGCAAAATGTTGGTATCGAAGAGCGAAGAGTGGAGAGCGGAAAGAGGAGTGGAGGAGAGAAGAGGACGCCAGGCGATGTCTCTGTCTCTGTCGCTGTCGCTGTCGACGTCAAGCGTCAAAGACGTCAAAGAAACGCCGCAGACGTCTTTAAAATATTATTAGAGTCATAAATTGTCGCCGTTGTTTGGCGCTTTGTGTGTCTCAGAGTGTGTGTGAGTGTGTGTGTGGGAGCTTTAAGGCAACAACTTTCGCCTTTCGCTGCCTTTCTTTCCACTGCACTCCTTCCTCTCTCTCCTTTCTGCCATTGTATTCTCGTGTTTTCCTATTCGCATTCGTATCTGTGTCTTTATTATTTTTGTTTTCATTTTGTTGTCACCTTTGCTTCGCTGTTTTCTTTTCATTGCCTTTCGCCTCGTTATGTTTCCTTTTGCTACTTTTCTATTTCTTTTTATATTCATTTTGCACGTCCTTTTCTCTTTTTATCACGCTTGTTAATGTCATTCCTAGACGTTGTTGTCGCTATTTCTTCAGCGCTCCTTTAAGTCCCGTCTCCTCCACAACTCCTTCTCTCTGTCTCTCTTCTTTTCCCCCTTCTTCTTCTTTACCTCCCTCTCCTTCTCCCTCTCTCTCTCTATCTCTTCGTTAACAGCCATTGCTGTGGTTCCCATTGCCGCCTTATTAGCCGCCATTAACACTTTTGACTGCACACCTCCATCTACACCTTCATCTTTAGCGCCATCGTCATCTACAGCGCCATCTGCAGCTCAAGACAAGCCACCCACTAAGCAAATGCTTGCACAGTGGTACCAGTCTTATTTTTATTTATTGAATTTCCAAATTTACTTGTTTTGATAATTAAATGAAGGTGTTATTTTAGAATTAACTATTATTTTTATACATACATACATATATTGTAGAAATTTCGAAAATATCTATTAAAATCAAATAAGATATTATGAAAAATAAGAAGTAATAAATGCAAAGCAGTGAAAATATATAAAATTTATATAGTAGGAATTTAAATTGAAATTGTTCAAGTAATTAGTGTTTAATTATTAATTTAACCTATTTATTCAGTTTGTTTAATTAGCATATTGCTACCGATGTGGTAGCTTAAACAATACTTTTTTACAACACATTAACAGTAATTTATACACATCTACGACACAGACAGATTAGAATAGTAGCCAAACAGGCATATCTCAAGAGACTTGCGTAGACATTGAGATAATAAACTCTTGCTTTGTTTGCTTACGTTTTCCTTGTTTTATTAAATAAAATAAAGTACAACAAAGTGCATAATTGTCTTTTGGCGTTTGTCTTGCATATATGTAAGTCAGTATTATATTCGGTACTTGGCATTGACTATAGAAAATGTCTTAGGCATTACCTTAAAAAAAACTCGTTCTATTTTTCGAGCGTAAGAGCTTAGGTCGAATATTTCTTTTTGTTTCACTAATTTAATTTACTATTTACTTAATAAAATCAATTTGTTTTTTTTTTCTGTTTTATTCTTAATTATTTGTCACAATAATAATTGAATTTTTAGATATTATTTCTTTAATTTTTTTTTTTTTTTTTTCTCAGCTATTAATTTATTTATTAATTACCTATTTTATTTGTTATATTTTATTTAAACATTAGTTTGCTAAATGCAATCCTTTTCAACACTAATGTTCCACTGTGCGGACATTCAGCAAAGCCACGAGTGTCGAAGGAAAACAACAAATGATAATAAAACATTCGGGACTAAACGACCACAAATATGCGCTACAAGAAACACTTTTTGACTTATATATTATAGCTAATAATAAATTCATTTGAATGTATTAAAACTTAGAATTAGAATTTTTATATTATCCTTTTTTTTTATTAAAATTTACGAGTTGATTTTAAATTGTGAATTTGTTGTATTTATAGAGGGAATAAAGAGCATTTAGTTATCAAGTTGTTAGAAGCCAAGACACAAATGCAAATACACAGAGAGAAAAGCGAAATGAATGTAAATGGAAATGGAAAAGAGTTTGAGTGAGCTGCTTCTTCTTCTTCTTCTTCTTCTTCAGCTTGTTGTTGTCGTTATTCGTGTCGCGTCATTTTCCTTGCAGCATTTTGTGCGCCAGAGATCGTCTTAGGTCTGTTTACAAATATGTCAGCTTGTTGCTATTCTTATTGTTCTTGTTGTTGTTGTCGCTGTCCAGTCGCAGTTAATTTTGTTGTTGCCTCTTGCTGGTATTTTATTTGCCGCATCCTTTGGCGAAAGCATCCTTCGGTCTTCGGTTTGCTTTCTCTTTGTCATCATCGCTTGTTGCTGCTAATTAAAAAGCATCTTCTTCAGCTTTCATTCGGACACGTTCATAGATGAGGATGTCACACCCCTACCCCTTCCCTTCGATCCCTCTAAAAGGATAATGGAATGACAGCAAGCCTCTATCATTAGCTGGCAACAATTCTCTCCACAGTCGCAGTCGCAGTTTTCGATGGCACTGGAATCACTTTGGCATATTAAAGATGAACTTGAATAGTCAGAAAAAATAAACCATATTTGGATTATTGCCAATTAACAAATGACAAAGAATCACAACAAATGAAATATATTATTCGCAGTTTTCCTTTTTATTTCAATGCTTAATATTCTGCTTTGCATATCGGTTTATAATTTAGTGAACTTTAACTTATGATAACAAATTAATTAACTAATAAAAGAAAAAACTAAAATATTATAGGTACAAAAAAATACAATTTGATAATTAAATTTAATATTATTATGTAATAATATTTTGTGCATTTGCAAACTTTCTATCAGAATTCAGTCGCAAGAATAATTCCTATATTTGACATATCGTTGCCACTATATTGCAAATGTGTGAAAAGAAGTAAGAATAAAGAAATGTAAGCGAAATAAAGATGTAGTAGAAGTAAAGCAATCAAAATATACCAAATTGATATACCGATATAATACTAAAACATACCAAAAGCTGTATTTGAGATATGAGAAAAACGTACAAATGCAAACTAAAATAGTAATATAAGCAAAGACATGAAAATATACCCAATTGAAATACCATAAAGAACTGATATATACTAAAAGCATTATATTTGGCATATCAATACACTATTGTAAAGAAGTACAAATAAAAAAACATTGAAAAATAAAAAGTAAAAAGCAAAGCAAAGCAATCAAAATATACCAAATGAATACACCGATAAAATACTAAAACATACCAAAAGCTATATTTGACATAAATTGGTATAAATAAAAAATGCGTACAAAATAAAGAAAACAATTCAAGCCAGCTGTAAAAATATACGAAATTAATATACCAAGAAAACATTAAACTTGACAAAATTCTATATTTGACGTAACTACATGTGGCTACATTAAAAATGTATGAAAGTAAGTAATTGGTATAAGTAAAACAGTCAAAATATACCAAAATGAAATACTAACAAAATACTTAAATATACTAAAAGCATTATTTGGCTCATCAATATACTACTATGTTGAAAATCTTAAAAAAAAGAAGTACAAATAAAACATTTAAGAGAAATAAAAATGTAGTATAAGTGAAGCAATGAAAATACACCAACTTAAAAATACTAAAAGCTATATTTGGTATATCGATATGATAGTATGTATGTTTATTAAAAATGTGTGAAAATGAAAAAGGACTACAAAATGTTTGAAAAATAAAAATTAATATAAATATAGTATGCGTGAAGCAATAAAATACTGCAATAAAATGCCAAGTTATATGTGGTATATCGATATACTATATCATTATAAATATACCATATTTCTTGAACACCTTATAGCTGTGTTAAAGGTGTTTGCTAAGTTCTTAATATCGATTGACTCGCTGACTGAACTATCAACGATCGATTGATGCAATAATAAGGGGATAATTTGCATGTGAAAAAGTGGCCCAATTACCTTTGGATCAGCTGGGATAACGACAAGCACATTGATGTGGCTTTGGCTGTGGCAACAACAAGGATTTGTGGACCACCCGTTGAGTGGGACAACAGCAACAACAACAACAGCAACAGCAACTGCGACGGCAGCAACATGAGCTAAGACGAGCTAGAAGTTGGACAAAGAAGAAGTCCGCAGGCAAATAGGAAAAATGCATTTTTATATACATACATATATTGTATTTCTGTTGATTGTAATCTTTAAACGCTGGCGACGGTTGCAGGTTCTTTTGGGGCTGCCGCCGTCGTTGCACGTTGCACGTAGCAAGTTGCAAGTTTCCAGTCGATCGACGATTGGCGCCAGCAATACACATGCAACATTAAACAGTAGCTGCAACAGCAGCGGCAACAGCTTTGCAACTTTGAGTACAATTAATTGAACACCAACAACAAATTGATTGCGCGAACAACGACAACAACAACAACAACAACAACATGACACATTGTTCACATGCCGCCGACGTCGTCGTCGTTGTTGTTGTTGTTGTTGTTGTTGTTGCTGTAGTTGTTGCTGCCGTCGCCGCCGGCAGATGAAGACGACACAGCCAAATGAAGAATGAGCTTGGCTTGCAACAAGCTGCTGCAACATGTTGCCAAGCGCGGCCTTTGTGCTGTTCACCTCATTGCCGCCCCATTAATAAAAATTGCCAAGTTTGCAGTTGTTGTTGTTGCTGCTGCTGCTGTTGCTAATTAGCGTCAACATTTGCTGCCAGCAACATGTTGCTGACAGATGCATTGACAGCCTGACAGGCGACCAACAACAACAGCAACAGCAACAACAACAGTTGGCAAACAAACGCTAGAATAATCAAACAAAAAAGCACAGGCTATAAACGAATCGAAGAAATAACAAAGTTTATTATTATTATTATTATTATAATACACACAAACAACAACACATAGAAAACAGGAGTCAACTTTCACTTGACGTTAGGCAAATATTGAGGCTAGGCAACGAGAGCTGTCATGTGTCCTCAAACTGAAATCAATTTGCAAAAATACAAAAAACAAAAAAAAATGAAACATCGGCGACGCGACTTCAAAATGATGCAAGCACTCGGTTGATCATAGACGACTTGGGAATGCTCTTTAGCATAATGTTAAATGGATTTCAAATAAATTGTCCATATCCAACAGTATCAAAAATAAAGTAGACTTGATAAGAAGCAAGCGAAGAGTGAATAGAGAAATTCCTTTTTTTGTTATACAAATTCGAATAATATTTGCTATACTACGATACTATACTATATAGTATATATATTACTATACAATCTTATGCTCTTTAGCATAATGTTTCAAATAAATTGTCCATGTCCAAAAGTATCAAAAATAAAGAAGAATTTCAGAATCGGAAGGAGGCGAAAAGTGAATAGAGAAATTCCTTTTTTTGTTATACAAATGCGAATAATATATGCTATACTACGATACTATACTATATAGTATATATATTACTATACAATCTTATGCTCTTTAGCATAATCTTAAAAGAATTTCAAATAAATTGTCCATATCCAAAAGTATCAAAAATAAAGTAGAATTGATAAGAAGCAACCGAAGAGTGAATAGAGAAATTCCTTTTTTTTATTCAAATACGAATAATGTATGCTACGATACTATAATATATATAGTATATATATATACTATACTATAGTATATATTATCCTTACTATACTATCTTATACTATACTCTTCCATACTATTCCACAACAACATCTTTTTTATTGAATATTATAATATAATAATAATGATATAATTGAAATATCAGAGAAACAGTTCTTATAGACCAAGTTTAATAGTAGTAGTAATAAGTTAAGATTGCATTGTTGACGTGTTATAAAGTGTTCTTCTTCGGCATTATATACATTATATTTAATATTAACTTTACTATATAAATATATAAATAATGCTGAAGATTCTTCAACGATGCAACCTTGACTTATTACTGAAAACAAACTTTCTATAATTATTCATTTAAATTTAAAGGAAAACCAAAGCCGATAACAGAGAACTTAAAACATAAAATTCTTAAATTTTAGCTATTATCAGATAGACTATTTTCTTATTTTAATTTAACATTTATAAAAATATGTATAGAATATGTTTTACTTAAATAATAAAAACTGAAAAACAAATGTGTTGTAAATTTGTCTTTTTAAATCTATTCCATTAGCTGTTCAATGCATATATACATATTAATATTGAAATACAAAAACAATTTATAATTGTCCTTTTTACATATACAGAATTATTTTAAAATATAAGTTTAGATACGTAATATACGATTTTTAGATTGTAGATACAAAGTATTCGCAGTATTCGTAATGTAAATTGAAATACCAAAAAGTTACCTTAACTAATTTCTAGAATATTTATTTATAATTGGCTATACTTCAAATACTTTTATGCTGCAAATGAATCAAATTGTGAAGACTATGCTTAACTTTTCAATCCTGAAAGCACGTTTAACTATAGTTAGTATTTTTTTTATACTGAAAAAAACTTGATATTATAATAGAACGTTTAAGTGTAGTTAGAATATTATTATACTGAAAAAGAAACTTGATGTTAAAGCTTATATTCTTATCTGATTAATTTTTCTAGTGCTTAAAGCACGGTAAATTGGCTTTTTCTGAAGACGTTGCAAATAAGTTTTATTTAGAAAACTCTTTCCTATATTTGTTTCTTTAAATTAATCTTATTAAGAAAAATACCAATTTCAATGGTACTATTTGCTTCCAACTACAACATTTTGTATAATTTCATTTGTTTTATACTTTATATATATAGCATTTTTTATATTATTTTAATGAAACTATTTATTTATGTTTGTTTTATAATTGAGAAACTGATGATTATTTCTTTTGCTATTATTCTAATGTATTAAATTTACGAAATTAGAATCTGCTTGGGGAAATTAAATGTGTATTGTAATTCTACCCGCTACCCATAGGGTAGAAGGGTATTATAACTTTGTGCCGGCAGGAAATGTATGTAACAGGTAGAAGGAGGCATCTCCGACCCTATAAAGTATATATATTCTTGATCAGCATCAACAGCCGAGACTATCTGGCCATGTCCGTCTGTCCGTCTGTGTGTCTGTCCGTCCGTCCGTATGAACACCTAGATCTCAGAGACTATAAGAGATAGAGCTATAATTTTTTTTCGACAGCATTTGTTATGTTGACACGCAGATCAAGTTTGTTTCAAATTTTTGCCCCGCAAATCAAAAAAATCGAATAACAAGCGTAAATTTAAAGCTAGAGTATACAATAATTACTATAGTAGTTATGATTCCTGAAAATTTGGTTGCGATCAGATAAAAATTGTGGAAGTCATTAAAGAAATTCTTTTGTATGGGCAAAAACGCCTACTTACTAGGGGCCGACAATCTAGCACATTGTGCCGTCTATTGTATATTTTGAATGGTGTGCTGTATCGATATACCAAACATACCATTTGGTGTATTTTTAGTATTTTTTTAGTATTTTCGGTATATTTTGAAAATAATACCGCAATATTTTGCCCTTATTAAAAATGGGTAGCGGGTATCTCACAGTCGAGCACACTTAACTTTCTTACTTGTTTTTATTTAGATTTGTTTCATATATAAAGAAATATTTTATACTGCTTTTGCTATTATCCAAATGTGTTATATTATATTTACAAAATTAGTTTATTGTTAATATCGAATTTGCTTGAGAAATTTCGAAAATATTTTTTGTTATTTTCAATATATACTTTCTTGATTTATTGATTCAGGTTCGTTTCATAATAAATAACATGTTGTAGTATTCTTTTGTGTTTAATTTACCAAATTAGTTATTAAAATTATGGAATTCCAAAAATGTTTATTGTAGTGAACACAATTTGTCCGTTTAGCTCTTTATGTTCTTAGACTAAGCGCAAGTTGAGCTGCAAATTCTTGGCTCAATTTTCAGTTTAGTTTGCTTGAAAAAACAACAAGAAGAAGACGAAGAAGAAGAAGAGCAACAACAAGAAGAAGAAGAAGAAGAACTGACAACTGACGCTCGAAAGGAGTTGAAGGAGAAAGGAAAAAGTTGTGTGAACTTTTTGACTGTTAGTTAAAGGTTTAGCAAAGTTTGTTGTTGTTGTTGTTGTTGGGTGAACACTTTGACAGTGTGTCTGCGTGGCCCGTTTATTTATTTTGTTGTTGCTGCATGCCACATGCTGCTGCCACACCTGTGGTACGTCTGTGCAATATACATGCCACATTTAGCACATTGTGTTTGCATTGCATTTGATTGACAGTTTTATTATATGAATATATATTGGCAATTGTCTGACTGTCTGTCTGCAGCATGAATGTGGCACACAGTTCGACAGGCACTGCCACACACACACACACACACACACACACACACACACACACACACACTAGCAACTATCAAAAAGGAAAGGAAAGGAACAATTTGCAGCCAAAACAAAGTTAATGAACACCCTTGAAAAACTTGGCAAAACGGCGTCAATTAAAACTCATTAAATCAAGTTAAAAACTTTGTGCCACACACAACCAAAACGAGTGAGCGAGACAGCGAGAGTGAGAGAGAGAGAGAGAGATGCATATGCATATGCTTGATATACATTTGTATTAGACTCTCTCTCTGTGTGTGTGTGTGTGTGTGTGTTTGGGCCCAAAGTTTGTAACCTCGTAATAAAGCCACTTAAGTGGGTCATAATGCGCTGCAGCAACAGCAACAGTCGGTGGCATGTGGCAAGTGGCAAGTGGCAGGCAGCATATTTATGCTGAAAGTGAAATTGAAAACTTTGCACGATGAATGTGGCATGTGGCATGTGGAACGAGCCACATAGCTACTTATGACGCTGGCGATAGATGCTGCAACTCCGTCTTCTTCTTCTTCTTCTTCTTCTTCTTCCACTACTTTTCTATGTATCTGCATCTGCAATTGTATTTGTATCTGCATCTGTATCTGCATCTGTATCTGTAGTTGCCATTGTGTGCGCACTTTCACTGTCAACCAACACTGAAAACTTGCACTGTCTTCTACACACACACACACACACACACACACACACTAACACACACACACACTTGCAGCTGGTGCTTCTCGTTTAAATGCATAAAAACAGCATTAAATTGTGCGCAAAATAGCTGCAAATAAAATGCTGCTTCCTGCCTCGCAAATGTATGCAACAAATGTATGTCGCACTTTCTTTCCTCTCCCTCTCTCTCTCTTCCCGCCTATTCCTCTCCTTCTCTCTCTCTCTCTCTCTCTTTCTGGCTGTGCTCAAACTTTCGCATTACTTGCAAAAGTTGCTTGATTTTCGCTTTTCAAAACATCTTGCAACCCTTTGGCAATGAGTTCTTATTTCAATTGATTCCTTGTCTAATGCACTTGTCTATATATTATATTGTCTTGATCAGCAATAAACTTTATCGTCTCAAAAGCCAAGTCCAAATTTGATATATTTTGTATTATATGGTATATTAGTTATATACCATAATAGAGGTTTTGGTTTTTGTGGTATATTAATTTGGTATATTTTAAGAATATTACAGCACTCTTTTACTTTTATTCGATATACTTTAAGTAGCGGGTATTTCATAATCGAGCACACTCGATTGTAGAAAATACTTTCAACAAATATATGTTAAAGACTTGAACAAGAATCGAATGAAATGAAATATGTAGCTATAATACTTAATTTGCTTTCAGCTAATTGAGCTTTTGAGCTTAAGTTTAAGCTTTATTCATAGTCCCAAAATGTACTTAATATGAATTCAAAATTTAAGTTTAAATTTAAGCTTTAAAGCTGTTGAAAATTAGAAAAAGTTAATATTGTATTAATTTTGTTCAAACTTGAAATCAATTTGAACTTCTAGTTTAAGTTTAAGCTGTATTCGTGTTTAAAAAAGAGGAATACCTTAAGATTGCATTTTATTTTATTTAGTTCTTGAAATAATCTAAAATTTAATCTTTATTCATAGCCTGAAATTGGAGCTGTTGAAAAATGAGTAAAATTTAAAAATTTTATATTATTTTTTAGTATTTATTTTTAGTATGCTTTTAAGTTGAAGTTGTGAGAAAGATTTATAGCAAAAGTGTAAATTATAACGGATTATAAACAATATTTATTTAAGCTTAAATAGATTCATTTAATAGGAATATAATTGAATTAAAAGGAGAGAGAGAGAGAGTGATTTTTGAACAAACTATTTATTATATTGTTTCTAAGTACATTAATATAATAAAAATAAAATTATTCGAACGCCGTTTTGGTTTTTAATCTTTAAAAATAATGCAACTGAAACTGACTTTATAAGTTAACTGCAAACTATATATATAAAATATTATAATATAAATGCAATTATTTCTGTAAAAGTTTTAGGAAACATTTATTTAGTTATCCATTAATTTGTGCTTAAGTCTTTCTATGACATTAAGCCGCTTAAATATTATGATAACAAATTAATAAACAATTATGTTTTATTGATGAAGAATTAAGAAATTATTGATTAAATTAAACACCGATGATCTTATGTTAATATTTATATGATTATATTGTAGATGGAATAATGCAATTTTAACAAATAAATATGTAATAAGAATAATATATTAATTCAATAATAATATAATAATATATTAATTAAATAATTAAAAATAATATTTTCATATTATACTACTAATATTAATAATATTCTTAACTTAGTAACTTTGTACTTAATAGTTATATGTATAAATTTGAAGTATAAAGAATTTATGAAGATATATTTTATTCACTCATATTCTGCTTTTCAAATTTAATTTTTTCAATTCGTTATAGAAATGTTCAAATCGTTCTTATTTAATATATTAGAAAATTATATGTCAACTAGTGCTTAAAAATATTGAATTTCTAGTGTATGAATATAGAAAATAACAATTCAATTTTTTTTAATAAGATTTAAACAAAAAAAAAAAAATATTTATTGAACGTAACAATATAAAGTACAAAACAAACAGATGCATATTAATTAATATACAATAAATGAGTAAATAAAGAATGCAATTAAAGTCGTTGGAAAATTAAAAGGTGTAAACAAACATGCTTCAGAGCTAAACATTTGTTTGCGTGACATTCTAACCTCAAAATGGGAGAAAACTTGGAGAATTTGCTGGGCAGTCGTAATTCATTTGCATTTGTCTTCTTCTCGCTTCTCGCCTCTCGTCTCGTCTCACCTTGACTTGTCCTCTGTCTCGTCTCGACACACACACACACACACACACACACACACACACACACACACACATGTAGTTTAGTGCATCGTCTCGCCACGTCTTCAATCTCAATGCCAATTTGCAAAGTTAAAGTTTAAATGTTTTGCCGCAGACGATTTTGTAGTGTTGGTAAACGCAGTCGTGCTGTTTGTTGTTGTTGTTGTTGTTGCCTCCACTTTTCTTTGACTTTCAACACACACACAATCACAGGCACACACACTGAGAGTGAGCGAGATAGAAAAAGCGAGAGGAAGTGGCGTCAAGTATTTATTGTGCGCTATTATTGTTGTTGTTGTCGTTGTTGTTCTTGTTCTTGTTGTTGCTTCGAAGAAAGTGAAAACTTTTGCAGCGACGTCGCGCGAACAAATTTTAACCCAAAAACTTGTGGCAAATAAAACACTTTAAGCAAAAGTTGTGTCAAGTTGAGGTTATGTCTGACGGCGTTTTGCTTCTGCTGCTGCTGCTTCTTATTCTTCT